>KK115336.1:608633-685045 GCA_000611955.2 Stegodyphus mimosarum
AAAAAAAAAAAAAAAAGACTATGAAAGAAGAGGAATCGAATCAAGTGATTTTGGTTTCATTATTTATTTTTGATTTATCTTTTAATGGTTTATTTTAATTTTACTTTTAGCATTTTCAGAATTCTAATTCTACATTTATAGGTTTTTTTAAAAATTGAATTTCAGTCAGTTTAAAAATTGAATTTCAGTTTCACTTGAATTTCAGTTTTTGGTCTTTGTAAAAAATTGGTTCTAAATTTATTTCTGTATACGTTTACTGATCAATTTTCAGCGGCATAATGCTCGAACATTCTTGAAATGATTTTATATTTTTCTTTATAAAAATTTTTATGTGTATATATGCATATATAGATATAGTGAGAGTTTAAGAATTTCTCTTTTCAAGATTTTACAATGAATATAATGATACATTTGAATTCATGACGTTATCCTGCTAGAATTGTTATTTCTGACGGTTCTATGGACCAGTAGGTGAAATTTTCGTCTTTATAAACATAAGAGGCAAAAGAAATATATAAAGTGACTGTGTAAGGTATTTTATCCATCCTTTTCGCATGCCTTCATGTCTTTGTGGTGTAATTGGAAGTACA
Source organism: Stegodyphus mimosarum (assembly GCA_000611955.2). NCBI lineage: Eukaryota > Metazoa > Arthropoda > Arachnida > Araneae > Eresidae > Stegodyphus > Stegodyphus mimosarum. The sequence continues at coordinate 609,224 of KK115336.1, forward strand.
CCCGACGCGTATTCGGGCCGTCCGGAGTTAAGATCTCGGTGAGGGCATTGCACATTTCTCATGTCTCCGGCATTAATGACTGTACATTCTCATGCAACTTAATTATTTTCACAAAACCTTGACTCCCCTTTCCATGGCCGTAGTAGCTTCGCCTTCGGTAGGGTGCTTTCGCACCTTGATTTATTTACATACGCAGTTGGCCTAAGGCATATGCAAAACGAACTGGTTAAAATCCTAATGTGATTGTGTACCAGTATACCAGAGACTATTAGGTTTAGGATAATGACTGTACAAGTGGTGTTCGGTGGTGGATAGTGGTGGTGGACGACATTTCGTCACTACCAGGATTTGGCGATTGGGTACCCTAATCTTCAGTCGTTTTTTAAAAGGAGGAGTATTATGAGGTATTCCCTCCCCTCTTTCCACGTGCCTTCGTGATGTCATTGGAAGCATCCCCAGCGCGTATTCGAGAGATCTAGGATTCGAGTCTCGGCGAGGCCACTGAACATCCTGCTTCAAAAAGACCTAACGACTCTATAACTGGATATTTCTATCATAATGCAAATAAAATACTCTATGAAACGACTGGAGAAAGAGTTGCATTATTTTAAATAAATAAAAATGGGCCAATGATTCAATGACTTCTTAGTTGCCAGTAACAGAAGGAATTTTTAGAACGACGAAAGGAGCTTCTTTTTCATATAAAGTGTTGTATGTTGAACCTATTTTAAAAGAAAATGATACCAAAAATTCTGTATGATAACTAAATTCCGTGAATATAAATATGTAGTTAAAATAATGGTAATATTTATATAGTAGGTAATTGTTTTCATCTTCCGTCACTCTCCGAAAATAAAATGTATTTCATATTAATAGTAACAGAATGAGGTACTTATTTAATTTTAAACAAATATAAGACTTCATGCATTTTTATTTCCTTAGCTTATATTTTTTAAACTTTTAAAAATGAAGAAGTTCATTAATAAAAAAAAATCTGAAAGATTTCAGATTTCATATTACGCCCAAAGGGGCGTTTTTTTTAACGTTTTGTGTGTTACCTTTATTTATTAAATAGCATGTTCTTCGCACTTAAGTCATAAAATTCAGTCCATGAGCAATATCGCAAAATAATTTTAAATTGATCATACCTTTAGAATTTGCGATACACAACAACCTCGCGCGCTAGAGACATTTTTTTTCCCTTACAGTGTTGCTATTGCTATCTCTGAAATCGTTGAGTTTGTTCATCAAAAATTCGTTAAAGTTTTACAAAATATGAAATAGATAATAAAACAAATTCCAAATTCCAAATTTAGGTTTCCTAGATGCCCATATTCGGATGGAAACATACGTTATTCAAAATTGGATGGCTCTAGTTAGCGTTGTTTTATCACACTTCGAGAAACATACAAACATTTATGCAGATTCTTCATTATTTAATTGCTTTAAATATAATACAGGGCGATAATATTTGATGGCAACAATTTCAAAAGTGATTTGCTGTTTACAGTGAATCGAAGCAAAATGCCACAACGAAATTAATAGCTCTTCTGGGCTAATGCATGTCTCAAATTTTCTTCAAACTATGCAGCAATTTACATTAGTCATTAACTGAGTTCTTTTCTAGGACTTTCTCCCCTAATCTAATTTTTTTAATAACCTCCAAGATCACGACTCCCAAAGATTAGTTCAATTTCCCCAAAAGTTACCATGGAGTGTTTCCAGAAACATTAACACTGACATAACGAACAATTACTCATCTGTCCTCAAAATAAGGGTAAATTCATTGGAAACAAACGAAGCATTTATTAGGCTAGCGAAAACAATAAATATGCGGAGAAAGAAATCGGGGTCTACGCGTATGCAACCCAGTAACACATTAGAAACATATTCAAGTGTAGCAACTGAAGAACAAAGGAGTGTTTGCTTCATTTGATTCGAAAAAGCCTTGACAATTTGATTTGCTCATTAAAATGCTAAGTATTGCAGCAGCACTGGTTCTTCCTCCGAACGACGGTCCTGAAGATGAGTTCGTTGTTTTAACTCTAGACTCGACCGAATTTCTATACCGGTTCCCAACCGTGCCCGATTGCAAAAACACGTGTGACACATATAAACTGTAATCCTCCTACTAAGGGAGCTTCATCTGCGGTGAGACATCCTTGAGATGTTCTTCACCTGACGCTGTTCATTGTCCTTCAGGTAACGGGAAATGTGACGGTAAAAGAGGAACTTGGAAATGCCTTTTCGGGGATTCCCTACTTATGTCACTAAACTAACTAACTATTAAAAAAACTACTTTTCAGTGCATTTAATTGTGAGTGCGTCTATTGTACTGTATAGAATAGAATGCATGGTTTGTTTCATTCTGTTTCTTTTTGTATGTTCCGAGCTCAGAAACAGCTGTTTCAGAGTATTCTGAGGCGCGAGGGACTAGTTGCAAAGTTACGAACTAGCTTAACGGCTAATAATTAACTTCTAACACGTAATTTTCATTTTTAACCACCTTTGAAAATAAATACAGGAGCAATCTGGATCTTACAAATCTTTTTAACAAGAAACCCCAGCTATTTGTTTACTATGTTACCATTAATTGCACTAATCACAATCTTAAATGGGTAATTCACATATTACACGCAATTAATATGTCATATAATATGCTTATAGATGCATACAATTTACAAGGTAAATTAAAATTTAAATTAGCAATAGTCCCTTAATGCTCAATGTGGTATTCCCTTCTCTATTCAAAAGATAATAATAATCTTTTATTGCTATGCGTCATTTCGTGACTAATCCATGTCATATGACTCCTGCATTTACGATGATGCTGTAAATGCAACTAAACTCAAACAGAAAATAATAATTTTACAGCCTTATTAATTACCCAATCAAGACGCAATGAGAACCAAAGCTAACTCAGTCTGAATTGAGATTTCAACCTGAACACAACTGCATTTGCTTTCTATGCACCGGCCTAGATTGATTACTGTCTGCTACTCTCTTTCTAACGCAAAGCTGTCAAACATTTAAGCATTTTGAAATGGGCACAAATAGTGTGGCATAATGTTTGTGGGCACAACATTAAAAACGAAGCTTTAATCTGCCTTTGCTGCCAGTTTCCTATTCATTATGTATCAACATTTCAGCATTCTATGCCATCAAAATTCTTGCTGTTCATTTCGGGTTTAACATTCTATATTCGATGCTGTGTACTCTGCGAGGGAAAGGAGGAAAAAAAAAAGAAAAAAAAGGGACAGTTTTTTATATCTCCCGTTCTACTGGGTCCATTGACAAAATTTAACTTGTGTTTTTCGTGTCTCGAAAGCGCGACTTAGGCTATCTATTAGATTTATATATAGCACTGTTCTAATATACGTAATTTGACACAAAATCGGACTTTTTCCGAAATCGCATGCCATGTTTTTCCATATTTCGATTTTACGACTCAAATTATGCCTAGATATTAAATTTTGTAATTTTTGGTGAGATATTTATGAAGAAATTTTAAAAATTTAACTTGGCGAATTTTTTTTAAATTTGCGTCAAAAATAATTCACTAGGCGGAATTCTTAATTTATTGTAGCCTACTTACCTTCCTTTCTTTTTATTTATGCACGAGAAGAAAAACGCTAAATCGTTTATTCTTTCAAATAATTTTAAGAAAGTGCGTGAATCACATTTTCGTTATTATCGCTTAAATTAAATACGCCAACTTTCAAAACGCACCAAAATGTTAATTCACAGAAATTAATTAGGAAATTTTGAATACAAAACTAATTTTTTGCAGGTATGCTTAGAAATATGCTACTTTAAGCTGATGTTAAAAATTATATAGGTTATTATATATAAGACAAAAGCTTTTTCGAAAAATTTATACAAAATATTTTAAAATACACATTTAAAAATAATCGAATTATAGTTGGATTAAGCCTAAATTTCAAATTCCGAAAGAAGGAATCAAGTAAGTTTAATAAAAAAAGAGGCATTAATAAATATGTATTAAATTCAATTAATGTGGAAGAGCTAAACTTTTGAGAGCCAATTTCTTAAAAACTACTCTTGCAATTTTTGAGATTAGTGCAATCTGATTTTGTGTCAAGTACCTTTATTAGAACAATGTTATATATAAATCTAATATATATCCTAAGTCGCGCTTTCAAGAGATGGAAAACGCAGTTTCAATTTCGTCAATCGGCGAGTAGAACGGGAGATATAGAACTGGGTTTTTTTGTGTGTGTGTGTGTGTGTGTGTGTGTGTGTGTGTGTGTGTGTGTGTGCAGTGTATATCCCAGCCACCATCGCTCTTTTTTATTCTTTGTCAAACTACAGCTGGAAGGACTGTACCTGTTAACCATCAAAGATGAATGACTAAGTAAAAGTATCCCCGTCTTCCGCCGTCTGCCACCTGAATGAGCTCATTCTGTTTTGCAAGTTCCATGACTTTGCTGTAAAATATTGCTCTTTGTCTACCAATGCTTATTATACTTCTCTACAGCCATCACTTCTGTACAGCCAGCTTGAAGCACTCCATCGCATTTGTAAGTAACATGAGTGTTCTCCGCATATCCTTACAATCCGTCGATGAATTTCGATATCGCGTGCACCCTTCAGTCGTTAAAAAGAGAATTATCGCTCTTTTGTCGTTCTTTCGGTGCTTCCAGATTGCTCTGAATTTCTCTGAAATGCGGGAACGGCCCCGAAATTGTTCTAAGAATGTGTAAACACTCTCTGTAAATATCGATTTCATTACTAATATTTTAATTCTTTCATCCACACCCTTAATTAAATTTTCACACAGATCTAAGAAACGGTAAAAGAAATGGATCCTTCCCACATGCGCGTTTCTACACACTTACGCCTTTTCCCGCGCAAACGCATTTGCACCATTTATATTCATTGTTGTAAAAATTCTATTAGTAACTGTATCTATCATTTGCCTGTTTAGTGTCAGAAAGAAATTTTGTCAGTTCTGTGTACATGCCAAGTAGCTCCCAACTTGAGCTGAATAAAGCCTTAAGAACTCCGTGTGCATTCCTCAGACGCTCCGCAGACGATCCAGGAAAATAAAATGAATGAAATTATATAATAAGTAAAAATAAAATTGAAATGAGAAAACTGGAAATTACATTCAGAGCAGAAATTTGCCAAGTTGAGTTTTATACCTCCTTTAGCAGATGATGCTTTCTTATTCTACTGCCACCATTTTCAAAATTATTATAGCGTCAGATGATCAGACGATTGGGCTGAGCAAGACGCCGGTTTGTCGAGTACATGCTGCCCCTTGCCTCTTTTTAATGGCTCTTCTCGGAACTGAATATCTGAGTGATTGTTTAGAAATGCACATTTGAGAATTTTCTCACACGTTGTCTATCCCTGGAGAATTCCTGGAAACCACTCAAATTTTCTTGAAATTTAATCCTAAATAAATAGAGGCAAGTTGATTTAGAGTCAATCGCTTCACTGCAAAATTTTATATCTATAATGATTCTTCTGCGGAGTTTCTGTACGTCTGGCCCTTTCTGTGAAGTTTAGTTGCATAATTAAGTAAATATTCATGAATACCATGTTTTGTTCTACATTACATTTTTATTGTCTCAGATGATTTCATTGGGTTTCGAATAGTTAAGAATTTGTGTTTTTGTTATAAAATTTGCATTTGCTTTACTTCGTAGTATTTGTTACGGGAGATAAAGTAGATTGTTCTTCTATGCAAGCTTTTCTCTTAAGTATTACCTCTGCTTTCAAATAGATATTCCAAATAAAAATGATGTACACTGCATTACTTGCCAAGATGAGCCAACAACAAAATAGAGGAATAAAAAGATAACCAAAAAACGCACTCTAGTGTTTATTTGTCTCCTCAAGATCTTTCCGGTAAGGGGGGAGGGAATTCTGAATATGTATTGGTACAACAATCATTTATATATATGTATATGCAATGATAGCACATCATATTTTAATGCTTGATGATATCTAATTTTTAGAGCGATGAACTTGCAGATACTATTTTACAGAAATCCAACTGTGGAATAAATGTTCCATTGAGGTTAGTAGCACGTAATCTAATCCCGTTGGGCTATAAATGTCAAAATATCAGTCAAAACTCTACGACGATAATTTTTTATTTAAAAGTTAATTTTATGTTTTGTATTTTCAAAATTATATCTCTTACATTTTGCAGCTCACGCTTTTTCTTCCACCTTGCTTTCCCAATCTTTCTTCCGAAAGGGAGAATATGTAAGATATAACAAAATACGATGGCTGCTTTAAAAGTAATTGGCGACCTCAAAATTAATATACTAAGTTTGTGCTCTCCCCCTATATTCATCTGTTCTCCCAAATTCGATATCAGTCCAAACTACATAACATTGCTTGAAAAAGGTAACTAAAACTAATATTAACCAACCATAGCTTAGAATACTTTCTGCACCTACGAAGTATAAATATTGAGTCACGAGCACTATGCTTCCCTTTTTTTCCTAACACTTCTACCATACAAACAACTCTGCACCGCTTATGCTTCCCTGCCTGAAATGACGTAGCATCTTTTTACCTGTACATATAAGAAATTATCGTAATTGCTGTGATTAAAGAGTATGTTGTCTACAAGAAATTATTCTAATGTGCCTGCAAATAAAGATGTTAATTGACTAAATTTAGTTTGGTATCAACTCTTTCCTCTCGCCTTACCGCTCAGCTATCGAGACTGTATTTCGAAATTATGACACTTTATTTATATATATATATATATATATACATACATGCGTAGATAGATGTAACGCATTTTTCGCAAAAAAGTTCGAAACTGGACGGAAGTGGTCGACTTTTTAGTGAGTTAAAGAACCCCCAATCAAATGCGAAAATGGGAAGAATTGTTTGAATATAGAATTCACATAAATATATCATGTGTGTAAATTACGATAATGTGTAAACCAATGTATTCAAATTTCGTGTTAGATTAATGCATTAATTCGAGGGAAACTGTCTTAAGCATAAATTGTTTAATTTTATTCAAGAGCAAGTGCACTGAAATTTACTTTTTCAATAAACTTTGACAATACTTGTTGAAATCAATAATGAAACCATATTGGAAGCTTCTTGTCTAACACAATGGCTGTTCCTTCATGTTTTAGACGATGTTCATTATATTTACAGAAATATTTACCTAAACTTTTTGCGTTTTAAATGTTCTGTTTGATAACCCTTATTCTTCATTATCTTTCTACACCGCGATTTCCAAGATAATAAAGCCTTTCGTAGTATTGGAAGCGGTATTTTATCCCATTCGTCTTGAAAAGATTTCCAAAGTCCAAGAGAGGGTAAGTCGACGTTTAGACAATCCACATTTTAAGAATTAAAAAGCACAAAAATCCATGGGTGATACTGAAGGTTATAGGGCATGGATACCCGTTTCCTGTTAAACATTTTCGAAGAAATTACCCATGGAATTTGACGTGTGGCTGCTTTCTTTGTCTTTAGGCAGTTGGCAGTTATACTAATTGATGGCACTGTAGGTAAAAAGAAGTTATTTCACATTTGAAAATTCGAGATAAAATATGTTCCTGATAACATACGGAGTTGATGACTACTTTTTTCCACTGTCTTTATTTTTTATTTGCCGTTAACGCAAAACCTGGAACAATCCTAAATTCCTTTTAAAAACTTTCTGTAGATTCTTCGAACCATGTTTTGAAAATGTTTTACTCCTCTCTGATGATAACAAATGGATCTATTTTTATTGCAGTCATTTAAATACACTCAAGATTCACGTATTGTGAAACCATTTTTCAAAGTTCGTCTATATAAGTGTTTCTCATAAACAGCTGACATCGTGGAGGAAGACTATGCACATTTTGTTTCTTCGCCTGGGTAAGATTCAACTTAGCATTAGTCACTTTGCTTAGAGTTCACATTGAGCTCTTTTATGATTTTGCAACACTCCTTTAATTTTAGAACTCTTACCTTTGCGACATTGGAAGCATTCCGTTTTTTCTTATGATATGTATTTGGAATAAGTTCTCCATTTGAAGCCAAACTTTGATATTTCTTTCCCTTCTCTTTGACAGTATTACCTATCGTTAAGTTTATATATCGCAACATCATAGCTTTCACAGAGGTTTCAATAACTAGATATGGATAATTTTCTTCGGAAAGAACACAAGCATAGCAAAATGGCGCCCACTGCAGCGCCATTTTGCATGAAAACAAAACTGTCAAGTTCCACACGATAATTTACACTCTCAAAGATATACTTGCAGCTAAGAAAGACATTTCTAGAAGGCAATTTTTATAGCAAAGCAAAATCTTTTAAAAAATGTACGAGTAGTCTCTGTATGTTATTATATAAGTCAAGCCGATGAAGATTAAATCTCGTAGAATTGTACTGTTAGTGTTTTCTTGATAAAACAGCTGATAAATTAATCTCCAGCATTCTTTTGCGTACCAACAGCGTTATTAAACGAGTCGGGGATATTCACTTAACATGAAAGAGATAAATAGATCTTGCATCAGATGCACCAAATTCACATTATAAATACAGCTTTGTTTATAATTAAAGAACCCTATTCCAAAGCTGCCTACAAACGAAACCAGTAATCAGAAGATTGTGTTGCTGTTGCTCATGTTCACTTGCCTGACGTTGTCAGCCAAGCCCACGAAATTCCTCGTGGCAAGGAGCGCTAGATTACGCCTGTCGTTGGCAACAGGCTTGAGGACTTAACAGGTGACAGAGCTGTTTGACTCAGTTCCTTCCCCAATTCCCGGGTGGGACGAGTCCGAGGGTCTCCCACCCCTGTTTCTTTCCGCCAGTCCACACGAGAGGATTTTCGGCTCGCCTCATATTTAAAGTGCCTCCATCCGCACCGACACTATACATTTACAAACATCCATTCCTTCGTCGGTATTCGAATTGAGGACTGGGGATCGGGGATGAAGCACATTACGAAAGTGCCGGCTAATGTCACTTTCTTCTGTAAAATGACGTTTAAGAGCATTCGTAGCTCATCGTGCAATGTGCGAGGAGCTCCATCTTGCGAAAAGATTGTCACGTGCTTGATGAATTTCGTTCTCTAACAGTGATAACTCGTTTCGTTCTCTAACAATTAATCGTTACTCGGTGATGGACCATATCACTGGACCAGTGGAATTGAGCTCCTCAAAAAAGTACGGGTCAAGAATAAATGACGCAGAAAATCCACAGTATACCATCACTTTTGATGAATGCAATGAAACCTCTAAGACAGGGCACGGATTTTCTGATTCCCATATTCGGCAGCTGTGAGTATTCCCTGCACCGGGGCACATGAAAATACACTTCGCCTGTCCAGAGGATATTTCAAGGCCATTCCGTATCGGCTTCAAAACTAGCAAAAAACAGAAGTGAAAACCGGAGTCGAGCATCAGAATCATGTGGAAGTAAACAATGCATTAGTGGAAGTTTGCAAGAATAATATCGGAAGGTATTCCGAAGATCTTATGGACAGCTTAACGTGGTCTATCCAAGGCTTTTCCTACACCCCGGACACTGGCACTAGCCTGAACGTTTGAAGCTGTATCCTCTACAACCCACAACCTCCTATGTTGCTTCTGCAGACATCATTTCTTTCTCTTCCAGGACGAAAAGAAAACGATCCTCTTTCTTCGAATTTCGTTTGCATTTTCTGAAGAGTTTTAACATTCATTAGACCTCTTAGAATCCTATTCAAAGTCCGAAATTTCCGTAGAGCAACTACTGCAGAATTATTGTTTTGATAAAATAATTTTACTAAGGAAGCGCGATCTCGTGAACTTATCGTCATTGTGAGCAACAAACATAGTGAAAACAATGTCTCCGAAAGTGTTTCTAGATTTTATAACAGCTGCTGCATGGTATTCGACAAAGATTTAGAAGTTTTTTAAAGTAAAACGCCTTCTGGCAACGCTATTTGGAACTACTGTTTTTTTCACTGACAGAAATTCTGATTCCTTCATTAAGTCCACCACAAAATTTCATAATTTTCTGATCGCTGGTTTCGTTTGTAGGCAGCTTTGAAATAGGATCCTTTTGTAACGTTATTTTAATGTATGCATATGTATTTATCCATGTATAAATATTTCCTTATTCATCTATACATGTGTAATGTTATCCAAGCTATAGGTGGCTTTATATATCCAAGTCAAATCATGGTGGCTAAAATAATTGGCTGCATGGGCGTTTTCGTTGTTTTCTCCATGTGTAACGTAGATGTGAGCCAGTTTTCCTTAAGAAGTCCTCCACTAAAATACCCCTCCTTTTATGCAGGTAGCCCTTTCGTACTTTACCATAATCAATAAAAATAAAATAAATGTATGAATCAACCTACATCTCCGCGTTGGTGCTTTTAATAGTATTTGTTCATTACGATTATTTATTGTAAGCTATTGGGAAGAGCTTCGTTTTTCCAAATCGCTACCAACACTACATCAAAATGTGAAATTGTTAATCTGCTGGAAGAATTCTTGTTATCAAATGAAATTGTAGAAGAAGACTTTGCAGACGAAGGTTCAACGGTAATGGTAAAATTTAGGCGAAACGTTGCCAAAATTAAGGATAAGATTGTAGAATCATTAGTTTCCTTTTAAAGCCGGAGATGGGAAAAGTATGCAGTATCTTCGCCTGTACTCGAAGCCTGGACCTCTCGAATGCGTGTCAAGTATGCTTCCAATTACACCGAGAGGAAATTCTCACACCGAAAAACAATATATCAACAGCCATTACATTCTACACAGGCACACGCTAGACTCGAGAAAAGGGCCTTTGGAAATTATGATAGTGTTGAATATTGCCAAAAGTAATAGACTGTATAGATAGTTAGCATCTTAAAAGCAGATCCTTGGATTATTGCAACTAATATATAAATAGTAAATTACCACGAATTCCTCCTGCTGTACGATAGAAGACCTTAATCCTGAGAAAAAGCGTTATCATATTTGATGAAACTGCGGGCAGAAGTAGAAGCAACATAACGCTCTGTAGATGACTATTTTAATTGATGAAGATTGTGTTTTCAAACTGCTTTATTTCAGTCTTCCTCCTGTTGGAACCAGTCGTCACATCTCTTTCTTGGTTGAGGAACTATCTTCCTTTTCTTGTTATCTCAGGTGTTCCATCGGGGGGGGGCTTTTCTTTTTTTGTTCGTATCTTTACTTGTGGCTGACTCTGGTGGTCGTTGTGTTGTTTTGCCATGTCTTGAGATGGTGCCTGCCGTGCCGGATACTACAAAAGATCTTGAAATATTTTCATGTTATTTCGATTGTAATACGACTTAATTTGATCAGATATTTGCTGTAATTCTTTCGCTATTCTTGGCTCTTAAAACCACCACTGCCTGGGTTATTTTTCAATAGAAAACGGCCCAACCGTGGACAGAACTTGGCCACTTTATCTTCTGGAGCTGAGGAAAGTGAATATTTCAGCTTAAATACTTCATCGCCCACATTATAAGTTACTTCCCCACTTTCCATATCATAATAAAGCTTCTGTTTCCTCTGTATTACTTCCGCGTTTTATTTTGCCTCCTTAACTTTGCATATCCGCCATTTTTGAACATAAAACAATTTGTCCAGTTGGGTCCTGCCTAAAAAAACTCAGAGGAGATTTTCCCGTCGTGTCGTGTTTGGCGGTCCTAAGAGCGAAAGCTAATCATTGACATAGTTATCCCACCTTTTATGAAAATTTTAACATAACCATGAATAATTTAACTATGTTTCTGTTGACCCGTTCCGCTATATTTGATTGCGGCCGATACGGGACTATTTTTAAATGACGTATGCCCAGTTTTTGAACATGTCTTCAAAAATATTGCTTATAATCTGAGGACCATTATCCGATAGAACTTTTAGGGGCGCCCCTATTTTAAAATATATTTATTTAAAATAGAATCGGTAACTAATTTCGCAGAGGCTTGTTTTATGGGAACAATCTCGGTCCATTTACTAAAATGCTCAACGAGGTAGACTTTTATTTAACTGACTTTTCGGGAAAGAGCCCAATAAATCGACGCCAATTATTTCATTCGGAAATTCTGATTTGATGCTATTTAGAAACCTGGCTGGGCGGAAATTAACATAATTAACTACCTGGCATGTTGAGCAAAACTGGACTTACGCCCTTGTTAACTTTTGCAATTCAGGAAAATAAGCTGTTTCGAGTACGCGTTGAATGGTTTTCCGAATACCACAATGAGCTGCCAGCGGCGAATAATACAGTTCCTGTAATATATTTCATCTAGACTAGCTGGGATTAAAAGGTCGTATTTTATTGTTATTACTCGTAGTTTTCGTATAAAATAATAGACCATCTATCAGTTCGTAATGGGCCGCCTATTTCTTATCGCCACAATATCTTGGTGGCTAAAGTTTTCAGGTTCTTTTAAATAATCATACATATTTTTAAATTCCAGATCCTTGCCCAGTTCGGTTATTACGGTCTCACGGGAATGTTTAATCTGGGATGTGAGCATTGTCACTTCAACACTATTCCCTTCTTCATCTATCTTAATTCTTGACAGGGCATCTTTTTTGACATTTTTCTTTTCCAGGCGTGTGTTTAATTATCAAACTATATTCTTCTAATTTAAGAGCCCATCGCATTAATTTCGGCGATAGAGTCTTTCCTGAATATAATCTAGCGACCGTCGCATGATCAGAGTAGACCGTTACTGAAGAACTTCCAAAAATAGACCCTGAACTTCTGTACTGCTAACAAAACTGCAAGTGTTTCCCTTTCTGTTGCTGAATAATTTCTTTAAGTATCGTTTAAAGAACGACTAAAGAATGCCACGGGCTACCCATTTTGGGAAAGAGCTGCCCTTACGTCATAATCCGAGGCATCGGTCGCGATTTCTAAATTTTTATCATTTCAGGAAATTTCAAAACAGGGGCTTGTGTTAACGCTTGTTTTAATTTTTCAAAAGCGGTGTTAGCTTCGGCTGTCCACGAAAATCTTGCTTTCTTTCTTTTTAACTTCAATAACGGTTCGGCCATTGTGACAAAATCCATTATAAAAGACCTATAGTATGAGCAAAGCCCTAGAAAAGAAGCTAGTTTCTTCGCCGTATTAGGCGGCGGATAATTCTGAATTGCAATTATTTTTGATTTGTCGGTTTCGATGCCATTCTGGGAAATTTTATACCACAAATAACGTGATTCCTTTGCCGCAGATTTGCACTTTTCAGCATTGACTCGGCCTCATTTAATAATGAAAATACTATTTTAAGTCTTTAATGTGTTGTTCTAAATTATCACTAGTAACAATAATGTCATCCAAATAGATATGAAAGCGGTCTTTGGTACATCTTCAGTTTTTACGCCTATTTGAAAATACCCAGATGCTAAATCTAATGTCGTCATATATTTAGCGGAAGTTGTGTTTCGTAAGATTTCCTCAATAATGGGTAATGGGTAAACCAGATATTTAGTAACGCTATTCAGTTTGAGGTAATGAATTGCAAAACGCCACCTTTTTGGGAGTGTAACTGGATAATCATTATTCTTCTTACATAAAACAACCGGGCTCGCATAACTACTGGAGATTGGCGTGATAATCGTTTTATTTAGCATATCTTTAATATGCCATTCCATAACTTTTTCTTTCGATTTGTCATAGCGGTAAGCCTTGTGGCGAACTGGCTGTGAATCTCCCGTATTTATTTCATGGTTAGTCACTTGCGTGAATCCGGGAATATCACTGAACAAAGTACAAAATTCACTTACCACTTGACGCAGTTTTTCTTGCTCCTCAGTTGGCAGGTGTTCGAGGTTTACTGTGGGGGATCCGCTTTTACTTCAGGCACCGGTTTCATTCTTAGCTTAAGAGATGCTTGACTGAAATCTAGTGTTGCTCCGAACGCTGAAAGAAAATCTACTCCTAATATTATATTTGCTTGAAAATTTCTTACAACAAGGAACATAATTTTTACCTGCTCATACTTAATGCGGATATACAGTGGTACTTTACCTATAAATTTGCATTTTCCCCCTGGGCTGCTAAAATCGTCGTATTATTCGAACTGTAGATTCTATACCGACGAAAATATTTTTTTAAAAAATTCTTCTGCCACAAAGATACACTGAGCTCCTGTATCCAGGAGGGCGGTGGCTGGAATATTGTTTACTAACACTTCAATCTTCAGAAGAACTAAATTTTTTACAACAACTGTATTGAGCTTGATGGAAGAGAGAATTTCTTGGCCTTCGGGATTTCCGCACCCTCCCTTCAGCAGAAATCCGTTTCAGTTTAAATTTTCTTTCTTCTTTTCCGCGCCTTTCCGCAGGCCTTCAAACTTTTTGTCTGGCTTCTTCTTGTACTGTCGACGTTCGCTGGCTGTTTTTGAATATTCAGGTTTCTTTGACCACTGATTCGACTTGCTTCCGTATCCACGGTCTTGCCTCTGCTGTGGCCTTGGCGCACCAAATTGGCTTCGTTGCTCGTACTGGCGTCTTCTTTCAATGTCCGCCGTTCTTCTGCTTTCAAACTGAGCTCAAATTATTTTTCCAGAGTCGTCGTATTCCTTAATTCGATAAAGTCATATACTCGGGGAAGTAACCTAGGCAAAATGACTTGTATGACCTCAGGATCCGACCGGCTTTCATACAAAAGTTTAAATAATTGTATTCTTCTTAAAAAGAAGCTTGAGAGTTCCTCATTTTTTGCTGGTATGTGCTGAAGAGTTCCGCTTCTAATTTCGCACGATTTTTTACTATTGGGAAGGCCTTTACTAAGGAGGTCTTAAAATTTTCTGAAGTGTAGGTAGGACTTCCCGGTTGGCCCAAGAGATTTTTTCCAATGCACTTGAACCAAATAAGCGCTTGACCCCTCAACGCGCTAGTAGCCAAAGTCACTTTCTGGAACTCGTGGACTGGATAGAGCATAAAATGGTCATCTAATTTTTCCAAAAAGTTATCCACCGCTGAATTCCCATCGAAGCTCGCTGCTGGCTTCATTGATGCTCACATGATTTGGACGATGTACACGAATCCTTGTAGGGTGGCAGCTGGCATTTCTAAATTTTGAGCCGATACCACAGGTTCATGAACTTCGTCTTGGAAGTCGGCCATGAATCTTTTCCTTTGGACGCCACTATCAGGACTTGTGTTTCTTTAAATTGATTTTGAAAACATAGCTATTGTCCTGAGTAGGAACAGGGAGCTTACTAAAAGCTATGTTCGTGCGTGTGTAGAAGATACAACAAAGATAAGGAGGGTTTAAATTACCCTTTATTTTCTTATCGATTTGGCATACGTTCCGGAACTTCGGGATACAAAAACCAACCACTTGTGGTCTGAACGTAAAAGAATATAAGACTACTAACTAACTAAATTTTAAATAAGAGCTAATTTTTAATATCTTACACAGATGACTAGCACTAAGACTGGCCTTTTAAATTACTACGTTTGTAGTACGCAAACTGAGGAAAATTACAATACGACTTTAACTTTCAAGAGGGTTAAACATCTGGCTTAAAGGCGGACAGTAACTAATAGCAAGCTCGAGTGAAGACTCGCAGCAAAAGGGCTCTCTTTCCTTCCTTCTGCTCTCTTGGCAAAAAGCCACAACTTAAATATTTAAGCGTTAGCAAGTCCAATTTGCATAAACATATTCACGCGTTAATTCTGGCCGAAAGTGGAAGATAAGACATGATAGTAAAGTTTTAAAATAAAATAAACGTTAGTGAACTTAAAATCGTTACAAGATGACTGATTATCGCTTGTAAATGCCAAGAAAAAATGCGAGAGATTACGTATAAAACAAGCGAAATTAATGAAGGACTGGAAAAAATATATTATTGGTTTTCATAAATCAAAAATATTTTAACAAGTGTCATAATGGATTTCTTTAAGAATCATTAGATTTGACTACTGAAAAGCTAAGGAGTCTATGAACAACGCTAAAGAATTCTTTAGTCTGGAAATAAATTATGTTTAAAGCAAATAACTAACATTAAATTAATACGATGGTTTACTTCTTTTATTTTCTTATTTTTCTCGTAGCTTACTATTACTTACAATTTTCGGATATCCATTTTGTAACTCTGTCCTTCAAATGCTGATCAAAGATGACCTTGCTCTTCTTCTAATTAGATGAATGACTAGATAATGCTTTGCTGTTGCTTTTGCTAGATAATGCTTTTCTGCCTCTTTTGGGACGTAACGCTTTTCTGTCTCCTTTAGTAGGTAATGCTTTGCTATTGCTTTTGCAAGATAATGCTTTTTGGTCTGTTTTGATACGTAATGCCTTGCTGTTCCTTTTGGTGAGTAATGCTTTCCTGTCGTTAGATAATGCTTTACTGTTGTTTTTGGCAGATAGTGCTTTGCTGCTTTTTTTCGCGGTTGTCGTTTTCCTCTTGCTAGATAATGCTTTGCTGTTGCTTTTGGTAGATAATGCTTTGCTGTTGCTTTTGGTAGATAATGCTTTGCTGTTGCTTTTGGTAGATAATGCTTTGCTGTTGCTTTTGGTAGATAATGCTTTGCTGTTGCTTTTGGTAGATAATGCTTTGCTGTTGCTTTTGGTAGATAATGCTTTGCTGTTGCTTTTGGTAGATAATGCTTTGCTGTTGCTTTTGGTAGATAATGCTTTGCTGTTGCTTTTGGTAGATAATGCTTTGCTGCTGCTCTTGTTAGATAATGCTTTAGCGCTCATTCTAGAGGAGAATGCTTTGCTGCTGCTTTTGGCAGATAATGTTTTGCTGTTGCTTTTGACTCTTCTTACCTTTTTTCCACTCATTTTATACTGTCCGCCAATTTTTTTCAGCACGCCTCGTTCCAAAGCTCTTTTGACGGCCATCTTAATATCATCTTTCATTATTATAATGTCCATCTGATATTTTGAGGCTAAAAACTTTTTTATATCTTGAAGACTGGAACCGTTTCTGTTCCGGAGTTTTCTAACTGCGTTCATGATAAGCTTTGGCAGGATTTTTTGCTGCCGTCGTATAAGCTGGACTTTATTTTCAAAAGCAATGATGGCGCTTTTCCTCCTTCCCAAAATCTCAAAGTCATGGGTATCCATTCTGCTACTGTATGCTTTTACTGCTGAGGAAAAAATTTCCCTTATTTATAAAAACTTAAAAAGACTGGAGAAATTAACATCTGCTTTATAATTTGTATTGTTCAAAGGGAAAAAAAAGAGCTCGAGACATTTACAGATAAAGATGTTGCCATTTCTTATGAATGTATTATCTAATAATTTTATACTTAGTATTTAATACTTTAACCCATGATACAAGCTCTACGGTTTTAGTAACGCAGCTCTGATGTTATATTATTAATGCTGTCATTACAACAGAGAAAAATTAACATCACATGTAAGCAAACGTCAATGAGGCTAATTTATATTTCACCGGTAATGAAAAAATTTACTAGTCTACCAAACTATTATGATCACCGTCCTAAATACCATGTTACTTCACTTTTAGAAAGCAAACCATCTGCAACCCGTCGTAGCATGGCATCGGCCAAGTCCTTGTTAAATGTCTGGAGGAAGTTTGTACTAGATTTGCAAGCAGAAGTAATATGATTCTCATCAACAGCAACGGAGTAGTTGGTGAGCTATAAGCTGCGTACCATTCCAGATATATTCAATAAAACTTACATCCGGAGAATCAGGAAGCCAGAACATCAAGTGGAATACATGCTCCTCGAGCTACTGTAGTTAAGTTCTGGCCTTTTGACAACGTGTGTTGTTTTGGAGGAAGAATCTATTTCCAGTCGGGAAGACAGATGCTGTAAAAGGGTGTGACTAGTTAACAACGACGTTCATGTGGACTCGACATGATGTTCACGTGACGTAGTCTGTTTCACAATCACCACTAGCCTCAGGACTACCCATGTGAATGTTCTAAGTAAAAAACCTTATTTTTCAGTGTACACTGCGCAAAAAAAAAAAATGGGACAATTCTATATCTCCCGTTCTACTGGGTCGATTGACGAAATTCAAATTGCGTTTTCGATGTCTCGAAAGTGTGACTTAGGATATATATTAAATTTATATGTAGCATCATTCTAACATAGGTATTTTGACACAAAATCGGACTTTTTCTGAACTAACATACCATATTTTTCCACATTTCGATTCTACTACTCAAATTATGCCTAAATATTAAATTTTGTAAAATTTGGTGCGAAATTTATGGAGAAATTCAAGAATTTAACTTGCCGAATTTTTTTCAGTTTACGCCATGAATAATTCACTTGGCAAACTTTGTAATACATGGCAACCTATTTTCCTATCATTTCCATCGTCCAGGGAGCGGGAAAAAAAGTCACGTCGTTCCTACCTTTTTACATTGTGGATGGGGAGAAAAAAAGTCACATCGTTGTTACTTTCAAATAATTTTAACAAAGTGCGTAAACCACATTTCCACTATTATCGCTTTCAACAAATATGCCAAATTTCAAACCGCGCCAATATATAAATTCACGTATATCTTCGGAAATTTTGAATAAAAAGCTGTGATTTTTTGTAGGTATGCTTAGAAATACACCTACTTTAAGATGCTTGTAAAATATTTATAGGTTCATAATTCATAATTTTTTTCGAAATTTTTTCAAAAATACAAATTTTAAAAATAAATCATAAAAAATGGGTAAATATTATTTGGAATGAGCCTAAATGTCGAACTATGTAGAAAAGAATCAAATAAGTTTCATAAAAAAAGAGATATTAATACGTACATATAAAATTAAAGTAACATTGAGGAGGTAAACTTTTGAGAGCCAATTTTTTAAAAACTACTCGTGCGATTTTTACAAAATTTGGTAGTTTGGCATAATTTGAGTCATAGAATCGAAATATGGAAAAATATTGGTATGTTAGTTCAGAAGAAGTCTGATTTTGTGTCAAAATACCTATATTAGAACAAAGCTATATATTCAAGTCGCGCTTTCGAGACATGATAAACGCAATTTAAATTTCGTCAATCGGCCCAGTAGAACGGGAGATATAGAACTGTCCCTTTTTTTTTCGAGCAGTGTATATGTGTCAGTCAAATGTTCGCCTGTAAGATGATGTACCTTAAGGGGACGGTGGACTTTAAAACTGGGTTTTTTAAATTTTTGTGTATTCAACAAGAAATTTTCATATTATAACATCAGTTTATGAAATACATGTTTAAAATTTCAATTAATTTTAAATTGAAAATTTTTAAAATAAATAATTAATTATTTTAATTAAAGATTTAAAATGCTCCTTGCGTGCTAATTTTCAATATTTTATCCGAATGTTTCCTTTAAGTTATTTATAAAGACTTGACAAAAGTTTTCGTGTATCCGTTATTGAATATGATGGATCAGAAATTTTTAAAAAGGATTTTTGTGAACTTAAACCCAGTTTTCGGAAAAATGTCACTTTTTGTTAAACTTATCACAAGTTTAAACTTCTTAATAACCTCTTATTCAAAAATGCATATACTGATCTAGTGTAACATATAACGAGATAGTGTCTTTCAAATATCATTCATTGTAAACTAAAAATCAGACGCATGGAGCATTTTCAAGACATACGGATTGGGAAAAAATTTTTTTTGAAAAAACCAAATTTAAAGTTTTTCTTCAAACTCATCTTCTATATATGGTCATAAGAAACAGCAAATTAACTTTAAATATGAATATGTAAACACTAGATAACATTCTCATATCATTTAACTAATTTTAATCTCATAATATTAAATATGAAAAAAATAAATATATCGCAAATTGGTATGCGATTCGAAGTTATAGGTAGAAACAATTTACGCATTATATCCAATGAAACTTTTAAGATTCACCCGCATCATATGTTTTACCTTTATTTTTTTACATTTACATTTTCTTTTAATGTTTTACAATATTTTTTACTATTTCTGTTTTTTCCAAGCAGGTAAACTTCTCTTTTTGCTTTGGTTCAAGCGACGTTGATCACGCTTTTTTGCAACGAGTAGAGAAAACGAGTTTGTTTTCTCCTGTTCTACGCATATAGCATTTACATAACCAAAGTTAAATTCATAGTAATACTGACATTGTCAATACTGACATTTCTAGCCTTTTTTTAGAAATAAACACTTCTTTTAGGCAAATATATAAATTATAACATCAGTTAATGACTATTGAAATACAATTTTGTACATTTCCTCCAAAGTTTAAAGGGCAAAGTTTACGCTGTTTGCACATTTTAAATGCTTGTAACTTCTTGAAAAATTATATTTGAACTCGGTTTCTTGCTTACGATGTAGTTACGTATATGAAATATTACTCGAGTAAAAAAACAAATTCAATATTTTGGTTGATTTTTAGCTATTTTAAAGTCCACCGTCCCCTTAATATGGCCTTTGACGTGATTTAAAAGAAATCATCATTTCATTTGGCCAAGCAACTATTTTCCACTGTTATATTGTCCAATTATAATGTACAACTGCTCACTGTGTCGTAAATGTTGATGATGCTGGTTTACAGATGTCTGTTCCGGGTTTCATATTCAACAGATGCCGATAAGATGTGTACTCGGATGTGCCTGTATTTAAACCTCCATTGTGTTCAGCTGTCAGTTAAACCACAGGAAGCTGTTCATTTTCCTTCACCAAGAGGACATGGACGACCAACCCCTCGACATCTACTACTGTATTCCTCCTAACAAACGGCATCTTGCGAACACCGGATGAACAGTGCCATTTCGAAGATAGTCATTTCTGGGCTTTCTCACTCCGATCAGCAGCATTCCCACATTATATGAACTTTTAAGCCACAAAATAGTATCTTAGTAGCTCCGTGAGCCATTCAATAACATTTTCACTTTGTCACATGTCATCTACGTCATTCCATGGAGCGCATTCTGTGTAGAGATAATCATAACGTTTTGGTTGTTCAATACGTTCTTACTAGCACACTACCTTTTATAACATCATCATCAGTTCAATAATAATAATAATTTCTAACTGAATGTAAGAGATATATTTTTTAACTTCAAAAATTGAGAAGGGGAGCAGTTGTTTAGTGATTCTCACAGTCAGAAGGCCACACTGAAAGATCTGTAATTCATAAATTTGTATAAATATTTATTCTACAGCAGAAAACGCAATACCTATATGGATTATAAAGATTCAAATTTCCAGATCATACGGCTTTGAGATTTTTCATTTCAAATTCTCATTCTAGCAATAAATAAAGGAAATGTTTATCTCCGGCTTATTCCTCCAGGCATAGAGCATAGGTATTGTGTACTAGATTTTTCGAATCACGGCAAAGCGCACTAGGCTACCCATTGAAGTGAAGGACTTTCATAGAGGTCCTTCACGGGAACTTTTGTGAAGGTTTTGTGATAATTTCGCGGAGGACTCTGTGATGGAAACATTGCGCATGAGGAAAATCACAAAACACCCAAACAGCCAGTTTATTCGCCAATAATTGAATCTGGTGGCAATACCGGTTTCTGTTTTATCCCCTCAGAATTGGAAGACTAAACGTTATCTGTCAAAAAGGCATTTTTTTTCAGTTTTATCTTGAATTTGAAGTCACATTACCTTGATTGTTGTAGCACTATCACATTGTCAAAATCGATTTGGTAAAACTGATTTTGGGATTACTTTTTAACGGCATGCGACGTTCTGTATTATTATAGTCTTTCAAGCATATGGTTTTGGTTTGTTTTATGTGATTACGGTAAAGCCTCGAGGGCTATTTGTCTAAGAGAAAGCATGCCTTCGTGGAGGACGTATTAAAGAAAACTGGCTTCTATAAACGTTACACATAAGAAAAGCCACAAAAACGTCCATGCAACAGCCCATTCGCGTTTTTCGAACCTCGGACTGAACTATAAGTGTTTAGCAACTTTACCTCTAGGCCGCCAGCGGGCTGTGTTCGACAAACGAAAACTGTGTCATGACATATGTCATGCTTTCAGCGTTGAGTTTTGATGAAGCATGAGAGACAAACATGATGCTGTACGAGACTATACAGTCTATGTTTTAATGAAATTTAATACAGATTATGCGACACATGGAAATGTTTCCCTGTAAATTATCAACCTCTCAGACTATCCCTGATGAAATGTGTCAGCGCCTAAGTGTGTCAGATTAAGGAGTTTGATTAATCAGGAATCAATTGAAGACAGACGACGTTCGTTGACGAACTGAGAACCAGTCACGTATAAAATGAGATTTGACTAAAACGAGATCTGAGAACCGTTACAAGCACTGGATATAGATTGCAAGTTCCAAGATCAGTTGCAAGCATGTATTTAAACGATAAATTTAAATTAAGAGCAAGTGAACGATATACAGTACAGTATATACAACACAGTGTAAATACGTACAATTATAATAACACAACGAATGTATTTCAATTGATAGCATGATATATGATACATTTAATCTAGAACTACTTACTTATTATGTCCCACATGTATAGTAATAAGCATTTTATTGCTCTGCTTCTCCGACTAGCTCTAATACGACGTAAAGGGAAAATGCTGTGGGAACTCGTGAGTGCCTTTGCATGACGTTTAAGGATTTCCAGAGACCAAAGTTTTACATAGTAATCATCTATTTCAATACGATAGCTTGATCCTGAGTCATGAATAACTGGACTAAATAACTCACAGCTTCGCAGGCGTTTTTATAGGGTTATCCCAAAACTTCTGGAAGGTTCGAGAAAAATTACCTCTAAGACTTCAAACCTCTTCGGCAAAATAACGCAAACAGTGTAATCTAGCAACAAAAATCCATAGATTTAAAGATATGGGACGGGGAAAAAACGACGAAGAACATTTTTGATGGAAAAAAGCTTGTAAAGACATTATTTTATAATAAAAAAATCTGAAAGGTTTCAGATTTTAGATTGCATCCGAAACGTCAATTTTTTAACATTTTGTGTGCTACCTTTATTTATTAAATATCATGTTCTTTGCACTTAAACCATAAAAACCAGTTCAAGAGCGATATCGCAAAATAATTTTAAAATGAGCATATCTTCAGAATTTCCGATACAGAGTCTCACGCGCTGGAGATAAAAAAATTTTCTGTACAACGTTGCCATTACTCGCTTTGAAATCCTTGAGTTTGTTAATCAAAAATTAGTTAAAGTTTCACAAAATATGAAATCGATAATAAAACAAATTCCAAATTTGGGCTTCCAGATGCCCATATTCCGGTGGAAAAGTTCAATATTCAAAATTGGATGGCTCTAGGTATCGTTGCTTTATCACAATGCGAGAAACATACATACATTTATGCAGATTCTTCATTATTTAATTCTTTAAATATAATACAGGGCCAGAATATTTGGTGGCAACAATTTGAAAAGTGAAAAACAGCGCTTTTAGTGAATCGACGCAAAATATCAAAATGAAATTAATAGTCCTTCTGAGAAATTGTCCCTTTGGACAAATAATTAATTATTATTTATTTTAAGAAACTTTCCTTTCCCTTCTGATTTCAATTTCCTACCAGAATGTAAATTTAAACGACATATATGTAAACCTCAATGAGTTCGAAAGTGGTATTTAAGTAGCAGAATTTAAGAGTTCACGGTAGAAGAGTTAGAAGTTTATGCCGTGTGCTTTCTAGTAGCTCTGTGGCTGAATATTTTGTGCTAGCCACTTACTTTAATTTATACTGATATTCTAGACTCGCCTTTGCTGTGTGCAACTGATAAAACGGAATTATACTGAAATAGCAGCCAGTCTTGTAGTTGAAATTTAATTTCATACATTTGTCCATACTGTTTTGTATTTAAGTTACTTAACCACAAGTGGTGGTTAAATTGCCAGCACCGAGGGAATGCATGTTCTGTTCAGTTAGTTAAAACAAAAATTTTATTATAACCTTGGTCCGCAGTCATCTGTTTTTCCAAGACATGGTGAGAATTCGTCATTTTGTCTTCAGTAGGATCTACATTTATGCTCCCTAAACGAGTAAGACTGTATAAGCTTACAAAGCAACTTGAAAGTTGAACCTTTTCGATGTCATATCGTGCTTGTAATGGGTAAAAAATGTAGAACTTTTTTATTGTGGGTTTAAAATTTAATCTAAGAAAATACCAGAAATAGATTAAATAAATTTTTTTTATGAATTCCTGGTGTAATTGGTAGCACATACGGCTAGCAGCTGGGCTAGAGTTTCAATCCCAGCGAGGCCATAGCTGATGTTTATTCTTTTCTGCTTTGAAAAGCTCAAGAAACTCTACATTGGGGTCCAATTAAAATATGATGGAAAATAATTCGTAACCAAAAACGCGTGGGTTTAAAGACGGGGTCACCTTTCTCACTAGTCATTCTTTAATTGTGGAGAATGTTATGAACTTTCTCACGCGTCCCTTCGTGTTGCAACTAGTAGCAAGTTCAACTGCCAATCGAAAAAATGGAGTTCGAGTTCTGCCCAGGAAATACCTGATTTTTCGTGTTGAAATCCTAATACACTTCGCAAAATAAGTCTAAAATGTTAATCCAAAATCAAAGAAAAAAAATGATTTGAAGGTAACCAGTCGAATGCGGCAAAGCTAGAGAAGATTCCGACAATCTTTGTAAATACTCTAGTAATAAGTTTTTTTTTCAAATGTTGCATAACAATATTAAAATAAGAAATCAAATCTTATTAAAGCTGTGAAGTTTTTTTAAGCATTTGGTTTCTTTCTTGACTCATTAATTATGGACCAACTGACTGGGATATTCGAAAATAGTCTCATTAATCTGAATGAACATAACATATGAAGACATCAGGCATTTTATTTCGGAGCCGGACACAAAAATATTCAAGATCGTAGTCGGAATCGTATTCCGGACTTTCTGCGTTAGCCAAATGAGCTTCCAAATACGAAACTAAGGCAAACTGTGAAGAGAGAGAAAATACCTAATCTCGCACTTAACAGGCGACTGGGGGAGGCGGGAACCCAACTGCCAAATCCTGGTGGTGACGGTCACCACATTTTAAATTCGGCAGCCATTGTAGAAATCATTTACAATTGTTTGAAATCAGGAAACCTAAGAAATCCCCAATACGCTTGCTGGAACTTAAATTTCGGACCTTCAAAGTGCTCTTCCGGCTTGTTGTCCAACTATACCACGAAGGCCTAAGGTAAGGAATGAGAAATAGAGAAAATGCCTTACCTTCTCCCCAATTTAAAGGTTAATTAGAGAGGCTGGAACTCAATTGCAAATCCTGGTGGTGTCGAATTATCTTTTTGTTCAAGCGCCACTGTTGGAACTTCCTTTGTGTTCAGGCACCAATGTCGGAACCTTTAGGCATTTTATTTCGTAACAAGAGACATGAAAAACGTGCAAAGCCCTCGGCTCGAACGCCTGGTCACTGTACCGTGGAAAAACTGTACAGCAAACGGCACATGGTAAGGAGGGAGAAAATGCCTTTTAAACATTGCATGTATATATTTTGCCTTCTATACTGTCCAAGAGATAGAAGCTACAATTTGTACCTTACAAGCCTGCAAAAACTTGAAGTAAAGGAGTTAAGAATAATCTGAAAAAGAAAAAGAAAAAAAAAGAAAAAAATATCTGAACGCTTTCATACTTTACATTACGCCCAAAGGGGATTTTTTTTTTCATTTACACACATATACACGTTTTAAGGGCATTGGGGCTAATGTCATAATTTGCAGCTTAGAAGCCTGCAACAACTTGAAGTAAAGGAATTAAAAATAATCTGCAAAAAAAAAAAGAAAAAGAAAAAAAAAAAAAAAAAAAAAAAAAAATCTGAACGCTTTCAGATTTTACATTACGCCCATAGGTGTTTTTTTTCCATTTACACACACATACACATTTCGAGGGCAATGAGGCTAATGTCACTTTAGGCTAAAAATATTTATAAACAGCATATCTTTAGAATTTCTAATAGGCAGTCTCGTGCGCTGGAGATAAATTTTTTTTTACGTAGAGTGTTGCCACTGCTCGCTTTGAAATCTTTGAGTTTGTTAATCAAAATTTCGTTAAAGGTTTACAAAAAATATGAAATAGGTAATACAACAAATTAGAAATTTCAAATTCGGACTTCCGGTTGGAGGATTAGGTTATTCAAAATTTGATGGGTCTAGGTTACGTCATTTTTGACAGTTCCAAAAACATACAACTGCAATAATATTTTCAATAGTTCTAATGAATTTTCATCTCTATGTAGTATAAGTCTTATTACAAACACTAAAATTTACTTCCCTTATTATTTGAGCTGCGATGATTAATGGACAGAAAATGCTTCTTAAGTAAGTAATGGCTGTAATCAAATTTTTAGTGAAAATATGCGAAGGAAGGATAATTTTATATGTTGCAAGATTCCGTCAGACAAAATTTTAAACTCTGATCGAAATCACCAGTCTTAAGACTCTTATCCACTCGATCTCTTGTGAACCTGCTTCGCAAGGGGGGGGACATCAAGTTTTGGTTGTAAACTTCTGTAATTCTTTATAGCGTATTTCTGTATAACAAGAAAGCTGTGCCTTTGATTTGCTAACGCGTTACACCTTGGATATTTATTGATAGTCTAGCAAATGATCAAGATTCAGAATTCGGAGTACAGTATCTTCTGAGTTTTCTTATTGTTTTTGGTAAGAGTAAAAAAATCATCGAGTCAAACCATCGTAAAGCAAGGACTATTTTCATAAGATCGCCATTTTTTTCTGTTGAGTAAATGAGATTGTTTTTCAATCATTGATAAAACGTCAGTTATTTTATCTCACTTTCCAATAGCCAAAGTTATCAAGAAAAATCCCCAGAAATAATCAGACATATGTACTTTTCCACATTATGAACCTATAGAAAGAATTCTCTACTACCTGCATTATTCTTTTCCCAGGAAGAATTTTTTAACAGTCGAAGGTTTTACTAACAAAAAATAATGGAATAAAAGCTCTGTTTTTTCGTGACGTCAATTCTTTGGTCAGAAGATAATACTGCTGCCATTTTAAAACACCTTTCTTATTTTGTTTGTCTCCATTCATATCAAAAATATGAACAAAGAATCCGTAGCAAAATGAAAATGTTATTTGGTATTCTATGTTTCAAAATTTTTTTAATGTATTTTCTAGCCTCTATTTCCCGAAAGTGATTGATTTTTTTTTACCTAAGGGATTCTATTTGCTTTAACGTTTGTGGAATGTTTGCTTATTTTTCTTATTCCTATAATCTTCTAAAAGCATTTCCTTAAACGCATTTGATTTGTTTTATAAAATTTCCCACGTTTGTCATAAGAGTATCTTTTTTGCTATCGTCAGACAAAAGGTCCACTAACTTTTTATGGTCTTATGGTCTTTAGGTCTTTTTACCTAACTTTCACGGAAAGCAACAGACCATAAAATAGCACCGAATAGTTTTCCTACAGTAACGTAATGCAATTAAATGGTCGATTAACTGTAGATGCCTTCTCTCCTTTCATTCGGCCTATTGATAAGAAAACCTTTTACGTTCTAAAATTCCTCATTAGAAGTTAAATCAGAAAACGCAATATAGTGAAAGATTTTCAGCCAGATTTTTTCATTAATGCAGTGGTTTCTTGGAAGCAAAATGTATAATATTGTTGTATATTTGTAATATATATATATACCAATCTGCATTTTTTGCATATTCCCTTTTTCTTATTTTATACCATTCCTTCTATTTTCCTTGACTGAATAGTCTTATACCTTGTTTTAATGCTATTGTTTTGTACCTTTTATGTAGTTACTATATTGTACAGGGTGGAGCAGAGCAGTTTGCATACTTTAAAATTCAATAAATGAAAACGTAATGCATATATATATTTAATTCTTTGAACAACATCAAATACAGCATATAAGGTTTGTGTTCCTACTAGAACCATACATCTCTGACATTCATCTCTTTGAGTTTTGGTAAGAAGAACTCCTCAGTCATGTGTACCTAGCAATCAGAGGTTCACTGAAACGGCCCGTTCATTTTCTTCAAACACCCATGGTCCAATTATTCCAGCTCGCAATATTGCACACCAAACAGTTACACGTTCTGAATGTAGAGGACGCTGATGAAGTTGTCTAGGATTATGAGGACTCTAACAGCACGAATGTTCTGCTTATTTATCGATTCCCAAAGATGGAAATGTGCCTCATCACTGAAGGAAACAAGGCATTGCATCGTCAGGCATTGCAAGAAGAGCTTCACATGAATTTTCTCTAGCAATAAAATCACGTGGATTAAGTTCCTGCATTATAGCCAATTTGTAGGGATGAAATTCCAGTTCTCATGATGGATTCGCCTCAAAGATTGAGCGAACCACCCAATAGCAGCAGCATGTTTCCGAGCAGAGCGCATAGAAGATCGCAAAACAGAAAGCCTTACCATGTTTGTGTTTTGTGGTGACCTTGCTGTTTGTGGAAGCACAGGTTTCCTCTTCTTCACATCACCGTTTTCCCTGAAGTTATTTACCCATGAAACAATCGATTGCCGACCACGAACACGACCAATACTCAATATTGAAATGGGCAAGGAATAAATGTTGAGCGGCTATTATTTAGCCGACTGTTACAAAAGTATGCCTCGACACAAAAAAAAAAAAGAAAGAAAGAAAACGCCAGCTCCTCCTTCGACGCTCGACATGATGCTAAATGAACCAAATGGACTAAAATTTTACGGCCAGGTTTCTTGACTATGCCCCCCTCTTTTTCGATGCAACCTTTTCACCTTTTTCGAAGCAACCGGCACTCCAGTGTGCCAAATTTAAATAAGCAAATGCATACCGTTGATGTGCTGGAAAGAGTTGAACGAAACTTCCGAGCTCAATTAACGCAGTGTGTTGACAATAATGGACGACATCTGCCTGATATTATTTTTAAAACAGTATGAACATAAACTTAGTACATTACTTTTAGTTTTATTGAATTTCAAAATAAGCAAACTGCTCTGCCTCAGCCTGTATATTTATATAAGACCATTCAGCCTAAAACTTCAGCCTTGCTAGATTTTGGATAGTTAAAGGGTCTTTTTAACGTAATATATGTCATCTGATAGCGCAGTGGTCTCAAACTCAAAACGCGCGTGCCACATGCTGTGCTCGAAGCAATGTCTTTCATTCCGCGAACACATTTCAATGAATTTATCTCTTGCAAACAAGGTGGTGTAAAAGTTTCAAGACTTTAGTTGTTGAAGTCCTAGTTTACATTATTTTTAGTCATTAAAAACAAGCATGAATGGCGCACCAGAAAATCTATAAATGAGGCTAATTTATTTACAGTATAATATAAATCTTATTTGGAGACTTGAAGGTACAGATTTTATTAAATTTTATTCGCACTTGTAAAAACATATATGCACTCTATTATGTATTTCCGCACTAAGAGAAATAGCTTTGTCTGGAAGTATAAGATGCGATAAAAATGTTTCCGTTTAAGGATTTAGCTGCAGCACATATGAAAATTAGGGCGACTCCGATGCGGTAACTTAAGCACTGATATCTTGGCATGGTGTTATTCTTCCCAATCAGATATTCAGTGTTTTCTTATTTGATATTTAATTGATTTTCTATTTGCTTCTTGATTGGCAGCACCTACTCCTTCTTAGGGACTCTAGCTTTTCAAGCGTACATTTCCCAGTTTCTAGATGTCAGGATCTATTTGAGGCCCAAACAGACTATGAGATTTCTGGGAGTAAAGGATTCCAACCGATCCGTAGACTCCTTCAACGACTGACGAACTGCATGGGATTATTGTGGCATTCGTCTATTTCCAAAGAATGTGTGGAAAATGCTCGAAATTAACAATGGCTACGTTGTTACCCAATGCGTCCAAACAGGACCAACGAGCTGTTATTCTTTCTTTTTGGCTGCCAAAGGACAAAACCCGGTAGATATTGATCGGAAAATGGAAGAATGTATATGGAGAAGTATGGCTGTCGAAAATCGCAGTTGTGGAATGCTGCTCCGTGTTCAGGTCTATATCGCGATTCAGCTGCAGAGCTATATTTGCTGTTCTATATAACGATTCGACTCAAGATGCAAGTCGATCTGAAAAGCCCTCCACCATCCGTTACAAACAGCAACAAGTGGATAGCCGATGATGCTATTAAGGCGAAAAGTCGCATATCCATTCATGCTCTGTCAAAGGATCTTAGCATAAGCTTCGGTAGCGTGCAACATATTCTCCGACAGGAGATAAGCTACAGTAAAGTCAGCAGTCGTTGGATATTTTGGGCGTTGGATTCCGAACAAAACCCAAACCGAACAGTTGTTTGCCTGAAGCACTTGATGTATTTCAGTGTTGAAGGTAACACGTTCCTTGAGCGCATTGTTGCAAGCTGGTGCCACCAATGGGAACATGAGTCGAAAAGCGTCGATTATGCTTTGATGTTATCCTTCTTTCCCTCGTCCCAAGAAGTTCAAGAATCAGTTGTGATAGTGAGGCTTACCCTGTTCTTTGATCTCCAGGGCCCAGTCATTAGTGTTTGCATCACTGGCATACCAAATCTGGATTGTACAACCTTCGAACGCAAACATTTTTATCTCCCCTTATAAATTATATATGAACAGCCCTTTTTTCGCTGTTAAAAATTAATAAGAAAAGAACCCAACTAACCGGTGAGCGAACCCAGCTGACCAATGAGCATCTACAATCCGTGATAATTTCCAGTAATTTCTTTCCGAAGCTACAAATTTTATCAACATTCAAACGCCAAGCTGTAGTAAAAAATAAAGTTTATAATTATTTACATACAAATATATATGTTTTTATATACGTGTCGAAGAAAAATTTAATAAATAAGAGAGGCCAGGTTGTAATTATATATTTTCAAGTTCTACCACCCTTGAAAAGTTTCATAATTTATTTATTTTAACTAAATTAAAGTACGATAAAGTAAATTTTAGTTAAAGTTTGATGATAAACAAAATATGTCTAATTAATCAATAAATAACTTTCTTTAAATAGCCTATTTTAACTTACAAAATTCCAGACTAAAAATTTATCTGTCAATATATTCAAATTGCACAATATGTAATAAACAAAACCGTTTTGCAGGTGCAAGACTTTCAGAGAAAAAATAAATATAAATTTGAATTTTTCCCCCTTTGAGTATTATTTCTTTATATATGTTTTAATAAAAATTTAATAAGCGAAATTTAAAATTTAGCACATATTTTTATTTTGTTAATAAAATTTTTCATTTTGTAAGAATTAATAAATTAAACTAAAAATTAAAAAATATTAATTAAAAGCAAATTTTGGCCCGTCAGTTGTTTTCAAATTGTGCACTCGCTTGTGTCTTCTTGCAGTCCAGCTTCTAAACAAGAGCGGATGTGCTTTAATTCTAGTAAAAGGTTTATCAAAATATGAAGTTATAAACGCCTCGCATTAACTCTAGTCCATTTCCGTTAAACAGGCACTTCAAAGACTTGCTATTCTTCACCATATGCGTAAACAATACATGTCACCACAGTACATCTCTTATTTTCTACACCACATCTGAGACTATAGTTCAAGTCAGCCTTCATTTTCCCACATTTCATGAAGCGAAACACCCTAACGGAAATGGTGGCGAAGCGGAATAAAAAAAAAAGGAATTCAAAAAGCATTCTTCTTTAGCTGTCGTTCTAATGGACATGAGGGGAACCGGGATTCGGAGAAACACTAGAGTTCTAAAAACTCAGGTGTAATGATACACAGTTACCAGGCGCCTGGGTATGAAACCGCATCCTGAGTAGAACTTGTATTAAAGAGTATGGCGTTTCCTACCATAACGTGAGTTGAGTCTTAACCCTTTTAGTACCGAACGACAATCGCTCGGTGCACTTGCCAAAAATACCAACGACGATATATCGTTGCGCCTTTGTTGAGGCCTTATTGTACTCATCACAAGAGGTCTGTGTTTCAAAATAACTTTATAAAATGTTGAAATGGTTCATATTAGATGCAACACAAGTGAAAAAATGGTTATTAGATTTAACTTTTTGTTATATTTTATGCTGATTAGTGCCGCGGGTCTGTATATGATGGAGCGGTAAGATAGAAACGGGAACTTATCGCTCTATCATATAGAGACCCGCGGCACTAATCAGCATAAAATATAACAAAAAGTTAAATCTAATAACCATTTTTTCACTTGTGTTGCATCTAATATGAACCATTTTAACATTTTATAAAGTTATTTTGAAACACAGACCTCTTGTGATGAGTACAATAAGGCCCCAACAAAGGCGCAACGATATATCGTCGTTGGTATTTTTGGCAAGTGCACCGAACGACGATATATCGTCGTTCGGTACTAAAAGGGTTAAACGAGAAAAAAAATCTCCGGTGAAATGGAGCTGAGTCTGTCGATATTTCGTTAAGAGGAGGTTATTCCTTCAATATGGTGTTAAGTTGTTGGTGATATTGCTACGTTTCGAATAAGCATAGGGTCATAATCCTGGTTCTAGAGTTCTAAAGTGACTGACTGTAGTATTGGGCAATATTAATGCTCCAGGTACGAGATTTACACCAGTTAACTTTTAGAATTATTAAAAGTATGACTACTCATTTTTAGAATTATTAAAAGTATAACTACTCATTATCACAACAGTATGTAACTGTTCATTATCGCAACATACTCTAACTACTTATTATCACAACACACTATAACTACTTGTCTTATTGGCAATGGTAATTCTATGTATTGTCTTACTCTGTCTTCACAAAGCCCATCCAGTTCTGTTCTAAATATGCTCAATTCCAGCTGACCGGAAGCGAATAAACCGCTTTGCAGATTAACTGAACCTTGCCATAACAAAATGCTAAGTTCCTCCCAGGGCAGTTCGTTGGAAAAATACATAATAACAAACCATCAGATAAAAATGCAATTTCTATGAAGTACAAAAAGAATTAGGTACTGTTCTGTTGTCGGAATCGGATTCAGATACCGCTAAAAGCTGAAGATCTGGAGAAAAATTCGAAAGGTAAAAATAATCGCCAAAATATTTAAACTACGATAAATAAAATACGATACGGTTAAGTTGAAGAAAAATTTAAGGAAAAAGTAACAACAGATATTCGTAAATTTAGAAATTTTTAATGTAAATTAATCAACTTGCCGAAGAAATCAGAAAAAAAATCATTTCATGGCTCTTCGTGCACTTTTTTCAGACTGAATAATTCCTCGCTCTTGAAGAAACTGCACGGAAGATATTTCATTTTAGGCAAATCCAAATTTTCAAATTCGTGGTAAATACGATAATAAAAAAAAACACAAATGACCGTTACATCTTTGGAATTTGCATTCTTTTACTTTTTCTTAGAAATGTTAACATTGTAACGACTTTAGAAGTAAGCATTGACGACTTCAAGAAACCAACCTCTTGGCGAGTTTAGCAAATCATTTGGCGACGACTCCAGTCCCGATAACAGAACAGTATAAAAAATTAATAGGATAATAACAGTGATAACAAGTGATGTCACAGTATTTTGGAATTGCTTTTAATCCATAATAGTACGTAATTTAATTGTACATAATGCTGAATGTACGAACACTGTTAAAACTATATTGCTAAGTCATAAAAATAAATTAAATGCACAGCCATTATTAGTTTTCTGTTCCCTACTGAGCGAATTAATTTGCATAACCAAGTGAACTTATTCTACAAATTAAACTACTTGAAAATACACATACCTTGTTAGTAATATTAGTAATATTTTGTGTTAACAAAGCCGGTTAAAGTTTCTTAAAAGCCCTAAGCATGGCTTAATTTCTAAAATTAGATATAATGGTGCCCTACGGAAGACCGTCAGGAAAAAGGCATAAGAATAAATAAATAAAAAAAAATCTGAAAGGATTCAGATTTTAGATTACGTCCAAAGGGATCTTGCTTAATAATATAATAACTTGCCGAACGAAACAAACATTAAACTAAACCCAATACGAACACAAAAACCAACCCAATATAATTCCAATAGTCAACCCAATACAATTCCATTAATCCATCCAGTACAGACCCAATAACCAACACAGTACAATTCCAAAAATTCTAATAGCCAACCCAATGCAACTTCAATTACCAACAAAGAAACATAAGCACTAAATTGAAAAGTGAATCGGACATTTTTGTGAAAAGACGCAAAACGCCCAAACGAAAGTAATAGTCCTTCGGGACTAAATCCCTTTGGACTAATAAAATGACTCATAAAATCATTAATAATTAAAAATTAAATAATTAATTATCAAAGTAATTAAACAATTGAAATATAATAAAATATGAAAAGCTAAATTAAAACTTTCAATATAATTAGCCAACATGAGCCCTAGCCCAAAAGGGCTATTAGTGTCAAAACCCTGAATCACTTTTCAAATTGTTGCCACCAAATATATTTAAAGAAAATAATGAAGAATCTGCATGAATGTATGTAGGTTTCTCCTATTGTGAAAAAACAACGATATCCAGAGTCATCAAATTTTGAGTAACATAGTCCTCCACTCGAATAGGGGCACTTCGAAACCCGAATTTGGAATTTGTTTCATTGGCTATTTCATATTTACAAAACTAACTAATTTTTGATTAGAAACTCGAAAAAAAAAGTCTGAAAGCTTTCACATTTTATATTAAGCCCAAAGGAGCGTTTTTTTAACGTTTTGTGCATTACATTTATTTAATACATGCCACGTTCTTCGAACTTAAACAATAAAATTCAATTCAACAGCAATATCGCAAAATAATTTTAAAATGAGCATTTCTTTAGAATTTCCGATACACAGTCTCGCACGCTGGAGATAATTTTCTTTCCCCTCTCCCCGTACAGTGTCGTCATTCCTCGCTTTAAAATCGTCGAGTTTGTTAATCAAAATTTTTTTAATGTCTGACAAAATATGAAATAGATAATAAAACAAATTTCAAATTAGGGCTTCCGTATGCATATATTCGGTAGAGGATTAAGTTATTCAAACTTTGATGGCTATAAGTACCGTTGTTTTATCACAATGCGAGCAACATACATACATTTATGCAGATTCTTCATTACTTAATTTTATTAAATATGATACATCCGATCGTGTCAAAACCCATTGATCTTAATGTTAAGTCCCTGAATGTTTTGGTCACCACGAAGGGATCGCCAGTGCTTCAAAGCAGTGTATGGGGAAAATCGGTTAGGGCCTCTCCTTCTTACTTTTCCTACCTCGATGATCCCGGCTGATAACCTTTTACAGCTACATTTTCAAAACAAGTCGCGGCCATTTTTTATCAGTCACCTCTTTTCTCTAATACGTCAAAAATAGAGGAAAAACCAATGAAAATTTTTGATTTTCCCAGAACAGAGGAAGAATCTGTCAAACTTTTTCAAGCGAAAGATATTTTGTCTAAGATCGATACTTGTGATAATAATTATGAAATGAAATTGTATTTCGGAAGAGAAACTTAGTGTCACAGCAAACTTTCAGTTTGCCGCAGTAAAAGAAGTATCCGGTAAGGCACATGGTTTGAATCATCAAAATTGAAATACTTGAATATATGAGTTTTATTTATGGTTCGAGCGAAGAATTAACTTCAGTTAAATGGTGTGAAAATGAGTCAGTTGGAAATCAGTCACGGAAACGTTGTGAACTGAAACGGTACTTCAACGGCTTGTTATCTCAAAAGTTATCTCTCGGAGGTACTTACGGTTAGGTTATTCAATTATGGCAAAGCACACGAGGGCTATCTGCCTAAAGGGAGGGATGCCTTCGTGGAGGACTTTCTAAGGGAAACCGGCTCGTATACACGTTACACATGGGGAAAACCACGAAAACGCCCATGCAGCCGGCCCGTTTGCGGGATTCGAACCTCGGACCGAACTACCAGTGTTCAGCGTCTTTACCGCTCGGCCGCTGGTGGGCCGAGGTACTTACGGAGAATCCCAACGACCGCAAGAGATGGCGCCAATCGCGCCAAACCAAAAAAAAATTTACTAAATGCAAGAAAAAAAACATTCTATTCTTATTTTCTTTCAAATTTATTATATTATCATTTATTTATATTTAATTTTTCATTAAAAATTTCCATTATTTTTCCGTAACATCGCCATATTGTGGCCATTAACACATTTTTTTTAAGCCGGTAAGATTCCATAACTTTGAAAATAGTAGAGTAGTTTAAGTAGGCAGAATCCATTTTTTCCCCCAAAAATGCGTGATAGAGGAAAAAAAAAAGGAAGTCTCTACTCAAGTATGATAAGTAACACGTGTAATCAAGGTTAGACCAAACTCAGCGTCTTTGAAGAAGACTTTTCCATATTTGGCGAAAAATCAAGTAGTTTGGAGTTTTTTTCTTTTATAGGCAAAAATGGTCGACGAGTTTTTACATAAGTACCATTGATTTTTACTTTCAAATTTTAGATTTTTATAAAATGTTTGTGAAATGTCGAAACTTTCCTAATATATCAAAAATATTTCTTGAAAATTTCATGATGATCGGTTAAGTAATTAAGGAGTGAAAGCGTAACATTTATTAATTAACCAATTATTAATTTTTGTTTAATTTATTATTTAAAATCCTTCAGGATTTCCAGCTTTTGGCTCTTCTTTCACAAACATTTTTCAGTCATTAGGAAATATACGTAGCAGTTTTACTAGATTTCATGGCGATACAAGAAGATATACTCTGCATAAATACAAAATATCCGCGGCCTATAGGTATTGAAGAAGGGCAGTATTTACTGAAATTTTACGTGGAGTTGAAACTTATTTAAGGACATCAACGCGAGCGAAGCCGCGGGTAAAAGCTAGTAGATAATATTTCAACATAATATACATCGCATAATAAAACATTCTTGTTGGTGCCATGGGCGGTGAAAATGCGCTTTAGCCCACTGCTTGGCGATGTTTTAAAAATCGCCAATTCGGCGCGCTTCTGAGAAACGTCTTTGCAATTGCAACCTTCCCGACACGCTCCGCGAAAACCTATTGTAAACAAAACATAGAATTCTAAAGCATAAATTAGTATGGAAAAGATAATAAAATAATATGCAAAACGAACATTATGATCATTAAAATATTTGTCAGTTAGGTTTAAATTAATTATTTACATTTTATGTTGTAATACTTACACATTTTATGCCGTTACATAACCTTCCCAACACGCTCCGCGAAAACGTAACCAAAATAAACGTAACCAAGTAAAAAGGAATTTTTTTTAAAAGGGCATTAAAATTACAAACGATACCATGTACACACCGTTCCGTTTTAACTTGAAAAAAACATCTGCGAATTGCACAATGTAGGCAACGTACACAAAAGAACAAAATAAGCTAAAATAACGAAAATAAATTACAAGAAAATGCCATGTGCACAGCGCTCCTTTTAAACTTAAAAAAAACTTCAGCGAATTGCACAATGTAGGCAACGTACACATGTTATACGGAGTTACCCATGTTGGCGCGTTTATTGCTCATTCAAAAACAATCGCCGCCAAGCAGTGGGCTAAAGCGCATTCCAACCCCATGGGCAAACTACGTAAAATGCGTTCGGCAGTCAACGCTTTAAGATACTTCCTATGGCATCGTCAGATTCAACTTAAGCAAAGCCCCGAAAACCATACGAATCTGAAAAATATAGAACTTCTCAAAAATCTGAATTGCGCTATGTGTGGCAAGCATGGATAAGAAAATGCATCCATTCTGAAAAAAAAAAAATGTACGAAGTTCTGAAACGCTAGTTGAAAAAAATTGCAGCTAAATTCCTGATGATCAAAATAGCGAATTTAACGAATTTTTAGGTTTTGCGGTATTTTTATTTCTCAAATACCTCAGGGTCTTTAACTGATTTCTTTAATCAAAAAGGTAAACAATATGTTTCCTGATTTTTCAATTCTAGAATATCGTTCGCTTAGTAGCTGATAGAATGTCAGAGGTGAAGGACGCTCTAACACCCATTGATAAAATATTCGTATTGTTTGTTCTCTGAGAGAAAATTTTTAGTATAAATGCTTTCGTGCACTCAAAATAATTCCATTTTCCGCATTTGTACGTTATTGCGTATTATATTTTTATTATTATTATAGTATAATAAAAAATTCCACTCAGCATTTTTGAATATTTGTACTTTCCTCTGCTTGTTATCTTTTGCTCTTCGATTGTACTTTTTTTAATACAGATTATTAAAACACCCTTGAAGTTTCAGACTAATCTTTTACCAATTAAACTTCCTTAAATTTTTATGTTTGTTACGCAAGCTCGACAACCTGCTTTAAGCTACGGAGGATTTGAACGGTTCAGGGAATTCGCTGTGTTGGGCTCCTGGGTTTGATCGTTATCCCACCAAATCATAGTTTTGGCGATTTTCGATCGTGTGTTGGTTTTGAAAACAGTTAACATGGGCAGCAACAAGTAAAGTCCAAAGATGATAAGCAATATCATTGGTATGATCCAGTAGAACATGAAATATAGTCTTTATTTTGGGGATAACGCAGTAGAATCAGTGGAATCATGCGCATAGCCTAACTACAGCCCGCCAAATGGCGCAGAAGGTACAAGTAAACCTGGATGATGAAGATTCGTGCAGGTAAAAAATAAAGACTAAGTGTAGAATTGGGTGCCTCTTCGATTGGCGATAAATTTTTTTCAGTTTTGGTGATGAAACCCCATTTCTGGTCACCATAATAGCTGAACTTGGTTTTAGCTTCCTGATTTTTTCAAGTGAAAATAGATCGTGTACATATGTACATGGACAAAGTCAAGGCAATGAAGTTTGTGAAATTCTCTGATGTTTTTTAAGTGAAAATTGATCGATGTATATATGGACGCCGAGTTTATGCAATTCTTTGACTTCTTATTTTGGTTTTGTGTAAAAGACACCTTGAAAAAAAACTGTGCCTTCCTGGCGCCGATCTTGGCGTCAAAAAAGAATCGCCAAAAAAAACAGGAGGCACCAAACTGTAAACTTTTAACAAAATAAATGCCAGAAAGCAAGATACTAAGTTCAAAACAATTAAAGCCTATAAACAGGAATCAAACTAAATAACTGACCAGTAAACTAGCATGCGAGTATTAAAATATAATGAGCACAAAAAGAACAGGCTGAACCCAAGATAGTGTTTACATTACAATGATAAAATATAATAAGAATTTATATAATATAAAACAGTTTAATTTGGATCGAAAGCATTTCGACCTCCTCAGCTATCTGAAAGAGTCGAGCATGTTGGTCAAGATACAAATTGTCGAGCATGTTGGTACATTTTTAACTTCAGGGATTTTACTTTTGTAGATCCAGATGATTTAGCCAATGTTCGCGGCGAATGAATTTTGGAATTCTTTTTTAAGGCTTTTACAACTTCAGAGATCCCACTAAAGCTAGTATTTTTAACATGACTATGAAGGGGGGGCACTTGGGGCATTTTATTGACAAAAATTGGAATATGTTCCACACTAGCAGATACTTATGGGAAAACATTTGTGGATTTGAGTGTCTGAGTAAACCTAATCTAATCTAAGCCGTACCGCCAAAATTGGCACAACCGGCAATTTAAAAGAAACAAACTGAAAGATAACTGGATGAACACTACAACAGAATAAGGACAACTTGTCCAAAAACTTATCCTCCGTAAGCTGGGTAAAGCTTAGGCCAGATTTTACTTAGGAGGTATTTTTGATTTTCTAACCTACGGAAACTTCGAACAACCACGATATGAGGCCATATGTGACAATTAGTATATTTATGGGTGTTCATGTGCACCTAGTGATTACAGTTGCTAGTTTTAGTTATTAGTTACGTGGAACCTAGCACACTTAACGCACCGGGAAGCCACATGATAATTTTCAGAAGAATGATGCGATTTCTGGCAATTGTGACACTGAGGAACCTGTTATTTTACAATCTATTTCTCCACTTTAATCGGAAAAATATGAGATTGGTCATATTGTAGTTCCTTTGAAACTATCAGTATTGGTCATATTGTAGTTCCTTTGAAACTATCAGTATTGGTCATATTGTAGTTCCTTTGAAACTATCAGTAAGTACAGTGTGAAAGAGGGGCATTGGGACTTTGGTCCTGTATTTCGTGAGTCGCACAGCCTTGGGCACTGTGACGGTAAAGTGCAGAATCGCCCACTTCTTTGGCGCATTTTGTTTGGCGCTTTTTACAAGAGTAAGAAGAACTGGATTTTTGTCAATTTCTTTTTACTTTTTAAGTGAAAATAGATCGATGTGTACATGGACAACGTCAAGGGAGTGCGCAGTGCCGAATTTGTGCAATTCTCTGATTCTTTTTAAGTGAAAATATGTCGATGTGCACATGGATACCGATCTTAAAAACGCGTCAAGCAGTGGGTGATTCTGCACTTTCCCCCATCACATGAAACCGTTTTCAGTTAACCCATCGGAAATGATATTAACGTTAGAATTAGAAGGCAATCCTTTGAGCAGAACTTTCACAGGTGCTTTTATGCCTGTGGTTTATAGTATAGTGTATCTTGACACTTGTATCAAGAAAATATCGGCTAAGTGTCTGGCAACTGTCCCCTTCTAAAGGCAGAACTATCAATCTTTCATCAATCAGTATACCATAGAATTTATAATTGAGTAATATATCATTTAAAACTTGTGGAAAAGAGTAAAAAATTCTCTCCTGGGTTTTCACTACCATGAGTGGAATATGTGGGACTTAGGGTGCAGCTGAGTATCAACATTTAGAGTGAATTACCATCAGAATTTACACTATCACTATTATTATCAGAATTTACTATATCCGTCTTAGCCGAATTGAGAGTATCCGAATTTTCATAATCATCATCAACAGAATGACTATCAACAGGAAAATCTGCACACGCACAAAGAAAAAAAAAGGAAGATAGGGTGAAAATGCGCTTTAGACTACTGCTTGGCGATGTTTTGAAAATCGCCAATTCGGCACGTTTCTGCAAAACGTCTTTGCAATTGCAACCTTCCCGGCACGCTCCGCGAAAACCTACTGTAAACAAAACATAATATTCTAAAGCATAAATTAGTATGGAAACTCTTGCCACAAAAAGATAATTAAATAATATGCAAAATGAACATTATGATCATTAAAATATTTGTCAAGTTTAAATTAATTATTTACATTTTATGTTGTAATACTTACACATTTTATGCGTTACATAACCTTCCCAACACGCTCCGCGAAAACGTAACCAAAATGGCATCCCAGAAAGAAGGAATTTTTTTTAAAAGGGCATTAAAATTACAAACGATACCATGTACACACCGTTCCGTTTTAACTTAAAAAAAAATCTGAGAATTGCACAATGTAGGCAATGCACACAAATAAACAAAATAAGCTAGAATAACTAAATAAATTACAAGAAAATGCCATGTGCACAGCGTTCCTTTTACACTTAAAAAAAACTTCAGCGAATTGCACAATATACGCAACGTACACAAATGAACAAAATAAGCTAAATTAACGAAAATAAATTACAAGAAAATGCCATGTGCACAGCGTTCCGTTTTAACTTAAAAAAAACATCAGCGAATTGCACAATGTAGGCAATGTGCACAAATCAACAAAATAAAATAAATTGCAAACGATACCAGCGTTCTGTTCTTCAGCTGATACAAATTATTTCAATAAAAGGCAACAAAATATAAAAATTAAGCAACTTGCACTTCCAATAAAGTAATAAATGTACATGTACATTCACTCACCTCTCTCAGCATCACAGCTAAATCCATAGCGGCTTGGTATTTCGCGAAATATACGGAACGAAAATAGCCAACACTCAACACACAAAATACAACGACAACTGAAATAACTACTTAAATTAACACATCAGAATTTCGAATAAACCGCTACGTCATCTCACATTACCAATAAAACCGTTCTCTATAAAATAGGAAACACGCATGCGCGAAAACTACATGTTTCCGTAGCTTCAAAATACCCAGTCAGCCATCTTCGCGGATATACGCAGTTACCCATGTTGGCGCGTTTATTGCTCATTCAAAAACAATCGCCGCCAAGCAGTCGGCTAAACCGCATTTGGGCCGAGGATAGCTTTATATCACCTGTTCTGCTGGGCCGATTGATGAAATTTAACCTGGGTTTTTCATTTCTCAAAGCCACGATTTAGGATACATATTATATTTATATACAGCGTTGTTCTAACGTAGGTATTTTGACGCTCAATCCAACTTTTGCTAAAATGTCATACCGAGTGTTATTTTAATCCTGTTACTCAAATTATGCCAAGTGTGTAAAAATCACACGAGTAGTTTTTAAAAAAGTAGCTCTCAAAATTGTAGTTCCTCAATGTTAATTGAAATTCGTATGTATTTATTAATATCTTTCTTTTTATTATTATTAAACTTACTTGATTCCTTGTTTTACAGTTCGGAATTTAGGTTCAGTCCAAATTAAATTTGAAAATATTTTCTGATTTATTTTTCAAATTTGTAACATTTTTTACTTTTTATAAATTTTTCGAAAACATTTTTGAATTATAAATTGTAAAATTTTTGCCATCATTTTAAAGTAGAATATATTTCTATTCATACCTGCAAAAAGTTGGATTTTTTTTATTCAAAACTTCAGAACATATACATGAATTTATATATTGGCCCGTTTTGGAATTTGGTATATTCATTATAAGCGATAGTAGCGCCAAATGTGGTTTACGCACTTTGTTAAAGTTATTTGAAAGAATGACTGATGCACCTTTTTATTCTGCTAGTGCACAACGAAAGGGAAAGGAAAATAGCCCAAGAATAAATTAAGAATCTTGCCAAGTGAATTATTCTTGGAGCAAATTAAAAACAGTACGCCAAGTTAATTTTTAAATTTCTCGATACGTTCCTCACCAAATTTTACAAAATTTAATGTTTACACAAAATTTGAGTCGTAGAATCGAAATACGGAAACAAACTTGGTGTGTCATTTTAGAAAAAGTCCAATTTTGTGTCAAAGTATCTAAATATCTATGTTAAAATAATGATATATGTAAATCTAATATATATATCATAAGTCTCGCTTTTGAGCCATAAAAAATTAAATTTCGCCAGTCGGTCCAGGAATAGGAGATAGAGAGTTGTCCCTTTTTTTTGTATAGAATGTACATTGGAATAAGCTAGGTTAAAACCAACAATATTAGCATTAGATAAATTTTCAGAATCACTATTACAAACATCATCAACTTTCAAACCAGAGAATTCATCGGCAAGGATATGTTGACTTTCGGTTTGGTCGGCCTCGTGCTTTTATCAGTTTTGCTAGGTAGTTTAAAAATACATCAGAATTATCAGAAATAAATAAATGAGTTTTACTCTTATTTTTAACTACAAACAAGTGAATTTATTGGCAAGCATAATTTGACTTTCGGTTTACTCGACCTCGTGCTTTTATCAGTTTTGCTAGGTAATTTACAAATACATCAGAATTATCAGAAATAAACAAATCAGTTTTACTCTTATTTTCAATTTTAAATCCACACCCTTTTTTCTTTTCCTCTATTTAACAATAAAAACTCGCACTTACCTCTGAGTAACTTGTCACCTTCGGTGAGTTTTACCTTGATCTTGAGTTTATTCCGATGAAGTTGAGTTTCACGAGAGACAAATTCATCTGGTAAATTATAAAGTTAGACAGAAATCCAAGAATTTCCCTAATCCTATAATTGTTCAGTCACTATTAGCTTTAAGTTTAACAGGAATGCAATCCAGGCTCTTAATAACAGAGTCCATATGTGCATAATCCGATGCATCGAAACTGGAAATATCCAAGCGAAAAAGTTTATCCAAAGAGTTGAGATCATATGTGTCACTATTAAAAGTCACATTAAATCTGTAGAATCGCTAACACAAATATTAGCAGGATAATCACTAACCAGACACATTTCACTATTATCTTTGGACTACCAGACATCAATCCATGGGGTAGGCTTTGTGTTATCACGAAGTCTCCAGCGGAGAAAATTCCTCGGCAGCTGTAGCAGTCTTACCAATTTCTAAACGCGCACAAAAACACTAAATCACGGTCAAAGCAGTCTAGCGTTTAACCACTCTAGAAGACCAGCCTGACAAAAATCAAAGCAGAAAGTAGTCGTTGCTGAAACAGTTTCCTATCATAAAAAGCAGTAGAAAAAGCAGTTTAGCACTTTAGAAGAGCACCCTCACAAAAAGCAAAGCAGGCGTAATTGAAACAGTTTCCTCGGTTCAGGAGAAAAGCATTTTCTTTTGGTGGGCGCCCGGTATAACAAAGTAGACGGTTATCTAACGTGTAGAGTTTTTTAACAAGTAACAGATGGTGAAGTGTGAAAACAACAATAGGCAATTATATTAGCATTTCTTATGCAGGGTATCATTACTTCATCATAGCTTCTTCCAAGAATACGGCTGAGGACCGACAGAGAGCGAAGAGCTACACCTAACCATCATCACTAGTTAAATTGCGTCTAAGAGAAACTGCGAGCATCATGCGAAGCTGGCGCGTGCGTTTGGCAAAAGCCAAGCAGAATTAGAGAATAAATGCCAGAGATTGCAAAAATATGTTTCGGTACAACCCTTAAGATACTATAGGATATACAGACACAAATATACCGAATATTACAATACAGCAACATAAGATTGATGAACAAGTACAATAGGAAATAGAACTAAGTGATATGTCTTAAGACCGCCTTTGGCCTTTTGCGATTAATATGATCATTTTTTTACCAGTGGCGGGCCGTCAGCCGACTTCGGCTTGGCCACTACTAAGGCCAGAAGTGGTGGTCACTTTATTATGGAGGCACCTAATAACCACTTTTATAGGGCCACCTTTGCCTCCTATGAAAGGACG
The DNA here is from genome assembly GCA_000611955.2 of Stegodyphus mimosarum. Taxonomy (NCBI): domain Eukaryota; kingdom Metazoa; phylum Arthropoda; class Arachnida; order Araneae; family Eresidae; genus Stegodyphus; species Stegodyphus mimosarum. The sequence continues at coordinate 653,905 of KK115336.1, forward strand.
GACAGTCAAAGAATATGCATTTTTAAGAAGAAAAACTTCGCAGCAGCAGAAGTGTCTCCCTTCCAACGAAAAGGGAGTGAAATATGTGTCGCCAAAAAGCTCCAAAGCTGGAAGCTGATGTCGAAGTTCGAACAGGTTCGACGGTCACATTTATCAAGAGTTTAAAGCTGTGTGACTCCATTTTTCCCTCCATATTGACGGATATAAAATCAGAAATCAAACTGCGATATGTATAATGCAAGTTCAACAGCCAGTGAAAGGGAAACTTCACCTAATATTTCATCATTTCACAAGTCAAAGAACGATTCATCTTAACCCGTGTTCCTCAATTTCCTATACACGTGGCGGAGGAGGAAAATCTCGGCCAGATCCGATACATCACAGAGGGGAAATTCTCGCCAGCAGGTTTCGTCGCCAAATCCCTTGGCGAATGTTCCCTTTTCTTTCTAGCGGCGTAGAAGGCAAACTGGTTTACATTATGTCTATGGAGCTTTTCCTTCTTTACATAGACGATCTTTGAGACAATCCTTCTGTGGGATTCGAAAACCCGGGCTCTTTGGTTTCGGAGTCGGCTCTCCTAACCACTATACCGTCTGGGCAGCAATATGATCCTTATAATCATAATTTAGAATGGGTATAGTATCATTATTAACTTCCGAGATTTTCCAGAAGAATGTCTCGGCCAGTTTGGCCAGATACATATTATATTAATTTCAAGAATTTTAAATTTACGTTGAATCGCCGTGCTCCGAATGAACCACCGGCAGTTCAACTTTTCACGAAGTACAATATTTTGAGCACTTGTGAGCTTCTGCATAGAAGTTTTACAGGCATGATCCCAGATAGGACAGGAATAGATTAAGATGGGACGCAACTTGGTTTTGTCAATGACTTTCTTATTATCAGTAGAAAGAACACTGTTCCGAGCAATTAAGATGGCAAGTTTCTGCATTCCGAACTGGCAAGAATTTGTGTGATGTGTGGAGACCAAGTCAACCAGAGATCAAGAGAAACACCTAAATATCGGGTCTGGTTAGTTTAGGGGATTGGTGTGTTGTGCATAGATACATGAAGATTGGAGTCTATGTTCCTTTTTTTTTGGCCCAAAGGGCGTTACCACAAAAGGGCTATTAATTCCGTTTTGGCATTTTGCGTTGATTTACTTTCTGCATTGTTTCACTTTTCAAACTGTTGCCATCAAATGTTACAGCCCTGTTTTATATTTAAAGAAATTAAATAATGAAGAATCTGCATTGTTTCTCTCATTGTGATAAAACAATGGTAATTTTGAACAACGTACGTTTCCACCCAAATATAGGCATCTGGAAGCCCAAATTTGGAATTTGGAATTTGTTTTATTATCTATTTCATATTTTGTAAAACTTTAACGAATTTTTGATGAACAAACTCAAAGATTTCAAAGCGAGCAATGGCAACGTTGTACAGGAAAAACATTTTTATTTTTATCTCCAGCGAAGTTTTGATTAAGAATCTCAACTATTTCAAAGCGAGCAATGGCAACACTGTAGGAGAAAAACCATTTTGATCTCCAGCGCGCGAGACTGTGTATCGCAAATTATGCTTATTCCAAAATTATTTTGCGATATCGCTGTTGAACTGGATTTTATGGTTTAAGTGTGAAGAACATGATATTTAATAAATAAAGGTGGCACACAAAACGTTAATAAAATGCCTCTTTGGGCGTAATGTAAAATCTGAAAGCTGTCAGACTTTTTTTTAAGTCCAGAAAGGCTTTGTGCCTGAAGGACTGTTGTTTTCGCTTTGCGATTTTGCGTCGGAAACATTAAAAGTCGGTTAACTTTTCAAACTGTCGTTACCAAGTATTGCAGCCCTGTATTATATTTAAAGAAATTAAATAATGAAGAATGTGCATAAATGTATGCATGTTTCTTGCCCTGTTATAAAACGACGGTACCTAGAACCATCGAATTTTGAATGACTTAACCCTGCTGCGAATATGGGCATCTGGAAGACCAAATTTGAAATTTGGAATTTGTTTTATTATCGATTTCATATTTTGTAAAATTTTAACGAATTTTTGATTAAGAATCTCAACGATTTAAAAGCGAGCAATGGCAACGTTGTGCAGAAAAAAACATTTTTATCTCAAGCGCACTGTGTATAGGAAATTCTAAGTTTTAGAACTGTGTATACGGAACTGTGTATAGAAAATTCTAAAGATATGCTCAGTTTAAAATTATTTTGCGATATTGTTCTTTAACAGAATTTTATGGTTTAAGTGCGAAGAACATGTTACCTAATAAATAAAGGTAGCACACAAAATGTTAAAAAAAATTCTCCTTTGGAGGTAATTTAAAATCTGAAACATTTCAGATTTTTTTTCCCCAAATAAGATAGCATCAGATTCGTGATTCTAATCTTCCAAGCACAAAGCCAGGAATTGTTTCCTCAGAGACGGCTAGACTAAGCAACTAATTCTGGGAAGGTATATTCCGAAAATCAACTTTTAATTAATAATATAAATATCGTAGAAACCTTTTAATAGCCTTTAATTATTAAAAATAGACATAAATTTTCTTTTATTACCTTAATTACTTAATATCGCGAATTCGCAGCACTATCACTACTATTAAACTATTAAAAAATTTAAATGAATTATAATTAACTGTATTCTAAAAATATAAGTATACTCGTCGTAACATATGCTAAAGATATTGCTTTCGAAGACAGCAAGAGTAAAGTGGTCAACGCAACATTCTAATTTATAAAAGGCGTCCTCATTCGAAATTCCTATGCTATGCATGGGAAGGACACAATTGATTTTTTATTCTTACCAGCTTTTAAATAGGTAATAGTCTCTAAGAATAAATTTCTCAGTTATTCCGATCTTTATTTTTAATGTCATCGAAAAGTAACATGCCGACACCGTCAGGCTTGATACTTTTCGATGGGGTAAAGGATAAACTCTCTGAGAAAGCCTCCGTAAACTTTTTCCCTGGAGTGGATCTCCGAATTCGAGTACCCCTGTGATGCACACCTATTATCTCACAGGCCAGATGATCAGCTTATTGTGTAAAATCTTGCGACAGTTTATTTGTTTCGAAAACGAAAATTTTAAGTTATTTTAAGTTATTATAGTCCGAAGGACGTTAGCCTAGAAGGGCCATTAATTTTGTTTTGCCATTTTGCGTTTGTTCACTATAAATGTCTCTTCACTTTTCAGACTGTTACCATCAAATATTACAGCCCTGAATTATATTCAAAGAAATTAAATAATGAAGAATCTGCATATATAAATTGTTACGAAAAATTCGGCGGTTGCGCCTGTATGTAAGCTTTCCGGCATAGCACTAGGGTTGTCATAAAATAGTGTATGGCAGGGTTGCCAGTTTGGCGACTTTATCGCCCATTTGGCGACCAAATTGGCGATATCCCATGGTCCAATCGGGAAGCCTCTAGAATAATTTCCTGACGAGATATTTCTCGAAACGTGTGGAACTTAAAGAAAAGCTATATAAACCCTTGCGTTTCTGAGAGCCAGTTAGTTGTTGCAGATTGTGAAGCAGGTTGTGAAGAGTGTGATTAAGTGTGAGGTTGTGAGAACAGCTGCTCACTGCGAGTGCTAAGCTACGCGAGAGTTTTGTGAACGGAAAGCAATCGAGATAGTGCTTTGCCGTGAAGCTATCTTTACAGTATAGCTTGACAGTGTATTGGTGATTGTTCCACGGTGTTTATTATAAGTTTAGTGTTGCCGTGAAGCTACCTGTACAGTTACAGCCTGAAGCTGTGTTGCTGATTGTTTCAGCGTATTTATTGTAGATTTTCGACGCTTTTAAAGGTAATTTTGGAACTGTGCTGTAAATAGTGATTCCTGTAAATAAATTGTGCTTTTTATTGTTCTGCATCGTGTTTTCATCGGATACTCTCAAATCCACGAACCCGTATAACGCAACAATATATATATGTGTGTGTGTGTGTGTGTGTGTGTGTGTGTGTGTGTGTGTGTTTCTCACATTGTGATAAAACGACGGTACCTAGAGCCATCAAATTTTGAATAACGCACATTTCCACGAGAATATGGGCATCTGGAAGCCCAAATTTGGAATTTGTTTTATTATCGATTTCATATTTTGTAAACCTTTTGTAAGGTTTTAGTTTAAACTAACAAAGTTTTATTTTAATTTGCCTTTGCTATCTGTTCTTATTTAAACTTCCCGTTAGAATAAGCCCGCGTTTCAGCTTTATGCTAATTTGAAGTGGAGCCAAGTTTATATTTAAACGGTAGCGATGAACTACTTAGTGTGAGAGAGCTTTTAGTCTCAGACCACTGCTACTCTGTTCGACGTTCGTCTGACCAACAAGTATTTAAATTCTAAGCCTTAGCACTGTTACGCTATTACTTATTGAAGTAATTCTAAGTGCGTTAGTATTAGTTAAATCTTGCTACGCACCCTTTAGAATAGAGGCCACCGTCGCGTTCATAGCTCTGTGAGCAACCACGATTTAATTTCTATTTAACTTTAGTTCAAATTATTTGATTGTCCAGTTTAGACCCAAGTGAGGTCATTACTTTCTGTATCCCTCCCGAGTTGGGAAGTGGCTGTATATAATTATGGTTTAATAAAAGAGGATTTTAAATCCCTCTTACGTGTAGTCATTCTACCACTCAATCACAGTATTCTACCACAGAACATAGCTGCATTCAGCTCCCTGTTCAAGATCAGGACTTAGTTTCTTCACGAATATGTTCGCCAAGAGTATACACCGAACACTCAGTCCTGACACTTTAACGAACTATTGATTAACAAACTCAATGATTTCAATGCAACCAATGGCAACATTGTACAGGAAAAAAATTTATGTCCAGAGCGCGACATTGTGTATCGGAAATTCCAAATATATACTCATTTTAAAATTATTTTGCAATATTGCTGTTGAACTGAACTTTATGGATTAAGTGCGAAGAACATGATATTTAATAAATAGAGGTCACTCACAAAAAGTTTAAAAAACGCCCCTTCTGGAGTAATATAAAATCTGAAAGCTTTCCGAATTCTTGTAAATTTTTTTATGTATAATAACAGTTTTCAAAATAATGTAGTTTTCCGTAATCAAAAAGAATTCAAATGCATTAAAAATCTTCATTGTAATGTTGGAGTTTTTTTTCTCTAATTTAAAGTTTTTAATGTTCAATAACACATGAAAGTCTAGAATATGAAGGACAACTTTAAATCACATCACTATAATAAATACTGCATGGGTGTAAAATTGTGTGTTTAAAAATAACAGTAAATAGTACCAGATAATACTCCAACAGAAAGTTTTAACATTGCGTTGTGTTTAAATATAATATAATATAAAAACCCATTCAAGTTTTAATTAAATTTATTGAGTCCAGTATTCTAAGTGAAAACATACAAGTTAAGTTAAATTAAATATTTCATTTATTAAAGGTAAACAGAACTAGTAACAATATCCATTAGGTGGTGGAGGTGTTGTTCAAAATGACAATAAAATTTTTCATACCGTTATTCTACAAGAAGGGGATCCCCAAAATCACAATTACTTGACAGCGCACATTGAAGAAATGTTCAGCCACTTAACAGCGTACATTGAAGAAATGTTCAGCCATAATTAATCTAAAAAGGAAAGAGAATGTAAGTTAATATGATGGGCAAGTAATGAAGTTATAGAGCCTTCCGCCCCTTCTATCTGGGTATCGTCCTTACTGCGTCGCCGACCATCAGTGGTTTTCTCTCCGCAAATTCTTCATCCATCTCTCCGCTGTTACGTAGACTTAGTACTCGGGACGTGCGACTGCTTTCTGGTCTGCCGACAACCTTCAGAATGATTTTCCTTCTCCCGTCTGGCCAAACGTCTCCTGTCCGTCGTAGATCGCTGCACGCGCTTTTTCTTCTTCTCGCCAATCACTCGTTTGGCGATCCGAGGTGGTCCAAAACAAGCCAAGTGCATGGCAACCCTAGGAACGGAAACCACACTGGAAAGTGAAGCAAGGGGGTTGGTAAGACAGAAGCTGGAGAATAATCGCCGATCCTCCAGGCTCATCAACCTGTCAGCAGGAGCTAGCCTCGTCCAGGGTCCCATTTTAGCATGGAAAACGCCTGCAAGGAAGCGAATCACCCCGATCCCTCAACCTTGCGTGGCGTAGCTGCATACAAAACAAGCTGATTGAGCAGGGTGCAGATTTCTCACTTGACGAAAGATATTTTACAGACCACTGTCTGGCAGAGCAAGCAACGTCAAAACAAAGTCATAAACCTTGATTTCCCAAATGCAAAGTACAAGTTTCTTGAAAAGAATTAAGGATTTGTTTTTAAATACTAATTTAATAAAAGACGGAAGAAAATTTCTTCAATTGAAATATAAAAATTACATAGAAAAACTTTTTATGTTTTCTACAACACCAAACACGACCACCATAGTCAGAAAATATGGATCCCAGCTTAGCAGAAAAGGGCGTACATTAACAAAACTTAATTAAACTTTAACACCAACTTGTGTAAGGCAAAAAACTTTAAAAGTGTTTTAAAAAAATTGACCTTAAGGGTCAACTTAACAAGAAATTAAACATTAAGCAAACAAGTTAAGAATAAGTATTAACAAAAAAAATTTAAATAGTTAACCAAACTACCTTGTGGAAAAAGAAAAAAAATAAAATTACTCAAGCAACTTAAATTCAGAGTTAACCAAAACTGCCAAAACAATTACTTTTTAATTAATGACAACAATTACTTTTCAACAAGGCAAAGAAATTTAAGATCAAATACAAAATAAAAACAAATTAACAACTTTTAAGTCTGATAACAGAATTAAGATAAATCATTACTATTAAGCTAGTTTAATTCAACAACTGAAGTATAACTAAGTATGTATTACATAACAGCAACAATTGTTTAATAATAGCAAAATGTGTAATGTTTTCAATAAAATAAATCTGAAAATTCGACTATATCTCGGCGAATTACAATACATTTAGCAATTTCAATTTACAGTTTCAAAACTTACAAAAAACTAATCTAATTCTAATATATTATTTTATTCACAGCATAATTCTTCTATTTCTTTTTTGATTTTTGTATTAATCTTTTCATTAATTTATAATCCTTCTTGACCTCTTTTATTAATTACCAGCTGGACACATACATTAGATTTGTTAAAAGAGGCCGCAGGGACAGCCTTTAGCAGACACTGCTTTTTGTCTAGCATGGAAATTTGCCCTAAGGCTTTGGTTATTAAAAGTTCTAATGGCGACAAAACGCCACGCCTTAAAGGGCGAAGCTTAGGCAAGGACTTAGTACGTGAAATGGGAGATAGGATTTTCTTCATTCGTTCGTTGCAGGTATCACCGAGATACCGCGCGCAAAATCCGCCCAGTGGGCACATGGCGTTAAAAGGTCTGGACGTAGCAAGTTCTGAAAGGACAATCCAAAAGTGCAGGGGAGAGCGGTGCATGATAGGTAAAGAGAGAATCAATCTTCTAATCCTGACATGTAGAGTTCATGCAGCAAAGAACAGAACCATAAGGTTGCGCCATCTGGAAGGTACTAGGGAGCTACAAAGAGAGAAATTAATTTTTAGTAGTCATAGCTCTAAGTCCGTTTTGGAATTACAATTCCAGCTTGATCATTTTTTCCGCAATTCCTAACGCAAGTAGAACTTTTTCTTGCGGTAATTTCAGTTTCTTGCATTTGCTTGCGAATTCAATGAATTTGCAAATTAGCAGCTTCAAATTGTCATCAACTTTTAAATCCTTGTCAGTTTGTTTTACGACATCTGATTAGGATTTAGCAGTGGAGTTTCGATCTTTAATATCTTTCATCTCATTCGCCGGCGAAAAATCTAGAAAATCTGATATTTTAGGAGCAGACTTCTGAGTTCTCTTCTTAGTGACTTCAACGCTGCGAATTTTCGGCCGAAATTCACAATTCTTAGATGAAGCAATGTGATCACATTTGCAATTTATACATATCGGTTTATCTTCCTTTTTCAGTTGACAGGTGTAGGTCAGGTGATCCTGCCTGCACTTCAGGCATCTGGGTAAGTTGTTACAGAACATTGACCATGTCCGTATATTTGACATCTAAAGCACACCATTATGCTTCTATTGCCTCTGTATTTGCGGAAAGTCACTTTTAGGTCAAGTAATTTGTTCTTCTTGCATACGGTTCTACCTACATCCGTTCTTTTCAAAGAGACGTAGAATATTGGTAGTTTAACATCTACATCATCTGTTTTCCTTGTAAATTGTGTAACCTTGATTATAGGGAAACCTTTCTCGGTAAGTTCAGACTTAATGCCCTCAACAGAAGTGTCTTCTGAAAGATCGCGAATCACCACCTTTAAAGGAGTTTCTTGCTTTGTTCTGTACGTGGTAAACTGCACTTCATTTTTCAGGAGTACAGCCAGCGCAAGGTCTCTATATTTAGGAGAGTTGAAAATGATGGTAATTTTCTCCCTCGTCAGCATTCGATAAAAGTCTTGCACATTGTGCTTTTCAAGTAGTCCTCTTATATCGTTCCATTTTACATTTAGTCGTGGGCAAAGGATCAGAGGCAGGCGTCCTTTTTTCTCTTCAGTCAAGCGAGCAACAGTCTCTTGAGAGTCATTTTCCTCAGGATTTTCAGTCGTACATTCCATAAGTTCAGTAACAGGAAGAACTTCACTTAGTACTTCGAAGTTATTTTTCGCAACTACATTAGTAGTAGTGGCCGGGGCAGAACAGATTTCGCAGGTGATTTCCTGGGTTCAGGAGTTGAAGCCGGAGTCAGTTTGGCAGTTTTCGTCGGTTTAGACAAACCTTCGTCATCGTTTTGCTCGGAGGAGTAGCAAGGTAGCTATTTCGCTGATAATTTATTCCTTCGCATATTTATTCTGCGGTTAAGTTCTATCATGAACTTTTTCTTCGGGAATTGTCTCGCATGATTCTTATCATAGAATTGAGATCTTTCTAAATCCACAGAGTCTATGAAAGCGTAGAACATCTTTTCTGCACGTCGAGGGGCTGTTTTCACAGGCTTCCCCTCTCTCATCTGTTCTTGGAGCTCATCCACATTTTTAAGTGCTTAAAATAGCTCTTTACCTTCTGGTTTATTTTCCGAAACAAAACAGCAAACAGAGCAGCATAATCTTGATCAACTAACACTGAGCGATGTTTATTAGGCATAGCGATTATGCTTAGCAAAAGACAGGGACGTCACTCTGAAACACGGGGTCAATATCAAGCATTAGCGTTAAAATTACACAACCTTCACACATGAAGGCCACCCCTCGAATAGATTTTCTTTTATAGGCCGTTCGAACTATGATAAATTTGCTGAGTGATAGAGGGAGATGATCCGTCGGAGCCAGTTACGCGAGATGTCACCCTCCCAAGTACTGAACCCAAGAGGAACCGATTGGTAGAAGCACATACTTGAAAGTCGAGAAGTTTAGAAAAGTCCTAATAAAATCAGCTGGTATTTCGGAGAAACATATGCTTAGTCTTCACTTTCTGTGAATTTGAAGAGACTTACTGCAGCATGAAAACCGGCAGCAAACTTCTCAGCTGTAGTTCTTGCTGAGCGTTTCTTTTCGATGTGGGATATTACGCTTCTAAGGAAGTTATTGATATTCTTGTCTTGCAGGCACTTGATTGCTTCGATAATTCTTCAGGTAGAGGCTGGACTTTGTTTTCAAGTTTAGTGTTGTACAATGTTTTCGGGGTGGTTTTGCCATTATTTTCTTGAGGTCTTGAAAGTCTAAAATCATCTAAGGTAGGAACTGGAATCCTAGCCTTCTGGAGAGTAGTCCTCTTATCAAATCGTTTCTTGTATGCAGAATATTCACGATAGGAACTTTCGTGAGCTTCATTGTATGTAGGTTAGCAAACAATACATGTAGGTTTTATCATCAGGATTTAATGGACATAGTTTGCTTTTGTGGTGTTTTCCACACTTACAGCATCGCTCTGGGTTAGTACAGAGGTCCTGGGAATAGCCATACTCCTGGAACCTCTAATATGGAAATGGCCTTTTCCTCGGGTGACTTGCCCCACTTTGATATAGTCGCTGAAATTGTTGCTTAGCTGATGAATGGCACATCCAGCAGCGGTTGTCTTTCGTTCAATTAGAAAAATTGGCATCTTCTCAAAAATTGTTTTTTCTATTTCTTGAAAATTATTTGACTTAAGTTACGGGAAATTTCTCCTTACTAAGTCGTGTTGGATTGCCTCGTCAGTGACCGTAACCAGCAAGTTTTTCAGAACAACTCCTATCGGTTTTTCTCTGAGCAATTGGCAGGAATGAAAAGGAATACTTCTTCCAGGTAGAATTTTCGTGGCTTTTCTGTAATTTGAGATATTCTTAACATTGACGTAGATGGATAGTTGTAACTATTCGTCCCTTCATAGAAGGCAACAGTAGCCGCCTATTATTTGCCACTACAATAAAATATCCGCCACTTCTGGCCTTAGGAGTAGCCAATGCCCAACAGGCATGTCCCCGCCATTAGATTTCTTGACTTTTTAATACTGTGTTACATATATTTACCTTAAAAGTTATAAATATTTCCTTGTTATTACTTTTCATAAATTTTGTCTTTTATACTCACAATTTTCTTACATAAAACTGCATATTTTTTTTTATCTTTCTTGATTGCTTTCTGACTTCTCATAATGTTTTTTATCTATTCTCAAATAGGTTTTCATTTTTCTCTCTTTAATCTGTAAGGTTCTTATGTTAATTTAACTAGTTTATTATGATTTTGATCTCTACATTAACTTCTTTCCGCATTCCTTATCAAAACGCAAATTAGCTTTTAGTGTTTTTAAGATGAGGGTTTTGAATCTTAGGGAGATTACTTACTTTAGTAGACATCCACGCAGACTAAACCCAGGCATCAAACTAAATAGAGAAAGAGTAACATGTGACAAACAAATCAAATATCTTGGAGTTTACTTAGATGAAAGACTCACCTTCAAACTCCAATCAACCACGTACGTGACAATGCTCAAATGGGCGTACCATGTACGTGTACCATGTACGTGACAATGTACAAAAAGGTTTCATGAGTATTTATCCTCTTATCGGATGGAACTCAACAATAATACGAAAAGGCTGTTATATCTACGAGCTATTAGACCCATTATGTTCTATGCAGCACCGGCGTAGGCTAGCAAAATCAAAATAGAATTATTCTTCAGAGAATGCAGAACAAATGCCAGGGAAAATCACGAATGCACCCTGGTTCATACGCAACTCAGTCATTCACACCGATCTCAGAATCAAACCTACCAACACTGAAATACTTGAATCTACACATAAATCCTACAGAAATTGCGACACGCACTCGCATGAAATACTTCCTAATATTGGAAATTATAATTTCACCGTTGAAGAGCTTCATAAAAGAGCACGAATTATTCAATATGACGATAAGTCCAGCTTTTCCTTCATGCGGAAACCACTTCATAAATTTTCTCATATTCAGCTGTATTCGATAGCCGAGAGGACAAATCGAAGTCAAACCGAACTAGATGAAATCGTGAATACATTTTCTGGACTTGTACCCGCTTTTCTCCCTTTTTATTACTTCCTTGTACGATGTAAAGGAAGTATTGTAAGCACCGAAAATTCCGAGTACCATATTTCAAAGAAAATATCTAATTTCATCGCTATCGAATGCTATTTAACGATGTTTTTGCATGACATCTGTACGTAAGGACAGAATAAAAGACTCTTTTTCCCCAAACGAATTATAAAACTAATTTAAATTGGATTCAGAAGAGATTTTTTTCAAAGCGTCCTTTCGTACGTACGTATGTAGGTATGTATGTCACATAACTCAGAAACGAATAGCCTCAGAACATTGAAATTTTGTATCTGGCACTGCTATATCATGTAGATGAGCACCTCTATTTTGGTTGCAATCGACTGCACTAAAAGTATATATATATATATATATATATATATATATACGCTGTTACTTGGCTCAGTGTGCTCAGTTTCGTTATTCTTAAATGTTTGTAAATTGTGCATTTTTTTGCTTTAAAAATGATTGAATTATCTTGTGCTTATCTTCCGATTAAGGTTTTTATGCCTTTAGTTAACCTGCATGTTATAGTTGTAGAATTATCAACAATTTAAAAGTTTCTTAAGTGCAGCTAAACCTAATTCTTTTTACCATAGCAGCCATATTTGTTTGCATTTGAAACTTAATAGTGGATTTGTTGGCAATCTAAAGAAACTAAGCTTCGCAACAATAAAGTAACGTCTTCTTTAATTATTGCGAATTAAATCATGATTAATCCATTTTGGAATTATCATTTCAGTTATTAAATTATCCTATATATTGACTCAGCATAGCGTACACAACAACTTAAATCAGTTTTTACGCCTTCAGTGTCTTTTTGCCGAGTTAAACCAAAAGTAAATTTTCAGTTTTGTGCACCGAAAATCTATCTTCTTGCGCGCTGGCTGAATTGCTTGTTTTTGTGTAGAAAGTATAATTTTAATTAAAAAATCGTTTTTTTTTAATTCTATTATCTGTGTTTAGTGTTTTATGTTTGTCTATATCTCAATTTTTAACGACGATATTTTGAGATATTATTTTTGCGTTGCCACGAAATGAGAACTGAATTAATTGAATTATAAATATATCTATAATGAAATTCGAGGATATGAGTGTTTCATATTAACAGAAAATACTGCCTCCAGTCTGTTTCCGACAGGGGAGAATGTTTACGAATAGCAAATGCGTATTAGGTAAGGAGCGCTGAATCGTCTGTGGAAAACTGTTCATTTTTTATTTCTTTAATTTCTTCTATACATCGTTTTAGATTTATTATAATATTTGAATAGAATATGTGGCAACGATTGGATAATTCTTCAGATGGTATAATTTTTATGCATTCTGAGTCATGAAATGAATGAGATGTAATGCTGCTAAGTGAACCTGGCGCCAGAGTGTCGCTATGTTAAATAAATATAGTGGATTTTAAAAAGCGCATTTATTCTGTTTTGGTTTATGTGCTATCGAAGAAGTATATTTAATTCAATTCAATAAGTTTAAATGAAATGCAGATAAAAATACGTATAATTTAATATTCCGTACGAGAAAGTCATGTGGTGTATACACCGCAACAATTTTCTACAATGTAATTAGTGTCGCATATTTAGTGCAGGTTGAATGTAATATTTTCTCTGGATCTGGACATGTCGTTCGCCACTTTGCGAAAGCAAAATGGAAATGTGACTTGCATATATTACTTAAATTTTATTTTTACAAGTGCGTACTGAATTTCTTCTTCAAATTGTGTGAAATGTTCATAACCTTCGGAAATGGAACATTTATGCCGAAGGTTAAAAAATTGGAATTTTTGCATGAAATTTCTATATGTTAGGTAAAAAAATATAATAAACAATGATTTGAACAAGAAATTTTTTAATTTTAATTAGTTTATAAGTTATATGGTGTTCCAAAAATGGAACACTAGGCAAAACCATTGCTATAATGTTACAATGTATAGAATCGTGAGTTTCTTTAAAAATGTGGTTATTCCGATTATTCGGTATGGTAATTGGAAGAACACTTCACATGTAAAGCCACATTACATTTTCCACATCGAAAAGTGGTGTTTTTATGACATTGAACACAGCGAGTTTCCTTTCCTTGCTTTACGATCATATGATTTATGCCATCAGAGCGTGAATCAATGTTTCGTTTCTGAGAGGGTTTTCCTTTCCTGCCAGGTTCTGCAGGATGACCATGAGTCTCAAGATAATAGCATGTTACACGACGACGAAATTCTAAAAGATCCATTGGTTTTGCATCATAAGTTTTGTGTAATTGCCAAGCATTTTGTAAAGCCAATTCGAAACAGAACAACAATGGACTTGAATACCATTTCTTTCAACGAATTGATGCTCTGTATTTGTCAATGTTTTCGTCCGCTCTATCCACACCTCCCATAAATTGGTTATATACTTTTATCATGTTTGGCTGCAGCACTTGAATTTTCTTTTTTTGTTCTTGTGAATAACGATTTACAAGACACAGTGGATTTACACCAGCACCAGACGATGCAACAGTCACAACACTGTTGTCATGCCATCTACAGACAATATTGCCTTTGCCATCAACTCGATAATCGAATGAGCCTCTTTCCATTTTCTTTAGGGCAACATCCGATTGCAATGGTGGTTTATCAATACGACCTTTTCTAACTGTGCCTGTTGCCTGATGACCCATTGAACCGAGTTTATCAAGCAGGGCAATACTTGTGAAAAAATTATCAAAAACAAAATGATATTGCCCAGGGTGTTGCTCTGTTAGTGCATCCGTAAACCGTAAGACAACAGAAGCACCAACACCATACTCCTCATATTTGTTTGCCAGATTTTTACCTTGATAGGGTTCGAACCAACAAATGTAACCTAGACGAGTTGCCGCACACCAAAACTTGTATCCAAAACGAATAGGCTTTCCTCTTATAAATTGTTTGCATCCGTGTCGACCAAAGTAAGGAACCATGGATTCATCAATGCTGAAATGTGTTTCATTCGGAACAAACTTCATACACAGCTCATTTAGTTTGTTTATAAGAGGTCGTAATTTAGCAAACTTGTCAAGTGGGTCTAAATTTGCATTGTCTGCAACATGGAGATTTGAAAATATTGTTTCAAAGCGGTCACGTCTCATGGCACTACTAACAAGGGCATTTTGTGAATCGGTTCTTTGTTCCCAGAACATGCGCCGTCTAGGAATTGAGACATATCCACTCAGAAATATAATCCCCAGGAAACATTTCAATTCAGAGTTTGTCAAGCTTAGGTTTACACCCTTTGTTGAAGCATATAAATTTGAGTATGTTACAATGAGTTCCATGACATCGTCATTTAGAAAAAGTTCAAAATATTCTGTAGGAGTTCTTACTTTGGTAATTGGTAGCTGAGTAATTCTACCTGATATGGGTTTGGCATTTAGATCTGCTTTTTCCCATTTTTGTACAACTTTTGCTAGCTTTTTTTCTTTGTTAGAGGTGGTTGTTGCAAAGTAGAAGAAGTCGATGGAACCCCATCTGCAGGAGAATCAAATTTAGGGAAATATGAGGGATCATCTGGATCAGAGTCAGCATCAAAAGAACCATCCCGATCAAGATAAGCTGGAGCGCGCAGCAAAGAACCAGGCAGATTATTTATTGTTCCCCCATCTTCCTCACCGGAGTCCTCATCAGAAACAAGCGCTGTAGCATTTTCAGGTGGTTGTATGATTATTGCACTTGCTTCTATGTTGTCACACGTCTCTAAAAGATCAGTTGACTCATGTAAGGTTATTCCGGACATCTTGTGTTTTGGAAAATTATTTCAACTAAAAAAATATGAAGAGAAAATATATGAGTTCCTGTGGTAGTTGTTTTGCCTAGTGTTCCAAAAATGGAACACTGGAAAATTAAAGCCTATAACTAATTCAAAACTAATAGCTTTTCTATTTTCTTTTTGCAGTAATAAAGAGTAACTAACTGAATAATAATACAATTTTTTTTTACAATTTTAAAGTATAATGCAACAGAGTTATAGTTACCTATTTATAGATGAATCTACAAAAACCTTGACGAAAATGAAGACCAAAATTTCACAACATAACAGCAGCCAAATATCTGCAGGAGTGACAAACTCTGTGTTCTAAGCAAAACCATATGCTCTTACAAACTGGCTGAGGTCACAAATCCAACCACGTGAGCGACCTTGAGCGACCACGTGAGCGTAGGCTAAAAATAACTTTTATGTGAGGGGTGTTCCAAAAATGGAACAGTGGGCATAAACGGGTTAATTGCAAGTTGCTATGCAAAATTTAGCAGAAATACCACTTCAATTAAGAGCTATGAGAAATGCTTATTTTACTTCAATACATCTGAGTCTCAAACTTTCTTAGTACAGGTCCTTCCGTTGCAACCGTATTTTAAGATTTCAATTGATTATCCTAGAGAACACGGGAAAAAAGAAGTAAAGGCTACATCAAGTAGTAAACTTCTACCCAAAGCGATGACTCCTTTCTTAGAGAAAGAGAGCTTATGTCACTAGTACAACTCTCTCTGAAAGATATTAACGCGACTTTTTTATTCTCTCGCATACAATTGCTTAAACATGTTACATAAAATTAAGCACAAACATATTGCTATTACATAAACTTAAGCGGCGGTATAGTTAGTCGAGGTAATAATATGCTTTCTTTTTGTTGTAATCCAAGTTCCAACGGTGTTTATAGAAAAATTATGATTATTTTTTCGTCTTAATTTCAATTTTAAGATTGTGCTTTTAGAAGTTTCCTATAATAGAAGAAACAGAAGCGAAATTTTTATAGAAATACAGTATTATGCATAAAAGTGACCAAAAGAATCTCTTCTCAAAGCAATCGCACCGAATCTTTTTTTCAAAGTAATCGCTCGGAAATTTCCACCACAACAAAAAGAAAAACCTGTTTGTAACTAGCTCTACAAAACTATACAAAGTATTTTCTCCCTCTTTTCTGCATGCCTCCGTAGAGTAACGGTTAGCGCGCTCGGTGCGTATTCGAGAGATCCAGGTTCAAATACCGGCGATGGCATTGCTCATTTTTCATGCCTCCTCCATCAAAAATAATTTAATGTCTCTACAGTGGCACCCAAACTAAGAAAGAGGTGGATGATGATTCTTCACTACCAGAATTTGGTGACCGGGTCCTCTAATCCACAGTCGCCCTTTAAAAGGGGAGTATATAATTTCCTCCCTCCTTTCTGTATGCCTTCGTAGTGTAACCGTTAGCGCACTCGGCGCGTATTCGACAGGTCCTGCAGTCCTGGGGACAGCAGTGCTCATTTTTCATATCTCCTGTTTCAAAAATCCTAATGACTCTACAACTACAATTTTTGCTATTGGAAAATGAATTGAATTTAGACGACAGTGTTAAAATTTGTACAATGAAGCACATCTTCCAATTGAAGAAAAGTACAAAAGAATATTTTCCAGAGGCAAAAACTGAGTATAACTGGATAAAAAAATCCTTTCGAAACAACTTATCGGCATTTCAAATGATTCAAAATTAAAATACCAATTTAAACAAGAAGTAGCTCCTAAATTTTTGGCTATAGTTTTGTGGAGAATATCCAGAAGTTTCTGGCATACCTATAAAATTTCAATGCCATTCTGAACAACATGTATTATCAGGACTACTGTTTCTTCTATTTGATTTTGCAAACATAGCTGGAGTCCTGAGTAGGAACAAAGAGCTTACTAAAAGCTATGTTAACAACAAAGATAAGAAGGGTTCAAATTCCCCTTTATTTGCTTATCGATTTTACAGACGTTCTCGCACTTCGTTATACAAAGACCAACCACTTGTGGCCTGAAAGTAAAAGAATATAAGACTACTAACTAACTAAAATTTAAATAAGAGCTAAGTTTTAATACTTTACACAGGTGACTAGCACTAAGACTGGTCTTTTAAATTACTACGTCTGAAGTACGCAAACTGCGGAAAACTATAATACGTCTTTAACTTTCAAGAGGATTAAACACCTGGCCTTAAAGGCGGACAGTAACTGATGGCAAACTCGCGTGAAGACTCGTAGCAAGAGGGCTCTATCTCCTTTTACTTATGGCAAAAAGCCATAACATAAATACTCAATAGTTAGCAAGTATAATTTGCATAAACATATTCACTCGTTAATTCTGGCCGGAAGTGGAAAATAAGAGATGATAATAAAGTTTTAAAATAAAATAAATGTTAGTGATCCTTGCAACTTAAAATCCTTGCAATATAAATGAAAAATCTTTTCCGATATATGTGGCAGAGCGGAATATGCAAACAAATTAAGTGCAGAACATGATATGCGACTGCAGATAACATCAACAGATCTAAACTTTAAAAGTTTGTGTGAAACAAAATGCTAGCACAGTTCCGTCACAAAATATAATGCAAGGATAAGTGTTACCTGGAGCACGTGTTAATGTTATACACGAGAAAATGGCACTAATTTTATGTTGAAATATTTTAATAAAAAGTACAATGTTTTTCTTTAATCATCTTTACGTAAAGTACGGCATTTTCTGATCAACCGCCTGTCCTTGCAATCCCAGAGGATACAGAAAATGAAACCTCTCTTGAAAATATGGCAAAGAAGGGCTACATTTAAGATGAGGATTATAGGGAAGGTGTATCGTTGAGGAAATACATTGTTATAAGGGATCTTGGTGCTGGAAAAAGTACATTCGCAATGGCCTCATCAACTCCGAATTGAATGAGCTTTTCTGCAAATACTTCCAGGTCTAAGCTGGATTAGATATCAAACACAATCAGACTCCCATGAGGATTGCCATTAAGGTCCTTAATCCGCAAGAGGCCATTGGGGAAAACAAGTTTAGGCTTAGGCAGCTTCAGAACATGATCGTGACATATTGGCTGTAACATATTGACCTACTTTAAATATTATTTTACAATCTATTTTTCTAATAGTGGGATGGGGTTCTCCGATAAACCCTTACAGCTTTAATGGTTCCGCGAATCCCCACAAGGTTTGAAAACCTCTGGTTTAGAACAACCATCTACCACTCTTTAAATCCCACTTAGCTTCTCTTTTTGATTTGGTCTAGTGCTACTACACAACCTCAACTTTACCTAAAAAGTTCCCATTTGCTGGTTTTCATAGTTTCGCTTAATTAATTTAAAGTGGAAATATTTTTACTCCACGAATATACCAGTGGTAAAGAACAATCCAAGATTACTTTTCAGTTTAAGCTTGTGTTACTTGATTCGTTAATTATGAATTTTAGATTCCTAGAGAAAGTTCCTTTTTATTTGCATTTACGGGTTTGTTTGTTTCAAGAAAATCTATGATTAATGAGAAACTTTATAAAATCCAAATGGTCCTTTTTAGTTTCTAAACTCGTGTCTCACAAGATGAGTACAACTAGAAATGAATGTATAAAATTAGAGAAAAATCGTTTTTAGTTTATCTCGATTTTGAATCAAACTCTGTCGATTTCCAGAAAATCAGACACAGCTCCTTCTTTTCGAAAGCAAAAAAAAATGTGAAATGTATAACAATTTTGTGTGTGTGTGTTAGCGGTGGCTTTTGACGTTATTTATGAAGAATTTCCAGAGCGCCGATGCGATGGTAAAATTCTACACTTGTGGGATTTTACTTATGCTAAATTCTAACTTAGAACCCCACGAACACTAACAAGCGAATAATCGCTTAAGTGTGTGAACAAAACACGTAAGACTTAAAGAGGGTTTACAACCTTTTACTTTTTCGGTATATTTACAAACATTTCTTACTTGGAACTTTACACAAAGCCTCCGCCCGGGCTTGAATTTAAATAATAATAACTTAAACTAAACTAGCTTAACTAAGCTATTTGAAAGGTATAGCCGAAGCTATCAGGACAATCTGACTAGTTGGCCCCTAAGTACAGTCAAATACCAAAAATCCGCCGACCTGAAATCCGCCAACTCCTGAAATCCGCCAACTCCTGAAATCCGCACTGCCTCTCAAAATATAAACATTGATTTTATAGGTTTCAGAAACCGCAGAATGGAGAATGAAATACCGAAGAAAAAATATTTATCCGATAACGACGTCATAATTTCCGAATAATAATGATTCTGTGTTAGTGACAGAAAAAGGATCTTAGCCCAAAAGAGATTTTCAGTATGGATGATGTCTTCAGATGAGCCAACACTGGCATATCAGATAACCGATGATGAAATCATTGGCTCTGTTTTGAACTCGCCACAGCAAGAAAACGATTCCGACACCGACACAGATAATGAATTTGATAGGAGTGAGAAAATATCTTTTAATGAGGGTTTGGAACATGGTGAAAAATACCTAAAATATTTAGAACAACAGAGCTCTGTCACAGAGCAAGAGATTATGACCCTGTAGAATTTACAAAAAAAAAACTTACTCTGGAGCACCTAAAGTTTTAAAACAAACCTTTATCAGAAAAGTGTTTGAAACAAGTAAAAAAAATGAAATATTTTATGCTTTATTAGTATCCCTTATTTTTACACGTCTCTATTGTATATGTCCTTAATGTTTTAAAATATTCCTGTAATCCCTAATATAAATGAATAATATAATAAATATATATATATATAATTTAATGCATATAATAAAATAATGTTATAATGTATATTATTGTACATAATTTAACTAAATGTATCTAATATGCCTTATTTATTTTGCACTTTTAGTCTGAATATTATGATTTGGCTTTTCTGTCCTGAAATCCACAAAATCCTAAAATCCGCACAACCTCTGGTCCCAAGCATTGCGGATTTCTGGACTTCTACGGTATTAATTAAATCGGCGAAGCCAAGCAAGGGCCTAAGCTATGGCCGAGCGTAGCGACTAAGAGAGAAATTAGGAAAAGGCAAACGCGCGCTAGTCAGGGAATCAGACTCTCTCTGTCGAAATCGGTGAAGTATCGACTTAAATAGTACTCTTTCTCATTTGCATTAACTGCGTTTCTGGAAGTTCATTCTGGCAGGAAATTGTAAGCTGAAATTAGAGTAAAATAGGAAAGATACAAAACTTAAAATAACTGTTAATAAACTTAGGATAAACATTACACACTTTCTGCCAAAAACAAAAAAAAGATGAATTTTGGATTATTATTTATGTAATAATATCAGTAGTTGAGAAATGAAAAAGTATATAATTCTCTGACAAGATTTTGTAATATTATGATTGATCGGCTGTTGAACTAGAATTTCTTAGCATGCAAGCTTTCAATAATTTAAAATAGAGAACTGTTTCAAAGGGAAATTGGGGTTACATTTTAAAATTTATGAATGAGGGGCCTTCCGAAATTCGAGGGTCCTAAATTTTCCTTGATTTAATTAATCATTCTATTTTCTATTTTCTTGACACCTTCTTCCAATATGTTAAATTCGTGTATTATTGCTTCTCATTTTTTGGTCCATTCTTATCGTTATAACACTTGTTTCCTCCCCGTCATTTTTCTTTCTGCAGTTGAAGAAGTAGACTGTTTTTAACTTTCTAAAGTGCATGTTAGTTTTATAACAGCTATTTTTAATTTTCAAACCCTTTCCTTTCAATTCTTGTTTCCCACTTACAACTCCCTCCCAGAATGAATTTTGAATGCAAATGAGTTAGAAGTAGTATTAAAAGTAAGTTCAAGTTACTTCGAAAGCGAGTGCTTAGGAGTCCTTGGTAGCACATGTTTGTCTTCTGGCTAATTCATTCTTGAAGCTATTACGCTCGGCCGTATTGTACGCGCCTGTTTATAATCACCGGCTAGTTTTAATTAAGGGCCAACTATGGTAGGTATTTGTTTCTAACTTCAGCTAAGTCTATTTTAGTTAGTATTAGATTTGTTCCTTACTTTCTTATCCTGATTAAAAAGCCCGACTAGAAGCTTTGCTGTAAACATGAGAAGAAGCCAAATCTTATCATTTCTTTGAGTGAATAAATGGATACGTAGAGACTATTTTACGTAGAGATTATGTTATTTAGAAGCATAAATCATGAAAAATGAGCAATGCCCTCGCCGGGACTCGAACCTCAGACTTTTCGAATACGTGCCGAGTGTGCTGACCATTACACCACGAAAGCATACTAAGAAGGCGAGAAAAATACCTTACAGGTATTTAACCCTTCTCGAGTCTACGTTGTAAGTACTTGAATTCAGCGATAAATCACTACTTAATTCACTTGGTTCCTCGACATTTTATCATAGACAAAGTAGCGAGGGACATTACAATTTTAAAAACTATTCCGGCGAATTTTCGTAACATACATCGGGATTTATTGCTCTAGTATGTTTGACACTCTAATTCGGTGTGTTCATTTTGTTATAATGATATTTCCAGTCGATGATATTTCGAGTGGTGCAAACATCGGATTACCTTGTCTGTGACGACCTTCTTGCATCGATCAAAAAGTTATTTTCGAATTTGCTGCGAAGTAGCAAAGGTGTTTCTGAATGCTGAGGAATGACGAAGTTCTAAGCGTAAAAATACCGCGGTCATACTGTACTTCTCTTATGAACGAAACATGTAAGGCCAGCTGTCGAACTGGTGAGCATGTGAACAAGTTAAACATTTAAAGGCAGTGAGAGTCTTGAGAGCAATAACACATTTTGAAATCGTACAAAACCATAAATGGATTTAAAATGCAAAACGGAAAATCTAGGTACAAATATACACCACACACTAAATTACCAGATACGACACAAAAGCAACTAACTACTGATAACTTTAGCACAAATGAAGTAGCCATGTTAAGAGAAGAATTATTTTAAATGAAAATCCCCCAAGTTCCACTATTGAGGATTTCTTCAAGTATGCTACAAACATCTTGTCAATAGAAGTAGGGGATGCCTTTACTTCATTAACTCTACTAGTGATAGTTTTGATTGCATCAAGAATCAAAAATTCGAAAAAGATTTCCTTAATTTCATTGTAAACTTTAAGCAAATCCGAGAAGGTTGCAGATATGCTACCTGATCTTTTAAGATTTTTTTTTCTTCATTGAGGCTTTTGGCCTCTCAGAAGTTTTAGCAGAGACTAATTTATTATTGCTAATATTTCTGCTTTCTTTTCGTCCAGATTTAGATTTATCACCACGAGAAGCAATTTCTTTGGCGACTTTTCCTCATGCCTGTTTATTTACTCATAGCTCCTCGCCACGTAGTCCAGAGCTATTTTTGCTAGAGTCAATAATTTTCTCAGAATGTTTTATGTATGTTCATTGGAATTTGGGGGCACTTGGGAAAATTGGCGGAATGTTCACCGAAATGTTTGCAGCAGCTCAGTTTTTCTTTCCATTTTGCTTGACAATCCGAACCTTTTGCGTGGGAGAGTGCATTATAGATACCTCGGAACAAGTTCACACTCCTCCGAAGAATGGTAGAAATATTGTGGCACTGGGCCATCCCGCCTTTAAATTTGTATGGCTGGACAGTGAAGAAAAATAGGTATTTTCCACATCCTAGATCTTTTCCACAGTGCTCTTTACTCTTTTAAATAGTGCTCTTTACTCTCTCATTCTTGTTCTGCGTTTTCTTCAATCAAGCCTTCATGCATCCAATCTTTTAAATCTGCATCATATGTATCAAACATATTTGAAGCCTTGAGTTTGCAAGAAGAATATTACAAGAACTAAGCCTTCCACAGCTACATTTCTTTTGTGTGGAAGATCTCGACATTTTGACTTTTCATAACTTCCATCAGCGTTAAATATAACAGTCTTTTCAAAATGATCCAACACCGCTTATTCCATGCAATCTTTTGATTATTTTCAAATGGATTAGAGACACTTGTTGGATTTCAAATGAATGTAGCTTGTATTTTATACTTACTTTCCTTTAATTTTTTTTTACTTAATGTCTTTGGCCACTAATAACTTTTGTTAGTTTTGTGTCTTGGAAGTGGCAATAAAACAATTGGTAGAATTAGCAAAAATATATGTTTGTGTAGTTAAGTAGGCTTATTAAGGAAGAATGATTTATTAGTTACATGAGTGATTTTTACTTAAGTTCCAAACATCTTTTCAGGAAATAAATGAATAGTTAGAATACTTTTATCAGTCTCTAGAGTTCGTAATAAGCTTGTAGCGTAATAGTTTATTTTGACGTGTAAGCTAACAATTCTAATTACCTCTCACTTCCACAAATCTTCAGTCTTACCAGGCTGAGGAAGAAAAGTGCTCAACAAATTAGTGTCAGTATTTGATTGATCTATCAGCTTTCCCATTATCATCCATCCAAGCAGACTTTAAACAGCCACTAATCCACAGTCTAATATATTTCTAGCAAGTAGATTTCCAACCATGTCAGCTCAAAGTTATATTTTTGTTGATGGTTGACTCTATCCACATCGGCCAATCGAATTCCCTTAAGTTTCAATTCTTTCATCCGTAAGCCTTTCAAATGAACCTCAAATTACAGGCTGATTCAAAAGTTCAATTTTGCAGGACTAATCCCAAGTTAAACTTTTGAGAAGAATATTATAGCCCCTGATGATCTTCTTTTCTAGAATAAGTACTTTCAAACAAGAGATACACTAAAGTTCCGGAACCAGTGGGCTCACATCCCATTTCTTCAACAGTTTACTGCAAAATGTGCCAGTGCTGTGAAATCGAATCAAAAAGTACTCTAACTTTCGTTTCGTATGTTCTTTTCCTTTTCTTCCATATTTGCTAGTAAAGTTTGGAGAAATAATTTTTAGACGTTAGATCGGGATACATGTGGTTTTTCACCATGTTCACTTTCCTTCACATCGTCCTTTTCCTTATGCACTTTCAGCTCTGGCAACATAACAACCCAGTGTTTCTTGAACAAATTAAGCACCTTACTTTATATTAGAAATTTCTCGCTTGATTCCCGCTTTTGAAACAAGTAAAACATTTCACTTTCTTCCTTAAAATATTTTGTTTTCGATCATAAGTCATGTGTGATGTAAAAAAAAAAAAAAACAGTCTTTGCTTCCATGGGATTTGTTGAAAAATATATAATTGTTTAGCTTTTCTTTTCTCTTTTCACCAGAAAATAAGTCAATTTCAGTCGGTATGAATCCGTTTTTGATTTTCTGGGCCATCCTTTTCTTCTTCTTCATCTTTACCTTTTTTAAACTCATGTCCAGCAATTGCCATAGATATTCACTTTTAATCTCATTCCTAATAAAAACTGCAAGATCATCCAATCCATCCTTTGAAGTTTCTCCAATTTTTTAAAGTCTCTGCGCCGCACTGTTAGAAATTCTTCAGGAATCCTCAGAAACTTCTATGAAAACATCATCTTTCCCAAACCTGGTCTTGAGACTATCAGTCACTTTTGGATTATTCTCAGCAGTCCTTGGAACGATCTTTAGCTCTAGAATTTAGAACTGTACACTGAGTAAAATGCTGGAACATATTTCCTAGGTCTCTATCGTCCTTGTCAATTTTCTTGAACATTGACCAAAGGAATAGCCACCCCTTTAAATTTCCATCATATGTTTCAAGTTCAATTTTTGGAAGTTTGAACTTTCGTTTTTGATTTTCATGGTCTAGAATTGAATTGTCATTCTCTCTTTCTTTAAAATTTTTATAATAAATGTTCTTAACAAAAACTTATCATTACATTCGTCAACTCACTTTCGTTTTCGAATTTTCCATCCTTAGTATCGTCATAAGCTGCAAAGACTCACGATTTGATTTCTGAAGTTCTTCGCATTTTAATTTCAAGCTTTCAGACATCGATTTGAGGAGTGGTTGATGTTCAAGATGGTTACATTAAAGGTGATCTGACTCCGTTATTGAATGAAAAAGCATTTCATATAAAATATATTTATTATGCACACAGAAATGAGACTCGTACCGGGAGCATTGCGTAACAACCCTTTGACTCCATCGGCACCCGCCAAAAAGAGGCCTTGAGGCGAGAGACAAGATGTGACGTTACCAGAGCATGTGATCTGCGCCTCTGGCTGACTACAGCGCCTGTCGTTCCCACGATGAAGTGCTACAGATTGAGAGCCTAAAATTTTGTCAGTTTCTTCCGAACTGACATCTTCTATAAGTTATTGTGCATTAAAGTGGAGGGATAACGAACGATTTTGCGTTGTTTACGCATTTCATTCGTTATAAATATTTTCAAACAAGAACAAAGTTGACCTTTCTATCACGAGAATGAGTCACCACTTTTCAAAAATTCGATAAAATGTACCGAGTTTTAATATTCTTTTCTTTTATTTAAACACCTAAATAATACCCCCAAGCATTTACAGTTCCCCATTTCGACAACAAGAATGAAAAAAAAAATCTTTTTCTAACAGTGTTGCCATTAAAAACTATGTAAACTATCACCTGAAATATAAAAAATAGCATTCATGGAATTCTTAATACGTATATCGATTTCTGACAATAATTAACAATAACACAGTATTTCAGCAGCACGTGACCTATCTTGTTTGTTGTTTGCAGTAGCTCAGTGGCTGCAAAATTTTTCATGAGAACGATATAAACCGGAAGGAGGCTATTTCTAAATCCGGCGATGTGTTACGACTTTAACTGTAAACCGTAATAACGAAGCTGTGTGGTTGAAAACGTGTTGTTGTTTGGAAAGTGCTACGAGGAGAAGAGTATTTTAAAACCTGGCTTACATATAGCAAGATCAGAAAGTATGTACTTTTTCCAATTTTAAGTATGTGTTAAGATAAGAAAGATTTCTGTCAATTAGGGAAATTATTTCCATTTTCCAAAGAAGCGCGAATAATTTTTAGCATGATCTGAAAAGTTTGTTTTCTTCTTCTCATCGTTACTCATTAATTTTGTTTTTATTCATCTGATGTATGTTTCCTTCATTAATTATGGTAAATTCGGTATAAATTCTATTAATTAAGTTGTTCTTGTATTAACAAGTTTACTGTGTTATTGATTTGATACTGTGTAAAACCGCCCATAATGGAAAATTTGTAAAACGTTTAGCCAAGTATTGAATTTCTTTTATTGCTTGTTTTGTACGCTAAAGAATTGTTATAAGAAAGGACTGTATATTATTCCACTTTTTTGCGTGATATGCTAAGTTCAGTGTCAAAATATGCAAAATCTCAACGTCATGTGTTTCTTTAGTTTTGTCAGTTGGATATATATTTCTATACTATGATCATACTATAAATTCTGCTGATTAAGGTACCCATATGCGATTTGACAATCAAATGATAAGATATAATTTAAAACAAGAAATTAAAAAGCGAAGAACATTACTTGCAATATCTTCAAAGTACTTCCATTTTCCATGATACACCAAGTGCATGATCTGACGGCCTGTAACAATCTTTGCATATCTTTATATGGTGCTCCTGAATAAATGATGTTACAGCTCTTCGCATATCTCACCGTTATCTGAGAAGCACCTGTGAATGGTGACTTCAGTTTTGAAAACGGAATATGTGGAGAAGGTGTTAAGTATAAGCTACGAGTTGGGCATTGCAAACAGAGTTTTGAGGTTTAACCTTAGCTTCATCTTTAATAATTTCTGCCCTCTCAGAAACTTTGAATTTATGTACAAGAAATTAACGACTGTTTGAAGTCGCTGCATTAAGTTTAAAAGCCTCAATAGCACTTTTCGTAATTTAAAACTAAATTCAATGTTCACTCTTTTTTGCATACTGAGTGCATAACAATATCCTGACATTTACTAACTGAAATTGTGCCATATTTCTCATTATGTGTAATAGGTGGCATTGAAATATTGCAAGATTTTTAATGAAGTATGCCCATTTGGGTGTCATGCAGAGGCATAGCTAGGTAGGAACATGTGTCCCCATTCTTGGCAAACAGGAGGAGTACGAAATCTTTGGTTGTCCCCAGGTGCTCAAAATCCTAGCTATGGCTCTGGTATCATGTGTTGTTGCTTTATCGGTCATGCTTGGTAAAACTGCATATTACGGGCCAGTTTGGCGCATTTTCGAAAAGTCGCCAAATCGGTTATTTTCGCACGTTTTAGAAAATCTCTTTAACTCATATCGCCATATTTGATGGTTGCGAATTTGAATGAATCTTGTAAACATGTAAAAATATCCAAAACAGAAGTTCAAGAAAAACAACAATAAAGTATTTGAAAGTTAGTTGCACTGCTTAAGAAAACAAAACAGGATAGAAATTTTACAATAACTTTATTTGTATCTTAAAGTTGCATTCAAAATCTACTTTTACACGTAATTGCCTCCATTATTTAAGCATTTTATTAAGCAGCGTCGTCATCACCTTTCCTGCAGATGGAACAGTTCGACACTTTTTTCGTGTTGGGGAACTGCAATGTTTCCATTCGAGCGAGCTGCGTTTCTTTCAGGTGAGAAGTGGTGAATCCAAGTTTCATCTCCAGTCACAATTTTGTCCAAAAAGTCATTTCCTTCCATTTGGTAATGTTGCAGAAATGCAAATGCACTTTCAAAACGCTTTCCTTTATGTTCCTCTGTCAATAGACGTGGCACCCATCGAGCACAAACTTTACGAAATTCAAGGTGATCGGCGATAATTTTGTGCACACTTCCATGAGAAATATCCAGTTCATATGAGATTTTGTTTATCGTGATGCGTCTATTTGCAAGAATGTATTTATTCACGCGAGCAGCGATTTCCGAATTTGTTGCAGTTGCTGGTCTTCCCTCTCGCTCAGCGTCGTCAATATCTGTACGTCCATTCTCAAACATGTTGCACCATTTCGTGATAGCTTGGCGTGACATTGCATTTTCACCATACACTTCATGCAACTGCCCATAAATTTCAGTGCAGTTGCAGCTTTTTGCCCACAAAAAACGAATCACTGCACGCATTTCCAATTTGGATGCTATTTGCAGCCGTCGAGACATGTTTGAGACTGATGATCAGATAAACTCAACTTGCCTCGTGGAAGCCGCTATGTCACGCGATACAGGTGCATTTCTGAAGTGTTGCCACAAAGTTTCATCAAAATAGCCTCTGACAGAAAATTTTTACGAAGGAGTGCAACTAACTTTCTGACTGACCTACGTATATACCATTTTTAAGACAGTGGCAAAATGGTGTAAAACGTTTTAGCACGAAATTTAGGAAATTGTAATAAGCAATAAATGATCAGAAAGCATTGATTCACATTTAATCTAAAACTTAAAAAAAAAAAAAATACAGAAGAAAAAAAAGATAAAATTCAAATTTCGATCTACTGAAGCATGAGCAATAGTATAGTAAAAAAAAAAAAGTGGTTAAACAATTTTAACTATGTAATTTATATTTTTACAATAAATTTTTATTTATAATAAATAATAGAAACTTGCATTTGTGTATATCCACACTAAAATGTAACAATACAATGGAGATGAAATTCAAAATAGCGTGCTCATTCAACACCGACTCTACAGCTCATTTCAACCATGTGCTTAACCACATATAATAGACACACAACTCCATTCACACAAATCTGTCACATCTTTCATTTCAAGTAATTTCATACTATTTTCATTATAAAACTGTAACCTTAAATCCTAACGATTTTCATGCCGCCAAGAGGTTACCAGATTTGGTGCGATTTCGCTTCATTTGGCGACTGGCCCACAATCTACAGTCTAGCCATCATGCTTATATCGTAGCCATAAACTGTGATTATTGCATTGTGTAGTGACAGATTTATCATCTCCGTTTGAGATTGTGCTAAATGTCCGAATAATGCAATGTTTATACAATATTATACAAAGATACAAGCTGCTGTTTCACATCCTGTGTTAGACATACTAACAGGAATATTATATACACTGCCTGTCAAAAGTTAAGGAACACCATGTTTTTTGTTTCTAATTTGAAAATGAAGCGACATAGAAACAATAAATTTACAGGACATATTCACTAACCAGTTCTTTAATGAATGTGACATAGAATGTTTCTAACGTTCAACACAAACATGAATTACAACAAAAAATTGCACTCTTGGCGGAGAAATCCAGTCATTTACAAACAGTATGTCACATTTAGGGGGGGGGAAATGGGGTGGTAACATTTTAAAAAAGGGTTCTACTAAGGAATGTGTCCACCCCTAGCTGCAATGCATTGCCGGCAGCGGCATTCGGCCATTTCATCTGCAATCCTCAGTTGGCTGAGGGCCCACCATTGGGAGACGGGGGAACTATTTGCCACAAGTAGTGTCTGTTAGGTGCAAAGATGTACTTAGTTATTTATCCATTTTATAGAAATAAATCTTTATGGTTAGCAAATTTAAAATAAAGCTGCACACTCAAACTGGTTTGAATGTCATAATTTAAAGAAAGAGAGCTACATAACTGACTTGATTATACACTAAATGCTTAAAATACAGTTGCCATATATCATATGCTGTATTAGAACAAGGAAGCAAGTGGCTAGATTATGATGCATGTGAAAGAGTAAAATGACAAATTTCAATGAGATTAACTATAGTTTATTACATTCATTTTAAACATTTTGTAGAGAGTGACATTCGTTTTGGGATTAGTCTGATATTTTTTCCTAATCTGTGCCAAATTTAAATTTTCTGAATATTTTGATTTGAATTACCGTTTATTATAACACTTTTCTGCTGTTATTGATAATTTTTTTTTGCGTACCCCTGACTATGCCATCACTTATCCCCAAGGGCATGTGATTTATTGGATGAGAGCTGCTGGGCCAGGAAGACTAGTGTAGTTCTCTAAAAGTTAATGCAATAACACTTTAAATCATATGTTTACCTAACATTCAAATGCATTTAAAGGAAAAATCATTTTACGTCTTTTGAAACTGTGTGATTTGAGTATTGTTGGGTTTTTGTGGGATTGGAAGAAACCTGGTTCACGCCCATTCTGTACAAAGAAGGGCTAGCTGGCTTATACGTGTTCCCCTAACTGCCTTGGATATATTAACTTCTGGCGGTCATCATTCTTATAAGCAAAGTTAATTTTAAAATTTAGTTTTGTATTTTAGTTTATCTTAAAGTGTTATGGTACATAAAATAATGCAGAATCAAATATATTGATGCAGTAATTGCAAATTTAAACCTTGTAGAGAGAAGCAGTCCAAAAAGCTAGTCCTCCCACAAGAAATCATTATCAAGCATGCACAAGCAACTTCAGATGCCGTTTTCACCAAATTGCTCTTCAGCTGGGAATGTCACAAACCTGTGGTCTCAACTGCTTGCAAATCTTGTATTTTGGTATCATAAAGTTTCAGAAAACACATAAGTAATGACAAAAGGTGGATCTAGTCGACAAAGGTGGTCTAGTCGGTAGGGTAAATGACCGACTCTGATCTCCTGGAATTTTAAACTGACTCTGACTCCAACTCCCTCATATATATGTAAACATATACACATGTGTTACAGCTTATTATTATTATTATTATTATTTTGTTATGAAATGGAAAACTGACATTATTACTTTCTAAGAAACAGTATAGCTTCGGCGAGATCTTTGTTAGAAGACCGTAGATCCGATTTGGTAAACTTCAGAGCTAAGAAGTTTTTCCACACTAATTTGAGTAGGAGGAAGAGCTGTTACTGTTAGGGCTTAACTTTTCAGGATAAATTTTTATAAGTTCTAAAAGAGATGTCTTGCAAGAGTAATCACATTTCTCTACTTCTTCAAAAGCTGTGTAGAAATCTTGTTTGTATTTTTTTTTTTTTTTTTT
>KK115336.1:686354-710123 GCA_000611955.2 Stegodyphus mimosarum
AAGGTAGCACCGAAACGTTCAAAAAACGCGCCTTTGGACGTAATTTAAAATCTGAAATTTTTCAGATTTTTTTTTTTTTATTTCACTTTAATTTTATTTCAAATTAAAACTGTCCCACAAAATCTGGAGTCAGAGTCGACATGTTTTTAGCGACTCCAGCTCCGACTTCTTTTACCCAAAAAATCTGCCTAACTCTGATTCCGACTCCACAGCCCTGGATCTACTCCACATGTTCTCGTTTGTGTAAACATGAAACATAATACTTTTTATTCCAAACAGGGCCAGTGTTAGGCATTTTACTGTGTAGTGCAATCTGTGGGTCCTTAGTTCTGTTGCCCACTCACTTCTCTAAATTCTAAACGATTTATTGCCACTAGTTTCTGCTATACAGTGCCTCCTCTAACATCAAAAAATGTTGCTGTATTCTAAATTCTGAATCTAATTCTCTGTTCTCTAAGTTCTAAAACTTTTGCATAGCTGTGGCACTGTGTCTGATCTCAAAGTGAAATACATATTATTTCAAAATGATAAATGATATGCAAAATAAAAAAATAGTCTATTTTGCTGACATAAAATGTTTTTGACATTCATCCAATTAAAAAAGTATTTATTACAGTAAGATCATTTTTAACTTCTGTTCTTTATCCAATATTCATAAATTCATCAGAGCATTTTAAGGTACTTCTTTGTTACGGCAGCCTCTAAGATCCAACCAACCAAAATATTTCGCCAAAATCTGGCTGAGTGTTCTTAACCTCGCCATTTTATCATATATTAGCACTGTCTGCATATTCTTATACCTTGCCACATAATTGTATATTGGCACCTTGTTGCATTTTTGCTGTTGTCCATGTTCTTATGGTATTCACTTTTGATGAGGTTTTCGAATTTGCATTGTTTATTTAAAAATATATTCATTTTTTCACGAATATGATGTTAATAATCTTTAATTTACCAAGTAATGTGGTGGATGGCATATAATTTTTTTAAGAAAGGCATCTTTTACCTGACAAATAAGTAAGTAAAAAAATGGCTGGAACATGACACTTTTATGTTAACAACAAAACTATTTCTAGGTTCATTGTTAAAAATTGCAAAAAAGAAGAAAGGCCTCTGTGTTGGAAATTCTTCCGGTGGTTCCAGAATATCATTCGTAACTGTTATTAGTTTTATATTTTCTTGGACAGGAGAGTTGATGTCTATGAAATGGTTTAATGAATGGCTTAATATGTGTGGAAGTCCTGCAGTTGACTGGAACAATTACATGCGATAAAATAATAATAATAAGGATAAGGCTAAAGATTCTTAAAAATATTCTTAGTAACATGTGAGGATTATTGTTATTATTATGCTATATTACTAGCCCAAAAGAGCATTAGCTCAGAAGGGCTATTAATTTTGTTTTGGCATTTTGCGTCGATTCACTGTAAATATCCATAGCACTTGCCATCAAATATTATCGCCCTGTGTTACATTTAAAGAAATTAAATAATGCAGATTAATAATAAATTGGCATAAATGAATATATGTTTCTCCCATTGGGATAAAGCAATGGTAGTTAGAGCCATCAAATTTTGAATAACGTAATCCTCCTTCCGAATATGGGCATCTGGAAGCCCAAATTTTGGAATTTGTTTTATTGTTGATTTCATATTTTGTAGCACTGAAATAAATTTTTTATTAAGAAACTTTACAATTTCAAAGCAAGCTGTGGCAACACTGTACAAAAAAAAAAAAGTTTTTATCATGCTTATTTTCAAGTTATTTTGTGATATTGCTGTTGAACTGAATTTTATGGTTTAAATGCAAAGAACGTGATATTTAATAAAATAAAGGTAACACAGGAAATGTAAAAAAAAAAATTTGGTGTAATGTTAAATCTGAAAGCTTTTCAGATTTTTTTTATTTTTTCCCATTTGTGCCTCACAAGCTTTTCAAAATTAAAGCTGAGGTCTTGGGATAAATCTAAAATCACCAAATATGGTTAGGGGCTGCTACGACAAAAAAGTACCCATTTTAACTATTATTGTACTCATTAGTCTTCAAATTATATCATTAGTTTATTCAAAGTGCAATAAATCATGACAAATACTTCCGAAAATGATCGGTATTCTCTAAACGTATATAAGCAGCACTAGTACTAAATTTGACCTTTCTAAGACAGCCATCACGGCTGTCTGTGTATAGTTGTAATGAGGCCTATAATTATTTTCTTCATTCCCCTACGATAAAAAGCACAGCATACCATTGGCCCTCTTCGGTAAAAAACAAAGCATGCCACTGACATACACACACACAAAAAAAAAGAACGGAAGAAATAATTTAGCTTATTTATTAATGTTTAAAGAATCAATATGGTATTTAGAAAAATACATTTTTGCATCCAGTCTTTAAAATATTAGTTAAACTTACTTTTAATAAATTCTTGAACTAATATTAAAACAGATTCTCCGTTATTGTGAAAATATATATTTTTTTGTTTTATTTATTTGAAATAGTTTTATATATATATATGTAGATAATTTTTTTATCCTCTAGGATTGCTGAAATTTTTAATTACTAGCAGCATGGGAGTTCCAGCTTTCTTTCGATGGTTAAGCAGGAAATATCCTTCAATTGTAGTTCACTGCATTGAGGAAAAAGTATGTAGTATCATTATCATG
This sequence comes from Stegodyphus mimosarum, assembly GCA_000611955.2. Taxonomy (NCBI): domain Eukaryota; kingdom Metazoa; phylum Arthropoda; class Arachnida; order Araneae; family Eresidae; genus Stegodyphus; species Stegodyphus mimosarum. The sequence goes on from KK115336.1 coordinate 689,018, forward strand.
TGAGATATTCTCCAGCTTCCTTTTCTCTTAAGTCTTTTTTAAAAATTAACTTCTTCAATGCTGTTTCAAACTTTATTTTATATATTTAATTCTAGATAATGTACAGAGCCAGTGCTTCAGTTTTTTTTTGGGGGGGGGGCACCTGGTATCTCTTTAAATTTTAAAAATTATGCACCACTGGCTCTAGCACCTACCCTGTGCATATAGCAGAGGTGGCTAAACTTTTGTCAGTAAGAACAGAATATTGGAATTCAGGAAAGTTCTAAAGTTGCAATTAGATTTTCCAAAAGTCATATTTATTTAATTTTACAATTTACATCATTTTATGTTTCATTTAAAATAATTTTTTCGTCAGAAACTAAAATTCACATTATTTTAAAAATCATGAAACAGGTTTCAAATGGAAGGAAACACCTGATTCTAAACAATAATTCAGTGACAATTTGTCTTGAACATATGATGGTGTGTTGAAGACAACTTGAAGTCTTGTGGTATCTTTGTTATCTATAATTACAGCTTGATGCAGTAAAAAGTCATCTTTTTAGTTTCATTCTTCCTCAGCTCCTTGTAATTGTTAATCTTTTGTAGCTTTGTAATGCTTATGAAACTCTGCATTCTTTTTAAATCTGCACCACAGAGACTGAAATTAATTTTATGCTACCTCAAAATTATCCCCAAATTTCTCTGCATGCTTGCTGCATGTCAAACAAGCTATATATTTGTCGTCATCAAATTTTACAGATTTGGGAAATTTTCTAAAGGTAGTATCATCTGAAATCAGATTCTGGTCCATTAGAGCTGTGCCATTTAAAAATGAAGAAAAATATGAGAAGAAAACAATGCTGCAACAATATGTCAAATGTCATGGCTCAGGAATTTAATGTTTGAAATATCAAGGCTCTAGATGTCTAGTTTTTATTCAAAATATCATCACATTATTTTTTCCCCCATATTTTGCCATTTTTTTAGTACAGTGGACTACACAATTTGGCAATTACGTAATGACGAAGAGGCTGCCATAAGATTCCTTCAGAACGAAAGAATGATTCACAGCAATTGGCTTTGTTCTCAAAAATCATTCAGTGAACTTAACTTTTGACTAGAACAATGGTGCTGTTACATGCGTTCTTGCTGTGGAAAAAAGGATTGATAACCAAAACATGGTTTGAAGACTTGCTTCTCTTTTTCCTCAGTGTTGTTCGTTTCATCTATGTGAGGTGTCAGGAATTGATGCCAATTGAATTTTGCTAACTTCAGTTAGAAATTAGCCATAATATGACAGTAAAATTGGAATAACTATTTGAGGATATGTGCAATTAGCAAGTTTTCGGGTTGCCATTCCCGATTGTTGTGCTACAAGACTAATAACTGCCATTCAGGAAAACATTGCATCATTCTTTGTTCCTGGGAGGAAATGGGAAGTCATCATGCTTTATAGGAAGGAGTTCTATCAGTTTTTGGAGAATTTTCTGTATTTCCATTTTTGAACATCTTCAGATATTTGCACACCTTTTATAGGATGATACGTGATTTTTTCCACACATTGCACCGACTGCTGGCAGTTCGTCTTTATTTCTCTTACGTGTGTATATTTCATGCGTTCCGGCACACTTGATTCACCTCGTAGCTTTGAAGCATTTTCCTCTGATCGCAGCATTATATTTTCCGATGGCTGGAATTGAAAAATGTTGGCACAGTTATAATTTTTTAGATCCAAAAGCAGAATGCTATACCAAACTGTGGGGCACTGCTCACTACAAAGATTAAAAAGTGTTAAAATGTCAACATGTTAAAGAAGTATAATGCTGTACAATGTCACAGAATGGGAGAACTAGAGGTGAAAAATTTAAAAAGTATCGAGGGGGGAAGGCAAAAAGCATCTCTATCCTAGTGCAACATTTTTGATGACATAAAAAGAAAGAAGCTCGTCAAACAAAGTACACGAAACTAGCACAAGGCTAAAGTGATTTAACTGCATCTTTATGCCATATATTGACAAAAGTTTTGTAGAAGAGAGATTTGTATCCAATTGATCCTTCATTGCTTAATATAATATGATGATGAAGCTGAAAGATTTGTATCTCGAATGACAGCAATTGACAAAACATGAATTGAAAACTTTGAGCAGATTTAAAATCGTTGTCAAACAGGTGGTTCATCCCAAGATCTCAAAACTTTTAGTATGCTCAAACATTTACAAAATAGATTATGATTTCTCCCAAGAATTACCAAGGTGGGCAAGTCTCCTAACCAAATAAGAACGGGAGCATTTAGTAGCAATGATGAATATTTGATTGACTAAAAATTTACAAGAATACAAAAAATAAATTTTTTAGCCTAAAAGCTTTCATTAAATTTTTAGCCATTCGAAGACTCCTTGTTTGTTTTGGAATTTGATTATGTACTTAGAAGTATGACTTATATTTGAGTTGTACAGTATAGAAATGCTTTTAAATTTTCCATTACATATTCTATTTTAGTTTATTATTTTCGAAGTTGGCCATTTAGAGATATGCCACATTTAAATGAAACAACGATTTTAAGAAACCTGAAATATTACTGAGATTTCATAAATTTATTCCAAAGGAATATTAAATAAGGCTATTATAATAATAATTCTTTTCAGCCTAAAATTGTTAATGGGGTTAAGATTCCAGTTGATACGTCACTTCCAAATCCCAACGATGTTGAATTTGATAACCTTTACCTGGATATGAATGGAATAATACATCCGTGTTGTCATCCTGAAAATAAGTAAGTGCATTTATTTCAATAATTAAGTTAATTTTTTGTTAAAAAATAATATAAATCTCATGTTATGTTTTCTTTTATAACTGTATTGGCCTAATTTCAGTACATACCAGTTAGTTGAGTATTGAAAATTTGCCTATAAAGATTTAAAAAAATCTTATTTATTATGATAGTTTTAATTAGAAATTAATATATATTGTAAATTAATGTAAAATAAGGCATATTTGGTGAAAATGCGCTTTAACCCACTGCTTGGCGATGTTTTGAAAATCGCCAATTCGGCGTGTTTCTGCGAAACGTCTTTGCAATTGCAACCTTCCCGGCACGCACCGCGAAAACCTATTGTAAACAAAACATAGAATTCTAAAGCATAAATTAGTATGGAAACTCTTGCCACAAAAAGATAATAAAATAATATGCAAAACGAACATTATGATCATTAAAATATTTGTCAGTTACCTTTAAATTAATTATTTACATTTTATGTTGTAATACTTACACATTTTATGCCGTTACATAACCTTCCCGACACGCTCCGCGAAAACATAACCAAAATGGCATCGAAGAAAGAGGAATTTTTTTTAAAAGGGCATTAAAATTACAAACGATACCATGTACACACCATTCCATTTTAACTTAAAAAAAAATCTACGAATTGCACAATGTAGGCAACGTACACAAATGAATAAAATAACGAAAATAAATTACAAGAAAATGCCATGTGCACAGTGTTCCTTTTAAACTTAAAAAAAAACTTCAGCGAATTGCACAATGTAGGCAACGTACAAACAGTCAGCCATGTTGGCGGATATACGGAGTTACCCATGTTGGCGCATTTATTGCTCATTCAAAAACAACCGCCGCCAAACAGTGGGCTAAAGTGCATTCCAACCGCATATTTTTATGTCTGGTGTACCATTTCTTCAAACTTTTATGAATTTTTTGTAACTTTTATGAAAAATGTGATACTTTTTTTATTAACCCCTTGACATACAAATATGATATGCATCCAAAGAATATCATTTAATTTGGACACTCATGTGCAAGCTTAGAAACAGAATGTTTTATTTTCAAATTTACATTGCTATATAATAATATACTGTGCGGCATTCGCCAAAGACAGTTCTTGAATGTCTCGGAGACGTCAAAGTCTACAATGGTACATGAAATCAATGACTTTTCCTGGACCATCAATGACTGCCCTTGTATGTCAAGAGTTAAATAACTGAGATATTTGCTTGTTAAACTGTGATACTTTCTTGCACTTAATCATAAAAATTGGAAAGTTATTAGACCAATCTGTTATATGCAGATTTCAGATGTCATCAAAAGTTTATGCAATGCAATGGGTGCCATAGCAAATGCCAAAATTGTAGTTTTTTTACCAGCTAAGGCAACCCCCTCTTTTTTTTTTAACAAATTTTACAGTTTTATAGAGACTAAATTCTCTTGATTTATTACTAAATCTGTATTTTAAGCATAACGAAATTTTCTTTCTTGCTTTCAATATTTGAATATCTTGATGCTGAAATTTAAACAAGACAGCTCTTGAATTTCTTTTAAGCAAATTCTAGAGACCGTTTAAATATATTAAAGGAAATTTTGATTGATTTCTTATTTTATATGATCAGTACCAGGCTTAAAGAGAAGGGCTAGTTCATTACTTTGTCTGACCTATCACGACGCAGTCCTTGTTTGGAGAGTTTACTGGAAATAGTCTGACTCGCTAATGCTGCATCATCTCTAACTTTGCATGTTTAAAACAACTGTAGTTCCATTCCTCTGTGAAACAAGATTCTGATGATATGAACATACCAAATTAATTTTAATCATATATATATTTGTTTTATAGTAATGCAAATATAAAGAAAATTTTGTTTTTATTTTTTTAGTCAGTTCTCCTTTTAAATTATGTGTAATAATGTGTCGTTTGTGTAATACGTCTTCTTGCATTGTAACGAAGTACCGTAATGTTTATGAAATGAGAAAGAAAGATGTATTGTATTTCAAATTTTCCCACAGAACAATTTGCTTTTGCCAAAAAAAAAAATGGATACATGTGTTGAAGAAATGATTTTATTAATGTGAGAAATGCCAGAATTTGCAGCAAACATTTTCTGTGCAGTGTTTATGAAGATAACAAAGCTTGGATTCCCACAAAGGAAACTGTTAAAACCCAATGCTCTGCCAAGAAAAAAAAAAATAATGCAGATTGCTTTTGAAACACTTCACAAATTAAGGCCAAAGGAAATTAATTTTGATGCCGAATAAGAAAATGGTGATGACAATTATAAATCAAATATGAAGGACTTTAAAATAGAACTAACAAATGACAATGTAAATGTCCCTGAATGCTCTAAAGATAAACAAGTGTGTATTGATAATTTGAAGGGAAAAAACAATATTTTTTAAAAAAAACTGTATTAAGATATTGAAAAAATGAAAAATAAAAATTTTAGAATGTTTCCTTTGCAACAAAAAATAAATGAACATCATCTAAAAAAAATTTTGGAGTAGAAATTCAAAAATTAAAAACTCAAATAGCAAAATTTAAAAAACAAATATAGCAGAGTAGTTTAGGTGATTTATAACCATCAGAGTGATTTTACATAAAAAAGACTTTCCTCCTTAGCCCCTCTTTTGAAAAATTAAATAATTCTCAGCCAAACTTAAAACAATAATCTTGGAAATTATATTTATGTAAGTATGATGTATGTGTATGAATGTAAGTTAGAAAACTATTTAAAAGATATCTCTTATTATATCGAATCAGAAAAGTAACACACCAGTGTTAAGTTTATAATTAGGCCAAAAAACAATCTTACGTTTGACTGGATTAAATTTTGAATAAAATTACCCATTTCAAACATAAATTCTTCTTCTTCAGCAGCAAAAAAAAAAAAAAAAAAAAAAAAAGTGGAGAAAATGGAATTATTGATTCCTCGAAACAAAGTGGGTATCAAAAAAAAAAAAAAAAAAAAAAGAACTGCTATGTATGTTTGAAACTACACCAATCTAAGGTTGCTTGAATTTGAAAAGCTGTTATTATAATTATCTTAGAAAAAGTAAGAATTCTCCCAGTTAGAACGCAGATGAAGAAAAGATCATGCTTAAATGCACAGAGGGGAAAAACTACATCTTTTAAGGAAATGAAACCGTATATTAAAAGAGTGGCATATTTTACCTGTTATTTTTTAAATTAATAAATAAGAATTTAACATTTGATGTAGCAGTAATATTGTCTCTTCCAAATTATAGTTATTTTTCACATGCAGTTAATTTTAAGGCTGGTTCTTCAAATTTAAAATGCCAATTTCTTTGCTATGAATTTTGTCTCCATGGTCAATATCAGCATGACTACATCATCACTCCTGACTTCCTATTTCAGGGGGAAGAGCTCTGTGAATCAGTTCTTCTCTTCCAAGTCCTGTTTAGTACTTTTCTCAATCTAATTGTGTCAAAATAGTCAGATATGTATCTCTCCCCACCCTCATGTAGTTTCATTTTGTGCTTTTTCCTGGATTTTTTTCAAAAATCTTCCCATTTTAATTCGTGTGAAGTTGGCAGATATGGCATACCTATCTTGATGGAAAGCTTTTTTGTAGTGATAAAGTAACAAAAATAAACATCATATTCATAAATTTGCAGGACTAGTTTTGAAGGCTTAGATATAGAACCTTTTTCTTCAGCTGCAGAAATTGAAATGATGAAAGGGAAGCCTGTGCTCAGGAGATAAGAGTGAGAGTATTTACAAAGTGACGAAGAGGTGCGGACAGCTATGTAGCCTGATTCTAATGACAAGTGACATAATTATACAACAGGAAAATAGTAAAAGTTGATCCCGCAATATGACCGGTGTCTCAATTTTGGTAGTGAATACAATGAAAAGTAACTCATATACATATGTGTGTGTGTGTGTTTGCATACAGCCTTTCAGATATATCTTAAAACCCATTTTGTACTTTTTTATGGTTTTGATTGTTTCTTTGTATGTATAAATTAAACAGAAAAATATCATCAAATTTTACTTTTATCATATTTGCAATTTAACCATCATCATAAAAGAACAAGTGCAGAACCTTAGTTATCTGAGGTAATGGAAACTGTAACCATCTCGGATGAAGACTAAAAATAACAAGCAATCTTATTACCATTTTAACAAACACTTCTATCTGTAAATAAAATTTTGTCTCCATCAGTTAAACAAATAATGCATTCAATATTTTATTTTGTGATGAAAATATTCATGAATAAACTGGATCTCTAATAAAACTAATTGATGATTTATGTTCTTTATATTTAAAGACCTGCACCTAAGGATGAGGAAGAAATGATGATTGCCATATTTGAATATATTGACAGAATATTTAGCATTGTCAGACCACGCCGACTGCTTTATATGGCCATTGATGGTGTGGTAAGTACTAAGTATATGAAGATTGAATAAATGCATTTCTTAAGGCAAAACTGAATTTTAGAAAATGTTGTATTCTTAAACATGTTTCGATTGGTTGATTTGACTCGTACTATCAGTATTTATTATTATTCCTGATACGAGCTATTAACTGTGATGTCAGATATGTGGGAATTTTCAAATGGAGATGATTTCTCTATGTCATTCTGTTGTCTGGTATCTAAAAATTTACAAATCAATTTATAGTTTGTGGGGTTTTCTATTTAAATCTAAAGTTCCAACTTAGAACCCCACGAACACTAACAAGCGAATAATTGCTTAAGTGTGTGAACAGAACATGTGAGACTTAAAGAGGGCTTAGAACCCTTTATTTTTCAGTATATTTACAATCAGTTCCTACTTGGAACTTTACACAAAGCTGCCACTCGGGCTTGAACTTAAAATAATAATAATTTAAACTAAAACTATCTTAACTAACCTATTTAAAAAGGATAGCCGAAGCTATCAGAATCAAACTAGTTGGCCCCTAAGTATTAATTAAATCGGCGAAGCCAAGCAAGGGCCTAAGGTATGGCCGAGCGTAGTAATAGCTAAGAGAGATGTAGCCAAAAGGCAAATGCGTGCTAGTCAGGAAATCGGACTCTCTCTTTTGAAGTTGGTGAAGTCAGGACTTAAATAGTGCCCTTTCTCATTTGCATTAACTGCGTTTCTGAATTTACATTCTGGCAGGAAATTGTAAGCTGAAATTAGATTAAGATAGAAAAGATATAAAACTTAAAATAACTGTTAATAAACTTGGAATAAACCTTACAAGTTCATATTTTACTGTATTATTTATTACAGATTTGGTTAGGTATTACAAAATGTTATCTATGCTAAAAGTTTATACCTATTAAAAAAATATGCTAAAAGGGAAAGATCAATTAAAAAAAGCAATTTATTAATCAATTTTTTTTATTTTTTTCACATTTTCTGCTATAGATGTAGCAGTTAATTTTTCATTGCTTATTTCCTCTTGTAAATTGCTTGTCATAATTTGTTCAATCTCTATGAAGTGAATGAAAGTTTTACGAAAAATGTTTCAGAATCTATGAAATATTTATCTATGCATTTTTTTATTTGCAAGAATACCTCATTATAGGAATGATATATCTGAAAATAGCAAAAATGCAGTTTGCAGAAACTTTAACAATTTGGTTAAAAATGTGGCTTTCTAAGTTAGTCATATCAGTGTGAAATGTTTTTTGATTGGTGATCCATTGTGGTATTATACATTTATCAAGATTCACAAAATTTTTTATTATATTTAAAAAACAAATTTTAATTTTATGATCTTATATACAAAATGCATTTTTTTAAGGCAAATTATGCCAGTTTGGTAGCTTTTCACAAAATTTTTGTTTAAAGCATATAGTTATGACAGATACTCGTGTTATCATTTAAATTCGTGTCTATTATATCCAGAATACGTTGTTCAGTTTTTTGGAAGGTGAAAACTGTTTTTATGCATTGCTAAATTTAGTGATTTCAAGATCTGTATGTTTAAAATATTTTAATTTGATTTTCTGTGAATTTCGTGATAATTTCTTTAACAAATATAATGTTATTACAGTTGATTAAACTTATGTTTAAAAAACATTAAAAAAATATTTTTATTTTCATCTCTCAGAGTTCAAAATATCTTTACCTTTTAAACTCAAAATTGCATAAAACTGTAACAAATTAACTAAATTAAAAATGCAACAAATATCCATAATAAAACACTTTCTGTTTTCTCGGTATTCTGTCTATGTACACAGCAATCAGTTTTTAACTTTAAAAAAAAATAAGGGACGTGCAGAATTCTTTGCATCCTAGAGCAAAAAATTGTCACTGGTTGTCATGTACAAATAAACCTGTTTTAACTTTAAAAAAATCTTAAAGCATCACAAAAATGCTCAAAAATTCGTAGAATGCTCATTCTTTTCACACTTACTGCTAGGCAAAAAGCCATTTTTCTGAAAAAATGTACTGCTTTCCATGAAGTGCCATTGTTATTTGTTACAAGGGGGAAAAAATTCATATACTAATCTTAACAAACATAAACGACAAACATGATCCTTGAATTTCAAAACTGCAGGAATAACGATCACGATTACTAAGCTTGGTGTAATTATGTGCTGCCGTAGTTCACATGTAACCGTTAGTGGATTGCTAGATAAATCCATTTGCATAAAATTCTGTGTTGTTGGTGACATGGTGCTTTGCATGGTGATTTCTTGTCAAGGTTTGGCACATAATGTGATATTACCTTCTTATATAACAAAAGCAAAATGAATTAAAAAGTATTCATTTTATGATAAATTTCGTGTGTTAAGTTTTTCATCTTTAATGAGAATTTTCCCTGTGACATTGTTTCAAAATTTTCAGATGTGTGTCAGTTTTCTCTGTAAAATTCATTTATTCTTTTATTTTTTTAAGAATTTAAAAAAAAATAAATATTCTGAGTTTTATGCTGACAAAGTTGGCAGGTACATATTTATCTTTGAACTTTAAATTTAGTAAGTTTTCCTAAGCTGGCTAAATAAGTCAGTCCTGAAAAATCACAAGTTAGTAAATCACAAAATGTAAGTTAGGAAGCATTGCAATGTATTATAAATTACAAAGTCTGAAATCTGGACTCCCAACCAGAAAGAAAATGGGAAAGAGAGAAAAATTTCCCTTACAAAGTTTAGGAATGAAGAATATGACACCAATGGAAGCAGGGTTGCCATAAATATAATTTTTCTCCTGTTATGTTGTGCTCGCACTCATAATAAAAAAATATTTTCATGCCATGAATTATGGACTAATACATTTGTTTCAAAATACGAATGTCATGACATATATCAATAGACATATTCTAATGAATGAACACTACGTAACATAAGTTTTCTAATTTCATGTTGGTAAGCAATAACCCATCCATGTAGGAACGCACTGAACATACAGATGTGTTAAATGCACACAAGATAAGACAATTAAAAGTAAATAAAAAAATTACTATTTTTCATATTTTTGTTTTTAGATAATAAATGTAATGGTGACAGTCCACTCGATAAATCAGTATACATAGTTTAGCAGTAACAGCTGGTAATCAAAATAATGAAACAAAACATACCTTTAAGATAAGGGGGTTATGGCCATACCCATTCAGAATTTTGAGAAATCACAAAAAAGAAAAAAAAAAAAAAAAACCGTCACTTTTATTGAATTAACGTATGTGAGATCTGAAAGAACAATGCAGCTATATCAGACATGTGAAAAGAGAAAAACATCCCGCTGGCACTGGGAAGACAAAAATTACTAAGCATGAGGAAGGAATAAATTTATGTCTTAAAGAATTATTTCTCATTTGTCAACTATTCTATTGCACTAAGTACCACCTTACACCTTACAAAACCATCACAGAGTTAACTGCATTTAAAGAATTTGTTTTCGCCAATCATGGTACTTGTCTCAAAGGAAATTGCACAATTCCAGGAAAAAACATCTGAAAAGTAAAAGAAAAGTGTAGATGTAGCAAAATAGATTCTCTTTCAAGGGAATTAGGAGATTGTAGTTGGAGGAACCTTGTCCTGGCCGTGGAACCATCTTGTCACCGGCATTCTTCTTCTGAGTTTAACAACTCTTGATGAAACTCTGTCTGCAAAACAAAATCTTCCTTTCAGCATGGCTGCTTGGCGAAGACGCCTCTTTTTTTGGCGAGCCATGGTATATCAAGCCCTCGAGCAAACCCCCAAAAGGTCACAATCCATTCCAGAAGAAATAGATGTTAATTGGCTTCATTCGTCTACCAAGTTTGTCAGGAAATCTCCATGTTTGCAGCAAGTACATAAGGTGAGGGCATACGAGTGAACAGTTACATATGCATCCTGTACTGATGTTCTGATGCAACCCCACTATCTTCTGCTGAGGGTCTCTCTTTATGCAGGTTTCAGTTGGACAATCTAGATATTGCCCCCTCTCAGAGAGGTCTGTAACATAAAAGAATACACGGGGCTAACCTTGTCTCAAGGTCTCGAATCGCTGCATATTCCTTTCGAAACCTCTATCCATGCAACCGAGAGCCGATAAAGCATTTACGGACAATAAAAATTTAAAGCATTGAAAAATTCCCAGGTCTTTCTCTGAAAAGCTTACTGTTTAAACTTACAATAATTATTTTATCAAATAATTCTCTAATATATTTTTTTAATTACATAATTTTTTTTTTAGTTGTTGTTGTTTCAAAATGATAGAAAATCCCAGAGGTCAAAAATTACCAGCTGAGTCAGAAACTAATGATTCATGAATTTTTTACAACATTAAAGTAAAAAAAAAACTCAGTTAACCAAACGATTACATTTTTAAGTTCAAAGCCAAATTCAACTTAAGTAATGAATATGTTTCCTGAAAAATATTAAACCAAATAAAGCTTTTGCATTCACTTAAAATTACTCATTATAAAAACAATTGCAACTCATACAACGTTCCTTAATTCTTAAGCCAAATTCTTAAAACAGTCCAATAAATCAAACTCATGGTAAAAACATTTTAAAAACCGCATCTAAATCTAAAATCAGCTACACAAAATTAAATACCAAATTGAATCAATTAAAACCCATGGCAAAAGCTATGCAACACTTCTGAGTAAGTGGGATTCCTCTATGTCATTTTTAAGCACCTGGTTGCACTGTATCCAATAACAGTGCATTGATTGACATTTCATTCATGTTGGTCTGAATTATGCTTTTGGCTTTTGAGCGTTTGTTGGGGAGGACGGTGCCAGCACTACACATTTTGCCGCCCGGTCTAATCCCTGAGTCCTAAATTTGCTTCCTAAATTCTAAAAAATCTGCCGTTCCTAATTTTTTCTGTTTGGTGCTCATCTAAATTTTAAAATTTTTGGCACACTGGTTGCACCTACTTTTTGGGTTGGCCATGTGGTTAGTATATTTCTATCTGACCTAAATATTAAGTGAAATTCCAGTTTTGCTGTGTTTTCATATGATATTCTTGTATTTGAACGATCTAAATCCCGAAAATCTCTGAAATCCATAATCACCAAAGTCCCGAAAATTCCAGATATCGAACTTTGTATTGTATTATATAATCATGGGAAAATTAAATTTGTTTTATTATTAGTTTTAAAATTTATAACTTTTAGAATTGTAAAATTTGTTTTAGTAAATGTGTATGATTTTATTCAGTGTTGTTGTCCAGTTGTTGATTGACTATATAGATTACATTTTTGTTTTATTTGTTTCATTGTTTCAGTCATTAAGCTTGTGTTATAATTTCAGGCACCACGAGCAAAAATGAATCAACAAAGGTCTCGAAGATTTCGGGCTTCTAAAGAATCTGTTGAGAAAGTTGATTTGATTTCACGCTTGCGGGAAGAATTGACAAGTAAAGGAATCCAGTTACCTCCTGAAAAACCTAAAGAGGAACATTTTGATAGCAACTGTATAACACCGGTATGTTTACATTAATAAAAGTTTAAATATCGAGTGTTAAAACTGCTTTTAGTTTTATGAGCTTACTGAAAGAATTAAAAGCATGTCAATTCGTCATATTTATTTTATAAATAACATGCAATAACAATTTATTCCCATTTCAGCCTCATTATATATATGTATTGTTACAAACTTTGTATTTAGTTAGATATATTTTTAATAGAACTGTAATTAAAATTGTTTTTATTTCTTAGTGCAATGCCGCATGTGACAAATTCTAAGAGAAAGCTATGCTGGAAAAGTAAAAATGTGCATTTAACATTGAATAAAAGTTTATCTCAGTAATTGATATTTAATATGAATAAATGTAATTGACTAGAGGTTAGTTGTAACCGTAAACTGTTGCTGTTAATTGTAGCAAATTCGTGGTTGTTATGTTTCTTGTGATAAGAATAAATTTTATTAACTTTTTATCGAACTTGTGCATTCAATCTATTACGAACCTGTACGCACGCAGCAGTATACATTTTCTATATTGGAAATCTGAATGTTACTGGCTGAATTTAATTTTCAAGTGTTATTTATGTAACATTAAGGTTTCATGAAATATTTTATGATCAATTTATTTCCTGCGACCAAAATTAGATGACAAAGGCAGTATTAATTGCTTTAGTAATCTAAATTTAGATTTATTACTTTCGGTATGCTGATAGTTAAGGAAAAAAATGCAACCCTAAAGAACACACTAAATATATATAGAGAGAGAGAAAGAGATAAATGTATTAACAATAGTCACCTAGGTTTATAAGTGCATGCATTTATTTTTTCACCATGACTGAACCTGTATCTGCAAAATTTGTATCACTTAAAACAGTATTTTTGACTAAATTATGTTGTATGCTTATTAATATAGGGTACTCCATTCATGGCAAGGCTTGCAAAGTGTTTACATTACTATATCCATGACAGATTGAATAATGATCCTGGTTGGAGAAATATTGAAGTTATTTTATCTGATGCAAATGTTCCAGGTGAAGGAGAGCATAAAATCATGGATTTTATTAGACGACAAAGAGGTAGTTATGAATCATATATGTTATTTAATTATTGTAATTTTTACTTTCTTGTACGAAGTAAAGGAAAGTAGTATTGTAATCACGAAAATTTTCGGGTGTTATATTTCAACAAAGCTATCCATTTTTGACCACTATTGAATGCAATTTAACAATGTTTTTGCATGACATCTGTATGTAAAGACAGAATAAAGGACTCTTTTTCCCAAAATTGGTTGCAAAAAGAATTTGAAACAGATTCAGAAGAGATTTTTTCATGACATACGTATGTATCTGTCTCACATAACTCAAAAACAAGTGGCCTCGGAATGTTGAAATTTTGTATATAGGACTGCTATAGCATGTAGTTATTCACCTCTCTTTTCAGTTGCAATCAGCCACACCAACTGTATATATATATTATATATGTACACACTCTGTTACTCGGCTCCTATGTTCTTATCTTCCATTTAAGGCTTTTATGCCTTTAGTTAATCTGCATGCAATAGTTGTAGAATTATCAGCAATTTAAAAGTTGTTTAATTGTGGCTAAGCCTTTTTTTTTTAACCTGCTGACCGAATTGCAAAACATTTTTTTAATTGTTTTAACTGTATTTGGTGTTTTATATTTTTCTATATTTTTAGTAAAGATATTTTGAGGTTTTATGTATTTTTGCCTTGTCGAGAAGTGAGAACTGAATTAATTGAATGAGAAATATTTCTAACGAAATTCAAGGAAATAAGTTTAAATGAAAAGCAGAAAAAACTGCATATAATTTAATATTCTGTACAAGGAAGTCATGTGGTATACACATCAGATGTTTTCTTAAACTGTTATTTCTGTTTCCCTTCATTGTATTCATTTACTGTGTTTTTATGTTTTAGCAAACCCAGATCATGATGCAAATACACGTCATTGTCTATGTGGAGCTGATGGTAACACTATTTTGATATTCAGTGCATGCTAAATTAAATATATTAATGTGTATCTTAAAATTGTAATTTTTAATTTTTAACCACTCCCTAAGTTTTTCATTTAATTCAGTAATATCCTCTTTTTCTGTTCCTAAAAATATTTCTATAGTTGTAATTTATATTTTGCATGTGCTTCATTCCTTTTTGTACATTGTTAATGTTGTTAATGTACCTGCTTAATTATGCTCTGAAATTTAAAATCTACAAGTACATTAGCTACTTACACCAGTTCAGATGTGTATATTTTGCTAAATATTATATGAAAAAAATAAAAAAATGATTAAGATACTTATAATTTAATTTGAATTTGAAAATTCTCCATGAAAAATTTTCTGATTATTTGTTTTATCTGTTATTATTAGATTTTCATGACACATATGCATATTGAAATATTATAGGTATTATTTTCATTTAATTACTTCATTTGGTATTAGTTTACTGGACTTTTTTTTCTTTGTAATTTATTCATAAATTTATTCTATTTTATTGTATTTATCGATAAAATTTTTTAATAAAATATGTTTATTTATATATTATAAAAAGTTTAAAAAGAAATTCTTTCCTCACATTAAATTACCTGTAGACCTTTCTGCATTAGTAATTAAATGGAAATGTAGGTAACGAAAAAATAGATAATCTCATTTTATACAGATTAGTATTTATTTATTTAATTATTTATCATTGCTTTTAAGCAGTTAAGAGGAATTGTTTTCTTTCTGTAACAAGATTCTGAATTCCTCTAGTGTAAATTCATTTTGTCTGACTTTTTATTTCATATTTTATAAAGTATTTCTCTAAAAAGAGTTTTAAGCTGTGGATTTAGAATATGCTATATATATCCCATTAATTTTTCATTCCTGTTATTATTCTGAATAGATTTTATGCAAATATCTAATATTTGAATTTGACAAGTAATTATTTTTCCATTGCGTTAAAAAATTTTTATTAACTATTTTCAAACTTATATTTTCAGCTGACCTCATTATGCTTGGTAAGTGTTCCAGGATTTTTTTTAATATTATTATTTTGCATTTTAGTTCTCAGAAGTATATTTGGTATTTGGATATAACCTGCGACTGCACTGTAAACAATCTGTTGGTACCTTCTGGTGTTGGAATGTATTATGAACTCTCTGACTGCTAAATTTTTTTATCAAAAATTGCATATTGTTTTAATTACATATTTCATATTTATATGTATTTGAGATTTAAAATATGTAGCACATTTTTGTAGCCAAGATTTTTTTAATATAGATTTTGTGCGTAAAAACGGGCTTTCATAAAAATCAGTTTAAAAAATAATTATATAAAGCCAAAAATTCTGAAAATGAATCTTGATTAAATTATAATTTACTTTATAGAATACAAACATAAAATATGTATAATAATGAACGTATTCAGCGTTTACACAAAGTAATTAAGAAATTTAGTGCAGTAAATTTCAAAACAAGTTTCCAAGCAAAATCCTGCTTCATATTCTTTGTACCAAATTCGTGTTTCTTTGCAAATTTTTTTTACCAGTTGCAGTTTTTTTTAGAGCAATAAGCAGCACAATGACTGTGAGCTTCTTCTTCTTTCTTTCTTTTTTTTTCTTTTTTTTTTTTTTTTTTTTTTTTTTTTTTTTTTTTTTTTTTTTTTTTTGTTTTTTTTTTTTTTTTTTTTTTTTTTTGTTTTTTTTTATGTGGGATTATGGGATTAGGAGATATGTGACTTGAAAAGAAAAATAATGAGCTATCACTCTCAAAAGATTCAGAGTAGAACTAGGTCTTCCTAATGTATCACATGTTTGTAAGTTCAAAGCAATCCAAAGTTATATTATTTATTGTACTCATAGTTATTTGTAGATTGCCAAGAAAAGGAAATAAAGCGTGTGCTGGTGGAATACTTTTATATCTATTTATTTCTATTCTGCACCATTGCAGAATATTTTGTATGGTTATTGAATCATTTTCAGGTTCATCACTGTCTAAAAATGAGTCCGATGATTAACAATCTGTTTTGCTATTTGCTATCGTAAAAGTAACCAAAATCATATTCATAAACAGAGATATCATCAGGAAGATACATTTTGTTTCTCAGTATGTTTCCTGCAAGCTACACTGGTGTGCAAAAATTAAGGACGAGACGGTTTTTTCAATATAACTTTGTACAAAAGCTTTCCAAATCAACACATTTAATACCGTAAGATCCGCAATATGTAAGGACATGAGTAATGTAAGCAACACTTACTAAAAGAGAAACCAGAGGGATAAGAAGAAGCTTTATTGAAAAAGTAGCATGGAGCGCAATGCGACTGAAGGCCGAAACATCCCTGGGATGGGTGTCCAGCAAGAAACATCCAGTCTTTAATAGGGAATATGATCTCCCCTGACTGCTAGGCAGGTTTCACATCGTTTGTGCATGCTGGATATGTGGTTGTTAATGAGCTGTTGAGACACTGCTGCTCGTTCCTCTTGTAGCACCAATCGCAGTTTCGGAATCGTTACTGGCGATAAGTTACGTGCTGCCACGTGTCTCCCTAGTAAGTTCCGTACATGCTTGACGGGATTTAGATCCAGAGACCTTGCCGACCAATCCATGTGTTCATTATCTTCACTCTCCAACAGCTCTTCGACAGTAACTGTGCGATGAGGTGGAGCGTTGTCGTCCATGAAGAGGAACTGAGGACCCATAGCCCTTGTGAAAAGACGCATGTAAGGAAGAAGAACCTCGTTACAATAGCAGTCCCAGGTGACGAACCTCCTTGGGAGATATGAAGGTCGGTCCGGCTACCAAGCATTATGTCTGCTCGAACGAGAACTCCGCGACCTCCAAAACAGTCCCTTTTGATGATGTTGAAGGGGTTATTGCGTGTTCCCCGCTCTGTCCAGATGTGTATGTGTCTAGAATCGCAACTCAGACTAAATCTGCTCTCATCTGTAAAGAGTACTCGTCCCCATTCATTGTCTCTCCAATTCCGGTGTTCCCGGCACCACAGAGAACGCCTTCTCCGATGGGCAGGCGTTAGAGGTACACACCGTACAGGGCGTCGTGCAAACAGACCACCACCGTGCAGTCTTCTGGCCACGGTAAAACGCGATATCGGTCGTCCAGTCGCCTGTGTCGTGTGTCTAGCGATTTCTCCCGCTGTCTGCCGCCTGTTTCTTCTGGCCTGTAAGGCAATATACCGGTCATCTGCGGGTGTGGTTCCTCGTGGACGACCACTACTAAACCCCCGGATAGCTGTTCCTGTAGTTTGAAATTGTCTCCAAAGTCGTGAAACGATGCTATGAGCAATTCCGAACTCTGCAGCCACACTTGTCACACTGCGGCCTTCCTCCAACTTCCCAATGATTCGACCTCGGGTAAAAGCATCCAGATGTCGTCTAACAGATTGATTATTCGCCATTTCTCGCTGAGGCAGCAACTCGGTGTGATTTTAACTGCTATACGGCGTGCAATCTCTTTGCCAGAAATACTGATCTTACACCGACAACATGCTTTATACTACTCAGACACTCCCCCATTACGTCTACCTGCATATCTGCGCATGTGCTACCGTGCATCACCTTACTTAATCTCCTGATTGGTCTTTCTGTCCGCTTTGCCTCTTCGTTCAGCTGATATGCTAATTTTTCAACTTCGTCCTTAATTTTTGCATACCAGTGTATATTCTGTATATAAATGGTGAAAACTGTAAACAGAAGTGCTTCAAAGCCAGTCAGTGAAATCTATGCAAATATAAAAATTTAAATGACAATGTCATCTGTTGACCAAAACGTATCTTAATGTTTAAATAGTGATTAGGATAGTTGCAACAGAAAATACATTACTAATGATGAAATGGGCGGAAAAGGAATGGGCTTTAAAATAGAGGGGAAATTTTCAAACCTGCAAAAATTGCAGGATGAACATCTTTTTTCACTTTCATGCTACTGGTGGAAAACATGGGATAAGCAGTCAGAGGTTTAATGTCAACAGCTCGATAAACAGATTTCTTGGTGTCTGGCATGTATTGTTTGACATTTGCATTAAAATCACATCAAATGGATTGTTGTTCTTAGTGCCTTGTCTCAATCTCCTTATGAACTCTCCTAATTAAGAAGGCAAGTGACTTCCCTTGATTTAGTTTCCAGTTCTTATTCTAATACAATGTTCAGCAGTTGTCAACGTTACATTTCTGTCATACATTTTCTTTTATGTACAGTTTCACTGTGTGAGAACTGAAACAATTTTTTTGACAAAATATCACATGCTTGGATGTAATAAATTGCTTCTGTTTTATCCACAGTAAATTTAGCAAATACCTGATACAAAATACAGTAAGATTTTGTACAAGACAAACAAACAAATAATGTTCTAAGAAACTTCAGTGAGAGAAAGGTTACCAAAAAGAATTATAAAATGCAGATATGCCCTTGATCTGTAATTGATGTTGATATAAAAAAAGAAAGAAGCCATCCCCACCTTTTGCTTGTCCCTCCCCCCAAAAAAAAAACATTAAATAAGCAAAGAAGAAAAAATTTCTTCTTTTTGGAAAAATTCTTGACAGCTAGGATTGACACAACACTCACATCAAAACAGTAGCCACTGGTTGTATTGTTGAGGAAAACTTTTAGAAAACATATAATTCTTATATTGTAATTCTGCAGAGCAACAATCCCAGTTAAGAAAGTGTTATTTAGTTAGAAACAAAACGTAGTATACTTTCACTCACACAATTCATAGAGATATGCTTATTAAATTGATTTAGGGGATTGACCACAAATTTAATAACGATTGTGAATTTATACAGGCCAGAATCATTATTCATCAAAAAAGCAGTTTTTATTTTATGTCTGTTCCCTGAATTTATTGTAAAGTGTCATTTAAGTTACATTGGACCTTGAAAGAAAATGGATTGCTTAACTCTTGTATATCTTTGTGAATATTGCAAATTAAGTGTTTAAATTAAACTCTCTGAAAACCATAAAATTTTATTTTTTTAGAATGCTGTTACTAATGGTGTTGAAAGTATTTTCATAAATGTTACTTTGAGAACCACTGTAATTGAAAGTAACTGTGTAAGATCAGTATTTGAGGAAGTAAAGCATGGACCCATCGTTTTTGAACACATTGTTTATTTGCTGTATTTCTTAATGCAGTACTTAATGGTAGCATTATAAGCCGTCCCCCAACTCTTTCCATGTAAGACTTCCCACTTGTTTCCAAATAAATAAAATACCATTTAACACTGATTGGACTCAGGTTCAAATCCGTTACGCAAATCAGTGGATTGAATTAG
Source organism: Stegodyphus mimosarum (assembly GCA_000611955.2). NCBI lineage: Eukaryota > Metazoa > Arthropoda > Arachnida > Araneae > Eresidae > Stegodyphus > Stegodyphus mimosarum. The sequence continues at coordinate 708,928 of KK115336.1, forward strand.
ATTACTTAGATTATGGCAAAGCACTCAAAATGCTAATTACATTCATCAATAGTTAACTTCTGTAAAATGATTACCTCCATAAATTACCAAAATCATCTGAAAATGTAAGTGGCTGTCTTTACGAGAATCATATGAAAATGTAAGCGGCTGTTTTTGAAAGGGCTCATTGTAGATATGGGATAAGTGTTGTTGTTGTTGCTAATCCCCCTTGGGGCAGGAAAGCCTATACCAAGTCCAAGAGACCTTACTTTATAATCTTTTACAAAGTGTGCAATATAAGTTGGATAAATGAAGATTTCTATAACTCACTGCTCTTGTTTTGCACAAAAATGAAAAAAATGTTTATTGGTAGGACCAAGTAATTATGTCAGGTGTTGTATTCATTGCCCCAATTGGTATTTTTCTTATGCCATCCTATATATGAATAAAAATTATATATCAGTATCGAAAAGGTAGTTCAGAAATTAAAAAAAATTCTATGAAGTAAAGTTCACGAAAATTGTTACATACATTGCAAGGAATGTATTATGTGTGTGTAGTCAAATTGACTTCATTTGCTTTTCAAGGGAATGTAAAAACTCATTTAAATCCTAAATGAGAAATTGTTTTCAAATATTTTTATGTAATATAAATTATTAAAAAAAATGTTCTAAATTATTTTAATATAATTTATAAATCTATGTATCTTTTATAATCATTTATGTTTTCCTCCTATGCTATAAAGCAGCAATTCTCAACCTTTTAATTAACACGTACCATCTAAACAAAAATGAAAAAACTCTAGTACCACCACTATATTTTACAATGATTATTCTTTAATTTCCCAATAGAAATATTTATATATATTTATGTAAATTTTGCCATTTGTACAGCCTATTGGTTATTTGTATTAAATATGTACACTTCAAAAATATTAGATTAAAAATTGGTTACCCTTTTAATTATCAAAATTTAAGTTATAATACTTTGATTCTAAAATTTAGTAAGAAATTTGGGCCTGTTTAAGAGAGAAATAAATTTCTTTATGTGTGGTCGTAGTTCACTTAGTTTTAACTGTAAATTAAGATCCACTTTTAATTTTGTTCTGTATTTATTTTTCAAATATAACATGGAAGAAAGTCCTTGATCATACAAATAGGCGATAAAATTTAATAGTTTTGTTTGAAATGCCTTATTTTTTTTTTTTTTTTTTTTTT
>KK115336.1:723169-782846 GCA_000611955.2 Stegodyphus mimosarum
TTTTTTTTTTTTTTTTTTGAATAACAGAAAAATATTTGTGCACAGCCTATATAGTTCATCCACTGTTTTTGTATTTTAGTATTGTAGTAATAAGATTTTTTTTTATGAGAACAGATTCATTGTTCTCCTTTTATTTCTTATTGGAAAGTTAATTTGGTATATGTTCAGTTTGGTATAACTCCAAGGATCTGGAATCTAGAACAAATTAATGATGTATAGTGACGTACTATTGCTTTAATTCGTAACTTACTGTCCAGTAAAAGGACTCTTATTTATGATGCTATGCACATATGTGAGGACCCCCCCCCCAAAAAAAAAATCCTGTGAGTTGGCAGTCTGAAATTGTGTAGTACAGTATTTTGAAAAAAGAACAATGCAGTTGTTGAAAATTCAGAAATGTCTGCTGTAGGATGATGTTCAAACCTATTTTTAGCACTATGAATGTGAAGGAGAAGCTTTCTTATGTTGTGTCATTTGGCTGAATGAGATTAAAACTGAAGCATTAATCAAACAGTGGCATCATTACAGATCACTAAAAAAATCAAAAGTTCACCTGAACATCTGCAATTTGATCAATACATTGATTCTCATGCATAGCTGTGATGGCATTATTTTAATGTGTACTACATTTCAAGAGAAGCCATTATTGCAATAATAAGTTCTGTATTTGAAACTTAACCTAACTCCAGCTCTGTAAAAGCAGTACTGACACTTGGGGTAGCTGAGAAATATTTTATCATACATCGTACTCACTGGACTCAACTCCTTATGACTGTAATATGATTCTTAAAATAAAGGAACAGTTTTATGACATTTGTATCCAAATTGTTCCAAAGCTTCTTCAGGAAACTATAATTATATATTGTTTTTAACTATTTACACACAAACCTGATGTCTGCAATAAAGGTTCCTCCATCTGTCTCTCCTCCTTAACTGTGAAAAATATCTCTTTTAATCGTTACTAAATATTTCTAACTTTTAAAGTTCCAACTTTTGTATTATTTTGTTTGATGAATTTTGAACCTGATGTTGTTCTGACCATTTTATTTCCAGTTTTTTATAAATATAATTGATAGTCACAAAATACTGATAAAAATTCCCTCCTCTTTTCAGGGATATGTTACAAATAGTGGTGATGTTGAATTAAGTAGAGTTCAACTGATTTTGACAGGTATATTTTAAAAATATTTCATTTCACGTATTTCAGTAGGCCTAAGTTGATGAATCAATGCAACTGATTTAAGTGGTTCAGTTCTTTAAAAATAACTTGCACAACTCTAGCAGTGCTTATAATCATTTATTGAATGCTAAATTCGTTAAGTATAACATAAGTAACTAAGTAGGTTTTTATGAGAAACTAGCATTACTTTGTTTCTGGTTAAAATTCTTTGAGATATGAATATAATTAATTATGCAATTTTTGCATGTTATCACTTCACTGAATGTTTCTTTAAAAAGTAAATTTTCGAGTAATTATGTTATGCTGTGTAATCATTGAGGTTTTAGATCTAAAGCTGTATTGTTATTACTTAAATTAGAAGTCAAATGCAGTTTTCAATTGTGGACAATTTTTTGTGATATTAAAGTGCCTCATTTTTACAATTTGAAGTAACAAATCATAATTAAATATTTGGATGACTAAGATAAGCTATAAGATTTCATTACTTTAATTGTGATTTTTGTATATGTAGGTCAATTTATGAACAAATTTAAGTTTATTTTATAAAATTATTCTAATAACCTGTATGTTTATGTGTAATTTATTTTGCATACAGAAGAATGTATTGAAATTACTTTCTAAATTTTAAACTTATTTGGTATATTTTAAGCTCGACGGTTATATCACACAGCCATTGTTTTGGAAGAACAACTGTTTGGAACAATTTTTCTGCTTTGTCACAACAGCCAATCACTACAGATCATTTTGAGGTTAACACAAGGGAAACTGGTTCTCCATTGCAAACAAGCTGATAGCTGATTGGCTGAAAATGAACAACTTGCAATTTTTTCAAAAGGAAAGAAAAAACCGCGTGTCTGTTTTTCAATAGTAAACAAGGCAGAAGAATTGTCCGAAACAGTTGTTCGTGTGAAACAAATGTGTGTGATATGGGCCTAAGAATAGGGTAAAGTAAAAAGGCTTTTCAAGTTTTTCATATAATATTGTAATGTTTTGCATTTTTAAAGCCATCCTTGCCGATAACAATATAGGTATGTATATAAATCTCTGGATGTGTTTACCAAGGTATTGTAAAAAAAAATTTTTTTTTTTTTTTCCAGATTTAGGTGAAGTTGAAGATGAAATATTTAAAAGACGACAGGAAACTGAGGTAATTTTTTCAAAATGAAGTTTGCGAGATGTACTAAATGGTATTTAAAAAAAAATTTAAAACCAGAAGAATTGCTCAGAAGAAAAAACAATGAAAATTTTCATGTTCACTTTTGGAAATGTGTTAATTTAATTAAATTTTTGCAAAAATACAAGTAACTATAATACCTTTTGGCTTCTTGTAATAAGTTAACATTATTATTATTATTAATCACTGCCCTATGTTATTTTTGTTATAAATTGCTATTTTATTAATTTTAATGGGTTTTGCTCGTATTAATTTAGATTGAGGTATGACAAAATAGTAATAATAAAATTTTACCAAAAGTTTGTTAGATTGGCAATTTTTAGTTATAATTCAGAACTGTTGTCAATGGTGATTTTTTTAATAATTTGTTGCAATACATGTATATAAATAGTACTTATAAAAATTTTTAGTATTTCTGTTATTAATAAGGTCATTATTTTTTACAGTTGGCTTTTCGTGCACGGCAAAAGGACAGAAAGAAACGAATGAAGGTAATAAGTCTTATTTTTACTGAAAGAAATACATGAAATAATTTCTGTTTATTTTATTATTTATTTATTTTGAGATGGCAAAATATACTGCAGAATTTTAAAAAAAATTAGAATCATCTTCTCCTTAAGTATATCTTTTTTAAACATTTGTTATAACTTTTAAACACTGACTCAACTTTTTTAAATAAGTGGGTCATCTTAGATTGTCTTCCTTTTCATTAAAAATTTTATAATCATATAGTTACTTTTTTAATTATTGTAACAAAATTTTAAACACAGTGAAACATCAGATCGCAAACACATCTCTTCATGAATAAATTATTAGTTCATAAACAATTGTATCTGAATTAAAGAAAAACTTTTTGGCTGGCCAACGTGTGTCAAGATACAGAGACTCAAACAAATAATTTTCAAAGATGTTTTGAAGTAGCCTTTGAAACAGAAATAACACTCAGGGACTCCTGGAAACATCATTTTAAGTCTTTTCATTGCTTAACTCTCATTAACAAGGGCCACAGAATTTGAAAGATAGTGAATTCAAACCAGATTATGCTGCTGTCTGAAACTTTGAGGGCTTTAATATTATGTTTTTTTTTGGGGGGGGGGTAGTCTGTGACATAGCTGCCTCTTGTTTTTCATATTTCAAGGTTGGCAGCTATGCTATAATATTTTGTTTCTAAGCATGACTCAATTAACAATAAAGATGTGAAGGAATTATTAGAAGACTGTAAACATGAGCTTAACACATGCACAAAAACTGCAATGTTAGAAGCAGTAGTAAATGGCAGTTGTGTAGAAAATGTCTCTGAAAAGAATGAAGAGAAAATTATCCTAGTGCTTTTGTTTGTGAAATTTGTTTAGAATCGGGTAAAGTTTCCATGTAATAATAGCAGCCTGATAAAGCAGTAGATAGCTGCAACATTAGCATTTTCAGTGACAGTGCCATATCTCTAAAAAGCAATTGTGTGGTCGAGGAATTGACAAATTCATTTTACAATAATTTCTCTTGGGAAATAGCTTCAGTTTACAAACATTTCGGATGACAACACACCTTCAAGAATGAAAATAAATTTGTGAACTGAGGTTTCACTGTATATAGTTTTTCATTTAAGTAATTATTAGTCCAAAGGGGCTTTATCCCTATTGTTTTCATTTTGCGATTTTGCATCGGAAACATTAAATGTCAGTTCACTTTTCAAATTGTTGCCACCAAATATTGCAGCCCTGTATTATATTTAAAGAAATTAAATAATGAAGAATATGCATAAATGTATGTATGTTTCTCACATTGTGATAAAATGACGGCACCTAGCGCCATCGAATTTTGAATGACTTAATCCTGCTCGAATATGGGCATCTGGAAGCCCAAATTTGAAATATGGAATTTGTTTTATTCTAAATTTCATATTTTGTAAAACTTTAACGAATTTTTGATTAACAAGCTCAAGGATATCGAAGCAAGCAATGCCAACGTTGTACAGAAAAAACATTTTTATCTCCAGCGCATGAGACTGTATAGGAAATTCTAAAGATATGCTCAGTTTAAAATTATTTTGCGATATTGTTCTTTAGCTGAATTTTATAAGTGCGAAGAACAGGACACTTAATAAATAAAGGTAACACACAAAATGTTGTAAAAACGTCTCTTTGGACGTAATTTAAAATCTGAAACCTTTCAGATTTTCTTTTTCTTTTATATAGTTTATAAAAATCTTGTGTATAGATATGCAATGAACAATATCTGAATTTTATTTTGCATCAGCTTTAATCTAAAATTCTTTTCCAGATGAATGAGGACAGACCTGCTTGGACTCCAGGTGGGCAATTTAGTCCCATGGTATGTTTTAAAAGATCTTATGCCATAAAATTTTTTAATTATATTTTGTTTAGTCCTTTAAATACATTAGAATCAGTTTTATTATTTTAAATTTTAGAATGTTTAATATTATTGTTCACATACATTTTAGCTGTAACTTTCTAGAATAAACAAAGACCCATCTTGTGTGTGGCTTTTTTTTTCCCCTGATTTAAAATGTATTTTAACATATTGTAATTATTAACTAGCATTTAAAGTGTATTATTTTTAATTTTTTGTTTCATAACAAAACTATTTTATTAAATAAATCACATATAAGTTCTAACAAATAGACATCTTTAGAGTAGTGTCCACCACCAAGTATTACGGATTTGGCACTGAAACCCTTATGTATCCCCAAAGAATACTATGTATGTGTTCTTATAATTCTAAAATCATCCTCGCACTTTGTACCTTGACTGCTTTTCTTCCAATCTGCTGCAACATTCTTTTCTGCATCCTACCTGAAATTTGATCTGTCAGAAGCAGGCAGAATTTTTCATGTGTAATGAATTAGAAAGCCATCCTCATGTCCTTGAAGGGTTTAGAAATTATTATTATTATTTAAGAGAAAAAATATTGAGGGCTACGAAAAATGATACAAATTTAAACTGCTTGTTGTCATAAAATAAAACTGCAAACAAGTTGATTTTTCTTTTGTAACTCATTTCTAAGGTGTAATATTCATTCATTTATTTCATGGTGGCAAACAAACAAAAAAGAAGGGAAAAGAAAAAGATATCTATCATGTAAAAATTTATAAAATTCTATAAAATATTTCAAATTCTGGAAATATGAAAGTTATGAAATAAGATTTGATAATTTTCATTGTAATTTTGTGAGGAATTTTATGCTGCCTTTCCATCATGGAATTTGATTATGTCATGGATAAATGGAAAATTTACTAATAAAAAGGAGAATACTTTTATGTGTGTCATTTTAATGTTTAAACTTGATGTAGAGACTTGAAAAAAAATTGGGCTTAAATTTTATGAGGTTGCTATCAGGATAGTGTTTACTGTAGGAGAATGAAATTTGTAATGCCTATCAGGATTCATTTTGAAAATCCTAAACTGTTGGATATAAATGAATACCGTTCATAACATCAGATGGGCATTTTGCGTTTGAATAAAATTTCTTAGGATCTGTAGCCAATAAGCATAGATTTGTCATTATACTTTTCCATCTTAGACTATGGGAAAAAAAAATTAAACATTTTTAAATAAAATATTCTGAGCTTTGGGAAAAATGCTTTTTATATTATCACAGTATTTTGAAAATTAAAAAATTAAAATACATGAAAGTTAAAATGTTATTATGTATATTATTTATAACATTATTTTGTGTATATGTATATATAATATTATAATTCATATGTAAAAAATTTATTTAAATTGGCTGTAAAATTTCAACATTTTGATGTCATTGTCATGTAAAAAATTTTAAATTGGCTGTAAAATTTCAACATTTTGATGTCATTGTCCCAGTATTTCCTGAGTTTCATATCTTTAAAAAGTATACTTAGTGATTAATATTTATCATATTTTTTAATTATCACATAATTGAAATATGTAGTTTCTACTCAGTTCGGAATCATTTAATTTTTTCTGTTATGTTTCTGTATGAAGCAATGAAAAGCTTTGCATGAATTCCATTATTGTGCTCATGTGTGTGTATTTAGTAAATTAATTGTAGCTCATTTATTAGCTATCAAAAAATGATTTGAAGAATTGCATGACTGTATTTAGCCAAAGCAACTAAAATTTAGTTTTAATCTATTCTGTACTATATGTGAAATAAGAATTTTTTTTTATTATTATTATTTTCATCATTTGCCTTTTTAAGGAATAATGAAAATTTTCTCACTTTTCTTGTTGAAATATATGATTTATCTGCAGATTGTGAACCTTACTTTGCATTTTTTTAATGTCTCAAAAAGGAGCATTAAAAGCACAAACTTTTTTTTTAAATTGTCTCTGGATGCTGACTGTTACTTTCACAGCAATTTGAATCATCACCTCGTATATTATGTTCTTAACCTGATTCCAGATGTGAGATATATGCAGATGAATTAATTTTTTTAAGATTTTACATAATTATGCAAGTATTTTTTCCCTGAAGTACACAGGGGGGATACAGAAAGAGAGAGAAAGCTTGATGAAATTGCAATAATTATCAAACCTGCCTGGGGGGGGACTCTTAAGTAGACATAAAATTTAGATAATGGAAAAGAAGCTTGAATTTTTGTAAAGTTATTTTGAGTTTGAATATTTCCAACTTGCTCAGGCTATTTTAATTCAAAGTATTTATGTTAGTTAATTTTTATTAACTTTCTTTATATTTATAATTTTTATTTAGTCTTTGTCAAGAACACCTTCTCCAGTTCAAAATGCTCGCCACGAAGCATATCAGATGAGGATGTATGGCACTTCACCTCAGTCCTCTGGTGGAAGAGAGCAACTGGAATCTATGCTTCAGCCTGTGAGTATCTGTTAATCATTTTGCCTTTTATTTATTGCTCTTAATCTCTGCAGCTCTCACTTATATTGTGAAACATAGTTATATTTCTGGAGGTATACTATTTATTAGTGTTGTTTAAATGCCACAGATAGCTGCAAGAAAGATAGAAATGCTATCAGCTTTGAAGTGCCATTTGTAACAAGTTGGTTGTAGTAGCTAATATAATATGTATATAACTTCAGAAATGATGAATTCAGATGAAATCTTCAGATTCTAATCCCATGGAAAACTTTCAGTTGAAATCGGGTGCTGTAAGACAAGTAGCTCTAATCCTCTTTACTTAAAATAAAAAATATAGTTGTTTGTGAAATGCAAAGAAAAATCACATAACAATGGTATTCATCATGGCTTGTCTCCCAAGGGCTAGATGATCCTAGCTGAAGATTTTTTTCTTTTCCAAATATTAGCCAATTTTGATTAGAAAGTCCTCCATGTTTTAAGAATTAATAAAAGTTTATGCTTACGAGAGTCTTAAGAACTCTTCAGAGATTTACAAAAGAAAAGGTTCTGATCTCCCTACACCCACTTCCATTGATTTATGTCCAGCCGAAATGCATGCCTATTACAAACATAAAACTAACACAGCATGGAAAATTTCTCCTGTTCACCAATGGTATTTCACTGAACAATCAGGCCTGTCACTTCTGAGTAAAAGATCTAGGCCTATCCAAACGGCCATGGCCAGATTCAGAAGTGGGCATCTTTGATGCATGAAATTCAAAGAGGCAGAAAAGACCTTCCCCTTGTGTGTCTGTTCCCTCCCTGCCTCTCCTGCTCACCTACTGGATTGTATAGACGTTCTCCCTGAGACAGCTGTCAACTGAGCAGGACAACATCTGCAATTTGCTTGTGCAGCAAGGTCTCTTGGACTTGATGTAAGCTTTCCTGCCCCAAGGGGATTTGAAACAGCAACAGAGATTTACATCATTTCAATATATGCCATAAAGGATACTTAATCTGCAGCTATAAAATTCATAGGAAGGTCTCAAAGAATATAAATGCTTATAATAGTAGAAATTTTAATTTATATTAATCTGTACTCATTCAAATTAATATATTCTTTTGTTTCTGAGTTATTTGCCTGTATATTATTGATACTAATTTTTCTTTATTTTGGAATGATTCTTTATATAGGCTGATTCTCAGTCTCAGCCAAATAGTAGACCTGAAACACCAAAAGGGGAGAAAAGGAAGAGGGAAGATGAAGATTCTGATGAAGAACCAGAACCTGAAGATGATGTGCGGTAAGAAATGCTATATATGTTATTATTTTTTCTTGAGCATATTGATATGAATATAGGAAAGCTTATATGGTGTAAGTAATTGTAATGTATGAATAATATATATGTTTGCTGTTCTATTACAAGCTATATTGTGAAACATAGTTATATTGGACAATTGGTCTTCTCAGCTAGCATTCATCTGGAAAGGTTTTTAACTATGCCTTTGTTATTTAATATTGCTGTTTGACTTATTTTCCATTCTTCCATATGAATAGTAATGAAATAAGTGTCTGATGATGAATCAGGGCCTGATTTGCATTCAGTATTTCAAGCCATTCCCGGAATATGTGTGATGATGCTGTGGACTTTTGTATTGTCAAGTTCTTCAAAGGCTGTTTCTTCAAGCTATCCTTGCATAGGCCTTGTTTTGTGAGCAGAATTATTTTCTTGTTGAAAGAAAGGAGCTTTGCCAAATTTAGCAAAGACCTATCTCAAGCCAGTAAAGACAACTGTATCTTGTATATATATTCATTTAAACTTCATACTATGATACATAATTTCTTTCTTCACACAGTGCATTGCCATTACTTCAGTAGTGGCAAATTTTACACCACTGCATCCTGAGCTTGAACTTTTTTAATAAAGATGCAGTGGCCTATGTTGAACTGGTCTGTAGGATATTTGTATTTTTCTGTTTATGGCTACTATTTCTGCCTTAGTATTGAGAAAAATTTTGATTTTAAGCCACTTTCATATTATTACTTTGGTACTGTCTGTATATTTCTGGGTTTGTATATCCACATTATAAGAGTAAATCCATTATTTGATTATGACAAAACACACAGGACTACCTTCTTATGGGAATGGTTAGCTTTGTAGATGATTATGGAGAAATCTGCCTATATTTATATTCATTAGGAGGAAGTAGTATGAAGGAAAGTACGAGTCTTGTGTAACTCATGGAATTCACTAACGATTATAGAACATTAAGTGAATTTTCGTTATTTTGTTACTTTCGCTCTCTGCCACTAGTCAGTCTGTTTATTAGCCACTAGTCAGCCAGTGATATATCCGGCAATCTTTGTATACAGTGCATTGATCTTTGAAATGGATTTTGCAAAACCGTGGGGTTCCATGCAATTTTTAACATTTATTTTTCTGAAGATGGTAGAAGTATCTCTTCCACCTGAAGAAAAAAAAAACTCCCTGTATTCTCCAGAAGAAAATTATACATTTGTTTTCTTTGTTTACAAAAGTGTATGAACCGCTGATATAGTATATGTAATTTTTATTTTTTAAAATTTTTACATTGCTGTATGCGAATTGCGGCATTACTTTTAAGAGCTTTTTCATATTAATTTCTTTTCATTATATATATCATTTAATTTCAGGAAGCAGCTATTGTAATGTTATTAATAAACTTGTTCTTCTTAATAATAATTTTGTGTTTTTATTAGATTGTGGGAAGATGGTTGGAAAGATAGGTACTATGAAGTGAAGTTTAAAGTTAATAAAGATGATCATGAATTTAGACATAAAGTGGTATGTACTTTTGGAAAAGAAAAACTATGACATTAATTATTATTAAATAAATGCTATTAAAATAAATAATCATTGTATGTGTTTTTTTGCTTAGGCTGATGCTTATGTGGAAGGTTTGTGTTGGGTTCTTAAGTACTATTATCAGGTACGTACTGTTTTTGAGTTTGTCTTTTAAATGTATCTTTAGTCAGGATTGCTGCCCATAATGGTGCTCCTCAGGTACCTTTATGCAAATCAATCATTGCTGTTAAAAACAGAACTTTCACAAAGTTGCCTACATCCTTATATATGAACATAATTTTGAAATTTGGATAGAGGGAAACTACTTTAACAATGTAGACATTGCTATGCAAGTCAAATTTTAGTTTCTATTCTGATGAATAAAGCAAGTGAATGTCCAATCTGTGTAGCAATGACCTGCAAAAAGATGTTTTTGCCCTTACGAAAGTTGCATTTCTTCAGACTCAAAACTGATCGTCATAACATTGCACACACCTTTATGCTAGGGCACATTTTTAAAGGTTTCTGTGTTTCAGAACAATGGCTTGCATAAGTGTTCCAGCAAAGAGCACTGTTTTAAAATGTCCCGTTTTAGAACGTTTCGGTAATTGTGTAATATACAATCTGCTGCTTTTAGTTAGTTTTTCATAGCTGACACTGGTAAAGCCTTATTTTTTTTAATTTGAACATCTGAAAATGCAAGACAAAGAAATGATCAAAAGAACAACTAATTTTAGTGGCATCATCTAAAAAATAAATAACAAAAACAATAGATCTAACGGTATGACTTTTACTGCTACTTTGTTGTACTTGTGCTGGCACTAAAATTAAATCCTAATATAAAAAATAAAAAACAAATAAATGAAGTCTTATTTATATTTAATAATTTATATATTTTAACAATGGTAATTGAAAGCATCTGAAGAAATTAGCAACCCCAAAATTATTGGATTTTTCTTAATGCTTATGACAGAAGTTATTTATGTTAGCTTTTTGTGTTAGTCTGATGCATGAATTAAAGAGTAACATTGCTTGTAGTGAATGATAAAAGCAAAGTTTTGAGAGCATAACTGCCTATTCTTTTGCTTTCTGCTTTTCTTGAGTATATGTAAGTGTTTGATCATCTCACCTGAGAAAAACTTTTCTCATTTACGGTCCTTGTAATTATGATATTTTGCTGTCAGTAATTGTCTTTTCTGATTTATATACATGTTTCAAAACATAGTTGATACTATCCACCAGGATTTAAGGTAATCACTGAGACTTCAAACATTCTTTTCTCTCTCTTAAAAAATCTTTAAAAACTAATCTGGTAACTTTAATTGTTTAAAATAACTCATTCTTACTTGTAATGTTTGAAGAAAATATATGAAACAGATAAAACAAAAAGCAATGGAGGAAACAATTTTTCTTAATACATGTTTATTTTAATTGGAAGGGAAATAATAATGGTTTAGAAAAAAAAAAGTTGTTTGTAATTAATTACTGTTTCATCTTATGCGTAATATCATTTCAGTTGTATAGGGGATGCTAGTAAATGCAGAATCTTTTGCTGAAATATGCTTGAAGATAGTTTTGATCCAAGATATGAGTATAAAAGCAAGAGTGATATATAATAAACTGCTGATTAAAAGAATAAAGCGGCTTGTTTTTAATAAGTAACATATATTTGATTTAATTTTAGAAATTGAACAGTGATGCCTTGCATAACAAACACATGCATAGATCCGAAACTTTAGTAAAACCTGCAGTACAAGCTGCACACAAATGTTTTATAAAATGTAAATACAAAAGAGAGAAAAAAGGTGTTTGTAATCCCATAATGCAAATCCGATGGGCTGAACAGCAGTAAGTAAATACAGGATGGTCATGAATAACTTCCCCAATGTGTGAAACCTAGTGGTGTATCCAGTCAACCAATCAAAATGAAATTTCAGATATTACTTGAAGGTATGTACTCAAGATTGTGATGATTTAAAACAATAGAGCTCTCATGGTTAAAGTTACAGTGAACAAATTTTGAGATTTTTTTAATGGCAGCACCTTTGTTTTCATGCGCATTAAAAAGCTGTAAGTGATGTTGGAACACTTCACATATGAAGAAAATTGGCAATCTAAAACATTTTCAAAGAAAAACATTGCAAAAGACCAGTGACACCACAAGAAAGGAGAGGGAAATAAAACTTTTATTGGAATTACACATTTTCATTATGTATAGTGTTTCCCTGTAACTTTGCAGTTTCATGGTCACCGTGTACCTCCGACTTCATTCCAATGGGTTTCTGGTTCTGTGGTTGTCTGAAATCTAAATCTACCCATCAGATCAGTGATATTTATCAGAGTTGAAAGATGCCATAAAAAGTTAATCAGATTCCTCCTGTAATGTTATGTTTGTCATTGTTGTGAACAATCTCATACATGCAATGTGTTATCATCTTTGATGGTCGACACATTGAAAACTTGTATTTCTAATTAAAGTTTCCTCCTCCTCTCTTTTGTTCTCATCGGTCCTTTGCGATGCTCTTCTTTGCAAATTTTTTATGCCAGCAGTTTTTGTTATAAGCTCCAATGCCATATATGGTTTCTCAATGTGCTGATCAATTCATGCAGGAAAAAAGGTGGGTGTTTGTTTCCACATGAAAAATTCCAAATTTTTGTACCCCTTTATGATCTATTATTTTAAATCATCACAGTCTTGAGCCTGTATTTTTAAATAACAATATCTGAAACATGATTTAGATTTTTTGAGCAGATAGGGCAGTAGGGGTTCATATATCAGGGAAATTTTTTTTAGGACTACCCTTTATATTTCTTAATACTATATTACCACCAAGGAAGTGCATTCCTATCTTGAGCAGGACAAAGAGAAGATGTCGAAGCAATTTTTTTCTGATGAGGAGGGGGAGAATACAAATTATACCTAATACAGTCGTGAAGAGTGTAGCTGTTGTGTTCAGTGACAGTTCTGTATATTACTTTGGAACCATCGTAGGAAAAAAAAAAAAAAGGATTACTTAATCTTTTCTTTTTGATATAAAACTCAGACTAATCTGGATTAAATTTTTTCAAGATTGTATACAGATGTGATGTGTATAAATACTTTTTATAATTAATAAATTATAGTCTGTTTCTTTAAAACATGCACTTAAAGGCCATTGCTACTCTCCACCATTTGTGATTGTAATGTAAGTCAGCAGCATCATGCAACATTATTTTCTCCATCTCATTTGATAATGAGTCCAAGTCAGCTTTTATTCACATGCTAAGCAGAAATGGAGTGTAGGAAAACATTAGGTGACTCGCACGATCTGCTGCAGTTGTCAATTCCATGTTTACTAAGCAAGTCAGCCAATGGAAAATAAGTTTGAATTTCCCATTTTAAAGTAAATTCTTAGTATTTCCAACTTTGCTTTAACCTTTTCCTATGGGCTATAGACATTAATTTTCCATTCATTTTCACCATTTAAACAAGTATTTAGGCAGGAAAGTAAAGAAAAACGATGTGATAAGTTTTTCTGCATTTCATTCCACTTTATTCAGCAATTTTTAAGTCTCTAAAATGGTTTTAAAGTCCGTGAGCCTCATTTAATGTAGTCAATGCATGGGACATATATGACCCAGCCTCCAGGAAATGGTTTTAAATATTCCTTGAAATTTTATTTTTTGGGGGGGGTACAAGTTTTCAGCTTTGTTTTAAACTGGTTATAAGAATGGGAGTTTGAATATTTATAGGAATAATTATAATAGAATTTATTTCCTTAGTCTTTTGGGAAAAAATATAATGAACAACATCATGGAGTGGATTACATTCGTTGTGTGAGTCACTATTGTATATTAATTCATTTGTCCTCCGTGTTATAATATCTGAATCGGCTGGAGGGGGTATATTTTTGTAAATGTGTTGTGTTTGATTTTCAGAAAAAACTATAAACATCAAATATTTTTTTTAATTATGAATCAAGTTTTTTAGTATTATTTGTTGTTATTTTGGAAATTAAAAAAAAATCCCATTTTTAGAATTTCTGTTGTACATATATTTTTTAGCAGCCAGTTGTACAAAATTATTAATATTGCTTTTGTATTTTGTTGATCATAAAATTTATTCATAGGGCTGTGCTTCTTGGAACTGGTATTTTCCATATCATTATGCACCTTTTGCTTCTGACTTCATCAATGTGGGTGACTTAAAAATCAAATTTGAGAAAGGAAAGCCAGTAAGTACAATAAATGGTTTTAATTGAGATATATCAAAAAATAAATTGAACATTTTTAACATATAGTTAATTTAAAACACTTAGCTCATCATTTAGAATATTTTGTTCATCATTGTTGAATTAATTTTTTTTAACTTAATTCTTGTGCTAAATTTTTTATTTCTTGTCTTTGCTTTTGTTATCATTTTGCATATGATCTGTTTAAATATTTTTGAGAAACAGATTATATTTTGTATTTAAAATTTGATTTAAATAACTGTGGACTATTTTCCTTGTGTCAGTATTTTATTATTATTTTCTTTTTTTTAAAACTTGTTCTTAACCATTAGATGTATTGTTTGTTATGTTTAAAATAGTAGTGTTAACTATTGTAACAAGTTATTGTTGGGCTTATTTTAGTCAACATAGTGTTATGAATTTTGTATACATGTAAATAATTTTAGTGAAATTATGTGAGAAGTTGTAATTTTTGTGTAATGTAACATGAAATGTCTGAAGAGAGTGGAGTTCTGTTAAAAAAAAAAAAAAAAGATTACAGAGGCAAGTCTATTTAACTTTGAGGTAAATGGTTATCTTGCTAAATTGGCGAGATATCACCAAGGTGGCAGTGGTGTTGGCAACTAATTCTTTTCACCAAATTTGACGAGATATGGCAAAAAATCACAAAATTGGCGACAATTTGGTCTGATCCCTCTATAACTGTAACTGGTACTGTATTTGAATAGCTGTAATTAATCCCTATATGTAACTGTAACCATATCTGGTCTTTATATATATAGAACTCTAACTGTACATGCCTTCCAGTAATTTTGAGAAATGGAAGGTACTAGAGATTTCCTGGCACCCAGAATAAAGCTATAAGTCCAGAGAGTTAGTTTTTCAGTGTTTTTAGTTCAAAGCTGTCTTTGGAGTATTGAGATCTCTGTGTGAACTGCACCTTTTAGATGTGCTTTGCATTGTGTTGTGTTTAATGTCCTTAATAGTTTCAAGTGTAACTACCGATTGTGCTTTGTAATACTGAGAAGAGTAAAGTATTTCTTTTGTAAAAATATACTTTATCAAGCTATCATCGTTTCTGTGTACTTTCAATCTATTATGAGCCTGTACGTACACAATAATATAGTGTATACAGATGTTGCTTCCTTTATTATTAAATTCTCATTATGTCTCAAAGACATGTATCGCTGTCACTGAAATATCAGATGTTGTCCTTTCAATAAAGTCAGTAGACATGATTCTGCCTTAGAAATGGCAGAATTTAAAAAAAAGAAAAAAGAAAGAAAGAATATGAAAGCAGTCTTTGGCAGTTGTTACCATTTTGCAAAACCTAATACTTTTCTTTTCTTCATGAACTTATACATACAAGCTTTCAGAATGTTGGCATTATTCAAAAAAGATCCTTAAATTTAAGTCTGTTATTGATTAGCAAATTGAGATCCTTTCAAACTTAATATATCTTTATTATGTTTATGAGAATTAGATGAAATATCAGAAATTATGAAAAAGATATCTTCATATAAAGATAGATAATTTTTTCAGAATTATTCTTTCTACTGTTTTACCTAAATTTACTGAATTGCTCATTCACACTGGTAAATACAACTGAACATATAAATTCACCTTTAAATAAGGCTAAAAGTCAGTATACTTTGCAGTGATTGAATTATTAACTAGGCAAAGAAAGATACTTTGGTATTAGCCTGCACCCCTGGGTATATTGCCAATAGTTTCATTTTCTTTTTTCATGCTGAAATATATTTTCTATATCAATGTACTGATTATGCAACTGTTTCTTTTTTTTATTATTATTACTTCTGTTGGATATTGTTTGATGAGTGCATAAAGCAATTGGTTATTCTGCTTTCTTATAGCTTATGTTTAACTTTCTAAGAGTAGTGTTAAATAAGACGGTAGGTGATTTAGAATTAGGACTGGAAACTGTTTCCAGTCTTAATTCTGAACCACTTTGTAAAAAAGCTGTTAACATTACATTTCCATTGTGCATTTTTTATCTTGAATAGTTTCATTCCATGAGAACTGTCATGATTTTTTTGGCAGAATTCCTCCTGACAGGAAATTTTCTGCTGTATTTATTGGCCCATTTAGTAAAAACATGATGCAAAACATTGGAACGTTTTCATGAAATGAACAATTATTATTCCAAGAATTTTCTACATGATGTGATGATACCGTGAATGGTTTGAAGATAATACTGAAATAGAAAGAAAAGGTACTTACATATACGTAAAACTACCTTTAATAAAATTCACTGAATTTTCAGAATAGGCCCAAATTTGGCAACCATGCCAATAACAATTATTCAGTTTTAATAAGCACTTAATAACACATATTTCTATGTGTCTTCAATTTGATGTATTCAAAGTTCCAATAGTTTTTGTCAACAAGCTATGATATTTTTTATCGTAAACTCAATTTTAATCTGAGCAAAGTGGGATTTGCAAAGAAATTGTGGTAAATTTTCTGCAGTACTTCAGAATTCCTAAATAGAACAATTTCTTTGAATATATTTTTTTAAGTGATTGCCATGAAATTTCTACCTGTGCAAAGGGGGGAAAAACCTGCTTATAAGTCAATTTATTGATTGATTTGAGGGGTGAATGAATACCTAGTTAAAGCATAAAAAATATGTATAATAATAATTTTTAAGTGCCAAAGGAAGATATCCCATCTCTGCTAGTCAGAAAAAGTAATATTAAACAAAAAAGGAAAAAAAAATCTCTTCTTTCTACAAGAATTTAGAACAGCTGCTAGGGCTTCAAAGAGCTTCTAGGAAAGCAGAGGTTATTGGTGATATATTAGCAGTTAAGTACCAGTATCTAAGAATGGAACGTCATGCTACTAGTCATTTGTGTGAGATATGAATTTTTTATTATGTACATGTGCTTTTGCATTATATATAATATTTTAAATAAATATTTTTTTTTTTAAATTTAATAGTTTAAACCACTGGAGCAGTTGATGGCTGTATTTCCTGCTGCAAGTAAGCAACATGTACCAGAGCCGTGGGGTGAGCTAATGACTGATCCAGTTAGTATTTTTTTATTTATTTTTAAATTGTTAAAATTAATTTTTAAAAAATTTTGAAGTGTATTTATTTCCTTCTATTTTTATTAAGGAATCTCCAATCATTGACTTTTATCCTACTGACTTTAAAGTGGATCTAAACGGGAAGAAATATGCATGGCAAGGTAAAATAGCTTTTATGTGAATGTGTGTAATATATGTATCTTATACTTTTTGAAGTTGAATATAGCTTGGTTAAATTTTGTATAGACTAATTTGTGAAAATATTCTATTCCATAGGTGTGGCTTTGTTACCTTTTGTAGATGAAAAAAGGCTTTTAAAAGCTCTAGAAAGTGTATACCCTAAATTAACTGAAGAAGAAAGTAAGGATAATTTTATATGTATTTTAAATGTTTCCCTTATTCCACTTTTATTCTTAACTGCATTTCCAATTTTCATGTATATATTAAATGCAGCTTTAAAACATTTAACATCCACATCCCTTATATGTACCACTATTTCTGAACATAAGAGTTTTAGTTTAGAATTTTGTAAGTTAAAAAAGCTGTTGTGAACAAATAATTATTTGATGTTTTTTTTAATAATTTCTGCATTTTGTCTTATAATCTTTTATGTTCATTTCTACGTGCCTAGTAATGCAAGAGTTCCATATAAGAAAATAATCACCATTCATTTATTTTAAAAGTTTGCTAAAATTTGACCTTAATTTGGCATTATTTTTTAAATGGTGAAATTGAATTTGCTTCGATAAGCAGTTTAGTGTACATTTCTCAGTAGAAAGAATATTTGCTTTGGATGATATAAGAAATATGCAAACTGGCTTTTTTTTTAAGCATATTACATACAGGAGTAAAAATCTGCACTGCATAAACAAAATGCAATATAAAATTCATTTTTAATGCATTTTGTGCAAATATCTATTTATGTAAAGACACTTAAAGGACTGTCTTAAAATAAATTAGAGAAATCTATATAAGTACTGAACTAGAAATGGGCATTCAGTAAATATGAGATCTCACTTTGACATTATAATGATTAAATCATCAACATTTTAGAATCTTTAAAACTCTAGAAACTTTGTTGCCAGGATTCAGAATCCCTAAAAACAGCATTTCCTATCTTATATAGCAATGGTTTAAAACTCCCAGCCTTTGAAGCAATTTTATGTGGTCCACGAATAAAATTTAAAAATACACAGTTAATTAACTGTGTATTTTTTGCAAATACTGAGTTTATAGCTTTAGAGACATAAAGATATGAACTGAGCTTATATGCACAACTGGTAGTAAAGGAGAAAAGGTAAAATGGATAAGTTGGGGCCAGGGTCAGCGCTAGGGATTTTACCACTCGGTTGCAATCTGTGGGCCTTAAATTTGGCTGCCCTGCCCAGTGGCAGCCAAATTGAAGGACACTGTTATATAGCATTATGTACTTCTTTCAAAATGTAATATGTAAAAAGTTTGTTTCAAAACAATATGCTACAATAATTTTACAGATATTTGCAAACCAATTGTTTCCGTAATTAACTAATGTCAATTTTATAATTAGTTGTCAAAAATTGTTCCATTCATAGTTTTTTAATACTGCCATGCAAGCAAAGAAAAATACATGAAAAATAACACAAACTCCAAAATCCAGGTATCTAATGTCCAAACCTCCAGACTGCCAAAAAAGTAAAATAAATAATATAAAACAAAATAATAACTCCCTTATAAGGTTTAGGAATGAGGACTGTAGTAACGAAAGGAGAGAGATGTGCTATAAATGCAATTTTACTCCAGACTATCTGAAATTTCAGCATGTCACTTTTAAACACCTGCTGGCTAGTAACAGTGCATTGATTGATGTTGACTAGAATTACGCTTTTGGCCCTTTAGTAATTGGGAGGGAGAACACTACATATTTTGCTAAACCCACTGCAATTCCTGTGGGTCTTAAATTTTGCTGCCTAGCACTTCACAAGAATTTTAACATTCTGCCATCCCTAAATTCTAAAAATTCAGCCATCCCTAGTTTTTGCTGCTAAGTATTTTTCTATTTTTTGAAATTTTTGCCACCTCAAGATTCTGATACCAAGTTGCTGTGGCACCAGCTGCATCTACTGTAGCCCTGTGGAGAGAGGGGTTAGCATTTTTCTATCTTGCCTAAACAGTCAGTCAGTTCTCAATGCATTATGTCTACATGTCATCTTTCTTGGTTTAAAGTGATGATCTGAAATCCGGAATCATGTGAGTCTCGATGATTTCAGATCTGAGACTTTGTATTGTAGGATTTCTCTCAATATATGCAAGTTCAAAAACTTATTTTGTGTAATTGATTTACTTATCAAATTTGTGTAAAAAAAATTGTTAACAGCAAAGAATTTTTTTTACCTTCTCCTTTTCAGTAAAAAGAAATGTCAGAGGTAATGATAGGTTATATGTTCGCAAAGGTCATAAGGGTTATGACTTTCTAATTGCTCTTTATGAAAATGGGAAGAATTGGAAATTAGTAAGTATCCATGATTATATGTTTTAATTTGACAGCAATTGTCTTTTGCAAATAATTTCAAAAATTGTTTAATAATTTTAAATTGTTGATTCCTTGAAGAGGCTTGTATGCCATAAGTCTGAAACCTATGTGTTATTTTATTCCACTTATGTATGAATAATTTTAATGTGACTCCATGATTTGTTTATTCTGATATGAAGGATTAATCAGTTTATTAAAATATAATTATTTAGGTCAGCGAAAATCCTTGCTAATTTTTTTTTTTTTTTTGTCATTATTTTTTAGTGATGGCTATCGCTCCCATATATGAAGCATTTGCCTTTAATAAAAAAAATGAAAAGGGGCATGAAATGAAAATATTATAAATTAAATGTTAATCTGAGAGCAATGTAAAAAGTATTTAAAGGGTTCCCCCCCCTCTCTCATTTACCTAAACCATTAATTGCATGACTATGCATGACTCCACCTTTTTCATGATTGTAATTAAATATGCTTTTTTTTTAATTTTTAAATTATATAATTTGACTCATTAATTATCTGCAACACCCAAATAGTATTATATATTATTTGGGTAAATTAAATTATAGAAATTAATACAGCCATTAAAATAAACACATAGCTTTGAAATGAAGCAGAAAGATCAGTGGATAAGAATGCAAAGATTTTACTCAATACTTGTATTCTAATTTACTCAGTTTTTTACATTTAAATTCTCTGTACTTGTATTCTAACTTTTAAATTTTTTTTTAGTACTTTCATTCAAATTATTCATTTTTCTGTAAAAGATGCTAGTGCTCTTAATGTTTAAGTCTTCTTCCTTTTGTAAAATAATAACATATAAAGTAATTATGTGTGCACAAATACTGATACAGAAAATAGGGAGACTTGAGTGAGTTACCAGTTTCTTTTAAAGGAGAGAAATAAATCTGTTTTTAATGACAACAAAATTATCACTCTTTTTTGTATGTGTTATCTGTTATTTGAACAGAGTGAGAAGTATTGCTTAGTCAACTAAATTTAACGATTTTTCCTTTGTTCCAATTTAGTAACAGTATTGTGTAATCCCATCCTTTATAGAAAAAAAGAAAGAAACTTAAGCTAAATAGAATTTTCTTAGGGGATTTTAGTGATTTTGAATTGAAACAAAACGCTGTGTCGTGGACTTAAAACATAAGTTAAAAATGTTTAAAGGCTTTTATTCCGTAACTCTGATTTATCTAGAGGAGATCAAGTTGCTGTTGTTCTTCAGCTAGTTTCTTAGACAATATTTAGGTGACTTTACCCAAATTCAAATCATTCAGAAGTTTGAAAAAAAAAAAAAAGTCAAAATGTGACTATTGTGGTTGAGGAGACTGAAATTATTCACAGCATCTGGGAACAAATTTGGAGGACATTTTGAATGATATGAACAACTATCTGAAGATTTGATAGTAGTAGTTCATTACTAATCACAGTGATGGAAGATCGTTATCTTGTACTGCAGATGAGAAGAGATCTACAGCAAATGAAATCACTAGACTTATAAACAACTATGCACCTGATATCGTATTTTAACATAATGAAGAAATTCTACTCAAGTGTTCTGAAGCCTATTTATCGGAGATGGTGTTTTCTGTGGAGCTGAGAGCATACAATGAGGTTAAGTGCTCTTAGAGATGAGTGCCGATTTAGTTTCATTCAATGTAAACATATGAAGCGAGTGGAAAACATACAGTCACATCTGCAGCAACATCAAAAGGCACTGATTGTGTATTTATTATTTATGTTTTAATATTTTTATTATTTGTTGGTATACTTACTGTATGTATTTGTGTTTTCTAATTAATTTTTCTGTACAGGAAATAAACATGAATCCTCAGCTCTTTTCTGGTATGGGAGGAACTGTCATTTTGTCTGAAGATGTCATTCATCCTAAAGAGTAGGTTTGATTTTTTGTGCAATTATTATTTATTATGATTTAATGATCAAATGAATTAGTCTTATGTATTGTTTAATTATTTTCTGGAGAAACATGCAAAAATCATTGGTTTTAATATTTGTGTTTATATTATAGCTGTTAAATATATGCTAATTTTCAAACTTTTATTATTTTTTAATAATGTGGATTTGAAATCTTCAAATGTGCTAAAAATAACATTAAATATATTTTGCAAATTTTATTTTGTATACAGTATTTATCCAATAGAGCAGAGCTACCTACCCTTCTGGGTTTGAAGATCATAAAATTGGAAGACTCCTTTTTTTAAATCACATCTGTTAGTCTCCAGATAAATCTCCCATTTTTTTTTTAATTTATTTGAATTGGACCACTTCTATATAGATCTAGGAGATCAGTATATCACTAAGTTTCAAAGGGGTTGAAGGAATTTACAAAAACATTTCATACCACTTTCATAATGGGAGGGCGACCACCAAAGTAATGATATTTTTATTTTTAAATGAGACTCAGATAGAGCAAATTCAGTTTATTCCTGGGGATGTTTCATATATTTTCTAAATAATTTCTATTTAATGTTAATTTGTGTTTTAACTCATTACAAAGGTTTATTTACATTTTATGAAAATTTGCTTAGTTTTTAATAAGTATATTTTTGTATTTAATTTAGGTTTAAATGCATAAAAGGAAACATTACCTATGTTATTATATAAACACTGATTGTTAATTTTATGTTCATCATATGTAATGGTTTTTCAATAAATAAAAGCTTTTTTTCCCCAACTTAAAATATAATATAAGCTAACATAAAATTTATAAAAATTTAAAGAAGGTACTTAAATATCATCCCACGAAACTTTTGCAGAAATTTAGGCAATGGTCACCAATCATGACAACAGAATAATACACAAGTACCTAAGAAAATTAAAAAATTGAATGCAATTAGTCAAAAAAAATGTGTAACTTTAAATATTATTTAGAATAATAAGTTAAATATTAAATTAGTATATTTCTCATCATAATCATATTATAATTAAATAACCCAAATTATATATTATAAAATTAAATCGAATGTATCAGTAGAGTTCTTTTAAAATTGCACCAAAATGTGACATAAAAGTCTCCCAGTTTTTCATATTTCAAGGTTGACAACTATGCATTTTCAAACAGACTATTTTTTAATGCTTTTCTTGTGGTTCATAAAATGACCTTTGACCTAAGATTAGGTATTATTAATTTGTTCAATAAAGTAGAGAACATCCTTTACTTATAAAAACTGGAAGTTCGAAAAAGTTTGAAAACTATCAAGAGGACACTGCGTATTTCTGTAAATTTTGTATTCACTGTTGAGTAGTTAGATCAAAGTTGAGTTACCAATTCATATTATTAAACAGAAGTTTTGGCTGTTATTTTGCAATGAAATGCTGTCACTATATTGCTAACTGTAAAAGGAAAATTATTTTGTTTGTTGAAGCAGCATCAATACTTGCTGTGTGGCAGTGATATCAGATTGATTTAAAGCAGTGTCAGGTGGCAAAAAAAGCAGAGGAATAAAATGTTTGTGTGCTTTAACAAAAGAAAAATTTTGGGCAGGCCAAAATAGAATTGCAGTGTTGTCATTTGTAATTCATGAAGGAACTGTGTAAGAAGCATCTGCCATTGGATGCTGAGATAATTCAAATCAAGGCTGCTAGAATTGCCTGAGAGTAAAAATTAGCAGTTTCAAGACAAATCAGCGTATAAGGGGTTGCTTACAGATACACATTTACTGTGCAGAAGTTGCCAGAAAATTATGTTGAGAGAAACTGATATAATTTCAGCAATTCAAGGTATTGCAGTGAAAAGAGCTTCTTCTTAGTTACATGCGAAATGCTTACCAAATTGTCCAACAGAAAAAAAAAGGGTAGGAAAGAAATAATTAAATATTCCGTCAAGATAACGTGCAAAACAGCGGTGACTGTTATATTTATTTGAACTGCTGAAGGGCATAAACTTGGTCTTTTAACTGTGTCCAAATGTGAGACATTTCTGAAGTTTGAGATATTTTTTAAAAGCATCACTATAGAAATTGGTATGGCAACATTTGTTGTGCAACAACACTGGTACAGTAACATGTTTCTTTGTGGTGTCCTAGTTCTTTTGTCTTGGATTCTTATGCTGGTCATACCACAGAGATGATAGTAAATTAAAAGAATGATCCAATTTCTTCAGTACTCCATCATGTGTGTCAAGAAGCTATTCAAAAGCAGGTTGAGAAATATATATATAGTTTGGCTCTTCTGAGAATATTGAAGGTTAATCCTATGGAACTTGTTAAGCAGCTTACCTCTCTCAAATTTGTGTATTGATTAACAATGCATGGAGAAATATTTCTGAAAAACTCATCCGTGTTATTTAAAACATGTTTGATCTTGATTGTCCTTAATGGTAAAGTGTTGCTTTGTAGAAAGACAGTAATAAAAAAAATCAAGTGATGATGAATCTGATTCATCAGATGGACAGCAAACAAAAAGTTAAATGGTATTTAATTTTCTGGAGTTTTCTTTAATGTTGGTTTATCATCTAATAAGTACTGTAGAAATATATAATCATTTACTACTGACTCCCTCCTCAATTCAGAGATGAATGAAATTTATTTTCCTGTTTCATTTTAGAACTGTCCCTAGCCCTGTTCATGCTTTACCTGATATACCTGGGAATGCAACAGTATGGTAAGAGTTGTATTTTTTCATTAAAACACTGGAATAATGTTGAATGTTTGCTAACATGTATGAAAATGTATATATATGTATATATGTTTCAAAAGAATATAGTTAAATTAAATTTAAATAATTCTCTTGCACCATTGCTGCAAGGAATGAAATTTGAATTTAACAAAATTCTATTCGTAAAAAGCAATTTAAAGTAAAAAATTAATTATAGAAATAAGTTTAAAAGAAATTATAAATAATTTATATTGCTGCGAATTAATCTACAATATCATTTAAATTCTGAGAAATTCTGAGAACAGTAAATCAAGTGCAAGTCTAAAATTGTAATAAATTTTTTAAATCCTAAAAATAAAAAATATGCATAAGTGAACAATTGTTGAGCTGGCAGAAGACAGACTTATCAAGGGGAAGTTGCCCTCAAACCTAATTCCTCAATTATTCACTTCATGTTTCGTCAATTAAAAAATTTACATTACTACACAGTTAGATTTAATTTTTTTTTTTTTTCCTACAGAACACACTTTTTACATTACATATAGTTAGCAGCTTAATAATTTTAAATATATTTTTTTAAATAGTTCTTACATACAGCAGCTTATCACTCAACTTTGCCTTTTACTAGCGCCCTCTTTTATAAATAGAAGGAACACTACATGAATTAATTAGACTTGCTACTTGCTCCAATAGAAATAATGGTAAATTAATTAATTTAATTTAAAACTTACTTTTTACTTGCCTTTATTATATTATTTTAGTATTATTTAATTTAGTTTCTAGTTTATTTTTAGTATGTTAATAATTTCTGTATCTTTTTTGTTTATATGCATATTCGTGTCAGGGAAGTTTTTTGTGAGCAAGAGTTTCCAAATTAAATTGGTTTTCTATAAAATTGGTATTATAAAGGGTATTGTTTTGTATTGGCTTTAATTTATACTTTTTTAAAAGTTCCACTTGTTTGAATTGCTTTTGGTAGGTCACATTATTTGGTTTTACTTTTGGTTTTGAATTTTACACTTGCCTACATAAATGAGGAAACACGAATTGAATAATTTAGGAGTTAGGTTTGAGGGCAACTTCCCCTTGATAAGTCTGTCTTCTGCCAGCTCAACAATTGTTCACTTATGCATATTTTTTATTTTTAAGATTTAAAAAATTTATTACAATTTTATACTTGCACTTGATTTACTTATGTTCTCAGAATTTAAATGATATTGTAGATTAGTTCGCAGCAATATAAATTATTTATAATTTCTTTTAAACTTATTTCTTTAATTAATTTTTTACTTTAAATTGCTTTTTATGAATAGAATTTTGTTAAAATTATATATATACATATATATGTGTGTGTGTAACTGAAAAAAATTTTGTAAATAGAATGTGCAATTTCTGCTAGGATTACATAACATAAGTATTTACTATTAAGTCAAAGTTTGATAAAAAGCTGAAAAAATTCAAATTAAAATTTAGTGGAAACTATTACATTAACTCGGACTGAGTTGGTAAAGTAATTTGGAAAAAAAGTACACAATATGAAAATCGTTTTTTTTATCTCAATTTTTGTATGAAATTCGCTCTTCATAGCTTTCTGAACTTTTTCAAAAGTCTTTGCATAGTTGCTGTCTTAAAGGTCAGTAGCATACCTGGGAGGAGGAACATCTTCCCCAACCACACCACCAAGAGACATTAAATTGATATTATGAAATTTTAGAATGAAAAGTTTTATATTGTCGGCAAACAGCAGGAAGCATGAAGTCTTCAGCTGTCCCCAGGTACACCCCTGGGTTGATCAGTAGGGTTAGCCTCCTCGGATCATCTCCAAGGGTTGAGGAATTTAACTGTGTGTGGATTCTTTAGCTAGGTCTGGGTGCCCCTTCTCCTCAGTCCAATGTCCTCTACCAGAAATAACATTTATTGTAAGGTACATTGTACCTCTTCTAATAGTGCATGCTGTCAAGGAAAAGCAGTTGAAATATATGTATCATGAAGCAATCATGGTCAGAAACACTTGCATAAAGTGAATAGTCAGATGAGGGCAGTGGTCACACAAGTTACCAGTGCATTGCTGTAAATTGGCATAGGGTAAGTTAACAATAATAGCAGTTAATCTCACATTGTAATGTTGCATTTGATTTTAACATGGATTGTGCAATATAAGTTTTCAAGAGTGTTGTCTTACTGGGGAAAAGAGTGCATGATCAAGGATTACATATGAACATCAAGATTGTTGATCATCTAATTGTTTGACTTGATAATGAGTAAGGTAAAGCAGTATCACATCATGTGCAGGTAGATAGCTGTAGATATTCTGTAAGACTTAGTTTAGGATTTTATTATGTGGCATATGTTTTTAACTGTATAGCTATCCACAGTGCTCTTCATTCAGGAATTAGACTATTAGAAATCACTAATGGAATTTTCATTGTGAGTATATCCATATTTTTCCTCCAATTAAAAATATAAAATGATTTTTGATAATTTCCAAATAAGAGTATGTATATTCTGCAGGTGATTCTGTAATGTGTCTATTCTGATCATTCTGTAACTATGATTGTATGTTTTTCTCAGTCTTTTATTACATTTCAAGATGTGTATTTAATAAAATGATTTTAGTGTATTTGTGACTAAGGCTGTTTATTCTTTATTTTTAGTATTAGTTTTGTTGATCCACAGTATCCAGACAATTTTAAGTTCCCTGCAACAAGATTAGAATCAGCTGTGTAAGTTTATTATTTTTATTTTATTTTATTTGCTAAAGTAATACACTATCTACCAATAAGTATTGGACACCTATGAGAGAAAAGAAAAACAAAATTTATTCATATTCAGTAGTTGGTAGAGCCTCCACAAGTAGAAGTTACAGCCTCATCCATCTGTGGCATGCTTTCCACAAGTGCTTACATGATGGCTATTGGTATTTTCTTCACTCAGCTTGGAAAAGACATGTAAGTTCTTTCATCGATATTAGAGGGTTGTTGCATCCCTTAATTTGACAATCCAACTCTCCCAGATATTCTCAATAGGGTTCAGCTCTGGTCAGGCCATTCCATTTGGCTAACCCCATTGTCACCATATTCGTGGTGGGTCTTGCAACATGACAGTTGATGTCATCTTGTAAGTAACTTGGGTCCAATGTATAAAACTGCTACAACGTAGGAGGCACACTGTCATCCAGAATAGTGCAGTAGGCATCAGCGTTGAGCTTGCCATGAATGTGGATCAAGTATTCCACTCTATACCAGGAGAAACACCCCCAAACCATAATTCTACCTCCACTGAACTTTGCTGTGAGCACAATGCATTCTGGCAGGAGGCATTCTCCAGGCAGACCCAGACCCTGTCATCTGAACATCAGAAGGTGAACCTTGATTCGTTGCTCCAGAGAACCCATTTTTACTAGTGTACGGTCCACTGTCGGCATGCTTTGCACCACATTAACTACGCAGCACGTCCAAACTTTGTGATCAAAGGCTTATGGGCAGCAGTACGACCATGAAAACCAAGCAGATATTTAATGATCCATAAGGAAGCAGATATGCTTCCTTATAGATGGTATTCATTGAAACAAGACTCCTGTATACCTTTAACCCCTTCGCGCCAGGTAGCTCAAACGCGCGCTTATCGCGGAGGCCGGCAGTGTCTTACGCGAGCGTCCGTCCAGGGCCGGGGGCTTTTTTGCTATTAAGCCTAAATCCATGAAATTTCCGAAGTATCAACGCATTGTTTAATAATTCTCTATAGAGTATTTAAACGGCTTTATAGATATTTTTATATATACTTTAATTACCTTATTTCTTGTTTAAATGCATATTTTACACATTTTTTTTTCATTACTCACCATTTTATGACTTTTAACATTATACATCCGAAAACTAAATATATTACTTAAAATTCTCTTTTCGTATGAAAAATTTGAAAACAGGGATCTACACACAGTCCTGCGTTACATTCCTTGCACTCGTAATAACTCATTTGCCGTTTTGGAGGATTTTTCCGGGAATGTGAACAAACGAAGCATCGTCGTCTCGTTTTCTTATCAGTCTCTTCTGAACAAAGTTTTGGAAAATGTCTTTCAGTTAATCTGAGCGGATTTAATGATTCTGCTGATCTTGGTGTGATATTAACATTGGTGCTTTTAGAGGAATACCGATAAATAATTTGATTAACTAAATTAAGCCGATAATTCAGGAGAGGATGATTTTTTTTACTTTTTTTGTTGAAAAGAGTATTGGCATTAAATACAGCCATATCCATGATATTGAAGAAAAGCTTCTTATACCATTTAAGAGTTTTTCTGAAAGATGGGTACTGAATAATGACGGAGCGGTAATTCCGAAAAATTTTCTATTGTGGATGACCATGGAGGAGTACTTGCTTTCGACGTACTCGGCATACATATGTCCGAAATGTCCTCATCATCATTAGATTCGCCAGATTCTTTATGATCAGAATATATCATAGTATCACTATCACTACTATCAGAATCTGTTTCAGAGTCAATATCTGAAATATTTTGCATCATTTCTGCTATTTCATGCTCTGTTAAATATTTTCAACGCTTCGACATTGCAACGGTAAAAACAGAAGGAATTTACGTCTAACGAGATCTAATTATTTTCTAAAAACTGAACTGCAAACCGAAATACCCAACGCTTTAGCGAAAATAAAACTTCTCTACTTACAATAAACAACTACCACGTGCGAATTTAAAGAGACATCAACCACGCGATTCGGAAACATTTATTTTCCCTTTTGTTTATATAATTAAAAACACGTGTATGTGAGTCATGCTTCTCTCATTTCGAGTAGAAGGTCTAATGTACATGTATCTGAAACCATATGGACATACAGTGCCATCTTATGGCAGAAATTATAGTTTTTAAAACGTTCCAGGACACTGGCACAAATACGTGACAGTCGGGACTAAAAGGGAAAACGCTCTGGCACGCCTGCGTGTCGGCCGGGAAGTGAGTGTGTTCGTTGCTGGCACGTAGACGTGACAATCGACGCGAAGGGGTTAAAACTCTTACAGTATATGGGCCATCAGTTTGGTGCAGTTCTTCCGAATTTCTCGGGACAGCACCTGTCGGCCTTTGTCTCCCAATTTCGTGAATTTGCTCATTCAAGGTACTTTTCGGCAATCACCACTCACCTTCCACTTCTGAATCACATAAGCCACTGTCGATTTGGGGTAATTCAGCTTGCTGAATGTACCCCTTAAGGATCAACCATTTCTGTGATATCTGACGATTACTTATTTCTTGAAATCAGATAACTCTGCACTTCATGGCATCTTGCATGCGACTAATGCCAATGTTGTTTCCTACACGGTATTTAATAATCGGAGGGCATGATGTTTGCCATGACTGCAGATATCGGCATTTGCATAGATGTCAAAATGCTTATTGGTAGGTAGTGAATAAATTGTATACATGTCATAGCTGCCAACTGTTCTAATCTGTTCTAGTTGTACCAGGAGTTTCGTGGTTTTTCAACAAATCTTCTGGTTTACTGGTAAATCGTCGAATCTCCCAGTTTTTTAATTTTAAACCTTCACTAATTAGAATGTTTTTCAGCTGTAAAATTAAATTGTATAAATAAGATTTATACAGTTTAAGTTTCATTGTTGAATTAATGAAGCTTAAATTATGCAAATTTAATTCCATCCTTAGTGATATTCACCATATTTATTCTTATTAAATTTTATTTGATCTGAATTCTCTTGATCATATCATTGACATTTGTAAAACTTAATCTGAAGGTTCAACCAAATGTTTAATCATTAAATATTTGTATTTAATTTTGTTTTACATCAATATGTAGAGGTACTGGGCTCTTTTCGGAACAGGAAACAAATTTTCAGTGCATTTAAAGGTACTTTGATATTAAAACTTTCATTCCCTATTCAGAATTTTCTCAGTATGAAAGCATAAGAAATTTACAGTATGAAATTAACCAAAGAACATAAATTTAGGATGTGTAATTAAATGTAAATGTATTTTATGTCAGAATCATATTATAAATATTTGAATAAAGTGAATCATATATTATAAAGCAAATTTAAATCAGTTTGAGTACTTTTGAAATGGTGCCAGCATGCAGCAGAAAAACCTCCTGGAAACTCACACTTTTTTATATTTTGAGCTTTGCAGCTATGATATGTGATACTGTTATTACAGAAAACTTTGCAAATTATTGTAGTAATCTTTCATGTTAATTATGCTCGTCAGTAATCATAGTTTTCAGAATTAAAACTTTGAATGTATTCTGAGCTTCAGTATGATAGAATTATATTTAATTTGGAAGGTTTTTGTTCATTTTATATGTATGTTTGCTTGATAAAAGTAGTTTGTTCTGTTTCCTTCTTTACTAATCTTAGACAGACATCTTTATAGTATAAAAACAATAAGGTAAAAAATTCGACTAAAATACTTTATGAATGTGATTTGAAAAGTGATGAAAATTCACAACAGGAATTGCTGTAATTTAACCACATTACATCATTTCTTATTGTTGATTTTAGTCGTAGATTAAATTCATTTGGTAGCATACTTTTATAACATTTGAATAGGTTGGAAACAAATTGTTAAATTTTAGGCTGCAGATTTTTTCCTTCCCTCGTGAGTAGTTTTAAAAGCTATTACCATTCACGATTAACTGTTGATGATTGAGTGATTTTTCCTTTTCATAAAGATTATCAGCATGCAGTACTAAAAGTGTATTTTTCTTCAGCGATTAAATTGTGATAAAAACGTTCTCTTTGTTAATTTTTCCCATTGAGTTTAAAACTGCTGTTTATTTACTTATTTATTCCTATTACACATATATCTTCCCTTTTTATGTAAGTAATATACATCTTTAACGCATATTGCAGTTACGGTATAAGGGGAAAATTACTTGCCATTTGTAACATGCATGCATTTGAACAGAATGATCACAGAATAAAATCTTCAAGCACCATAAATGCATTGTGTGATCAAAAAATAAGCAAAATGTGTCCATTAAGCATATAAGAAAAGAAATGCTTAGTATATGAGTTATGGGGCACTGAAGATCAATCACAAGAAAATGCAGATCTTAGCTGCCTGCTTCTTTTGAAAAGACAGACACATAGAAAGCTGAGTAAAGAAACCAAATGGTAGATACCAAGGAGCATGTTCACAGGTTGTATATTAGGCTCCTCACCATAGGTATTATTTTGGCATTACCTATGTGATAAGTTAACCAAAATTCAGATAAAAAATACAAAACTTTTTTTTATAAAATAGATTGCAAGGATAGTAGGAAGAAATCGCATGTGTATTATTTAGATATTAAAAATATTTGAATCAGCAGTAACATAAGTGTCATGTCATCATCATAGGGACAGGCCGGTATGTTCTTCAAAAGTGTTGCAGATTCATGTGGGAAGCATCGTTACTACATTGTTGGAATTCATTCTGAGGTACAATTAGATATGCATGAATATCGAATTTCAACTGCCCCAGATAAAATTAAACAATGGGTTGAAATTTGGGAGTTGGTAGGCCATCGCATCTGACCCATTTGCTCTTTTACATAGAAAGGAAGAATGTCTAACCATATTGCACAAAAGTGTAAGATATGTTATGCATAAACCACATACATTGTTGTACAGTGGGAGGAACATCTTTCAATTGCATCAGTAATTCCAAGAAAATAAGAAATACCATTCCAATAAGTAATCTTGAGTTCAGTCATAGAATGCATTCCTGAAATTTAATGGTTTTATTCTTTGACACCTTGTATATATAAGATGGCCTGAATAAAACTGGCTGGAAAAGTGATTTCAGAATTTAGTGAAAATGTACTCTAAATAGCAAATAGATTAGTAAGAATTCAGAAAGGCAGAATTGGGTGTACACAGACATATGCATAGCAATCAGTTATTTTTTGAGTGACAGATTCAGATGTATTTTGTAACCGGTAAAATGCAACGCAAAAATGGTGCTAATGGTAAAGCAACACACATTTATTGTATTTATTGTAAATGTCATGTGAATCATAATTTGTAGAAAATATGGGCTGAACTATTCTTCCAAGAGTTTGAGAATGGAAGTTTGTTGGCAAAACCTCCGGGAAAATATGAAATGCAAAACTTAGTGTAAGAATGATATGATACAAGCTCTGTAGTTCATAAAAAGTGAAGGATAGTCTGTAGAAAAGTTCATTAAATCTCAATGCTGGTTATTTGTGGAAGTGAAAATTAAGAGATGATCATGTCAACACATTGTCTAAAAGGACTTGCATCTGTATCCTTACAAATTTTCTGTTGATGATTTCTGAATAAAATGCAGTCTGGACTTTTGGATCCTCAGTTTTTTCTTTCTTCAGATGAGGCCTGGATAAGCTTGTCTGGGTATATGAACTCGCAGAACATGCACCATTATTCAT
Organism: Stegodyphus mimosarum; assembly: GCA_000611955.2. Taxonomy (NCBI): domain Eukaryota; kingdom Metazoa; phylum Arthropoda; class Arachnida; order Araneae; family Eresidae; genus Stegodyphus; species Stegodyphus mimosarum. The sequence continues at coordinate 755,961 of KK115336.1, forward strand.
CAGTAAATCCTCATCAGTATGTTCAACAGCCATTGCATAATCTTAAGATTGGTATTTGGTATGCAGTGTTCGTTTTCTGCATGTTTATACTGTTCCTTCACCAAACATAGCTCACCAGTATATTCAGAACTCGGTTAATCCATTTGTTGTTAACTCACTGAAGATGAATGAGTTTATGGTTATTATCAGCAAAATGGAGCAACAGCACACACTGCACTTCTGACCTTGTCACAAGTTCGTGAGGTCTTCTATAAATAGAAGACAGTCAACAGAGGTAATAAAATTTTCTGCTCACCATGATTGCCTGATCTATTTGCCTGTGGTTATTACTAGGAAAGTTAAAGGAGAAGGTGTACTCAATCCCCACATGCGGAAAGAACTACAGTAGAACTCTAAAACTGCTATTATCTCTCAGGCAGAGCTGCTACACATGTCTCACAGTTTGGTGAATTGAGCACTGCACTGCATCAGCATCAATGATTGTGATTTTTTTTTTTTTTTTTTTTTTTAAAAAAATTTTTTTTTTTTTTTTTTTTTGTAAAGTGCAGTTGTCCTGTTATTAACAATGATAAATTTAATGGCAGAACGATATACATTTTCTAGGCCAGTTTTACACATTTATTAATGTATGTAGCGTATTCATAAAAAGATAACTGCAGATTGTATTTATATGGGTATTGAGCTTAGGTATGTATTCTCTGCTACAAAATTATTGAAATTAAAGTAAAAGATCCTATAAGAATAGTTTCATCACTTTCAAATGAGTGAGTTGGAAAATAGAAAATTTAACATGTCTCAAAAAGCTCAGTTGATGAAATGTTCATTAAGTTGAATACAAAATGTTATATACTTTTACATGCAGAGTTCATGAAAATGTCAAAAATATAAATATAGTGGTATAATTTACTATCAGTGCATTAGAATTAAGTATTTTCATAAAATTTTTTCTAAATTGTAGAGGCCTTCTGCCCAAAATGAATATAAGAATCTTGCTTTTTTAAGATCTCTTTGATAAGAAGTGATTATTAGTAACATATCAATAAAATTGTTGATATAAATTATGGGGGAAATTCTTTTAATTTTTTTATTTTATTCTCATCAAAGTAAGCAAATAAATAAGTTGTGCCAATTATTAAAAATTAAATATTTTATTTAATTTAAATCCTCTGTGTATGATACTAAAACTGAAATCTGCAAAACCAGATTGCAGTTTTCATTAGAGAATTTATAATTAATATTATAGCTTAGTTTTAATAGCTTTTTGTAAATTAGCTTTATTTTTTAATGCTTTCTATTAGAATTAAGAAAATAATATTAGATGCAAATTTGTTACGGCTATAGAAATTTCTTTTGCCTTGCTTTTATAAGTTTCATCTTGACTATAATGATTTTTTTTCTTTTTAACAACAGCTTAATTTATAATATAATGATAGACATTCTTGAATAATAGAATTTCAGTAACATAACATATATATAACTTGTGATCATAACTTGCACAGGTAAAGGAATTTGATGGATTGCACATCATATCTTTCAGAATTTTGTTTACATTTTTTCTTGTGTAATTTTTGCATTCAGTTGGAGTTTTTTTGCACATAAACAAACAATCAAAATGTTCTATTGTCTTCAGAATTGTTTAATCAAGATTGACTGAATAAAATGTATATATATATGATAATGTCAGCACAAGAAAAAATTGTAGAGGATGGAAAAAGGGATAAATAATAGGACAATTTTTTGAGGAAGTAATAAAAACACGTCAAAGTATTTTATGTTAAAAAAAAATTTAATCTACCAGTGAAATTATTTTCAAAGATGTTTTTTGCTGTCAAATTTAAGGGAAAAAACATATTGTTTATTAAAAAAAATGGTTTTTCCCTAAATTGAATGCCCATGTTGCTTCTATATTATGAATCATACATGTGCAGCTAGGTTAATATAACTGCAAGCAGTTAACGAAAGCACTGGAAATGAAAACATTTATTAACAGTAAATTTGTGTGCTCTGTAATCCACTTTTCTTTGCCATGTTTCCATTTTTACTGCCAGAAAAAGTTTTATAATTGATATTCTGAAAAAACTATCTCTGTTCATTACTGATGTAACAAGCTTGTTTATTCCGCATAATACAAACAAGCTAATTAAGTGCATTTAATTTGGAATTCAGCTACTGAAACTTTGTGGACAAGAAAATACGTCACATATGTTAACCACATAAGCTCAAAATTATTTTTTAAAAGTAGCACAGCAGAAGGTATGGATTTTTCTAAAATGAAATATTTGCAAAGGTTCACAGTGTGTGTTTGTTATAAAAAGGTAGTGCTAACTCGTGCAGAAAATGCTAAATAATTTCTAGAAAGAAATTATCTTCAATTAAGTATATAGTAAGTATTTTATACTTTTGTTGAAAAGTTTATTTGCAATGCAAAAATAAGGAAGAATTTCTGTTAAACTTGCCATGTTGAATTTTCTGAAAATCAAAATTTTGTTTGCTTACACCTAAAAATGAGTGCAGATTAGATTCTTTGGCAAATTAAGTGGTTACAAATTATCAGAATTCAGCTGTAGTATGTGATATATAATGATGCTGGAGCATAATAAACATGTATTGATTCAGAATAAAAATTATTGCTATTGTTGTCATTATTATCACTGTTTATGAAAAACCCCTTCCTGACAGTTTTATGAAATTTGTGTAATAATTATCAGATAATAAAAATTCTGTCTTTCTTTAGTGATCCACCTAAAATTCTGAAACCTGGTCAGATGCCAGTACCTGATTACAGAAATAGAAATAATTTCAGGAGACCTCAAGTTGGCATGGCTCCATATAACAAAAGAATTTCACTAGATTCAGGAGGTCATAGGATGCTGAAGTAAGTGTCACTCAAAACCATGATGATTTATAAACCATCTTTTTTGTGGGGCTAAGCAATAAACAAGTTTAGCCAAATTAGGAGAAATTGCTCAAAATTCGGTATATTTTAATTTTGTGGAATATATTTTGAGCAATATGCTTCAGTTTTGACTGTTTCTTTCTTTATAATTTATTCTGGAGATCTTTATTTTGAATAATAAACTAGGAAAGATTATTTTTGCTTGTGAAAATATTACTAATGATCCTTGTAGCTGCAGTCCAGTGTTTCAAATAGAGTTTTCTGATTTTTCAAATACTATTTACTTCATTTATGCAAATATAGGTCACACTTTTTTGTTCTAATTTTTTCAAAAATGAGAGTGCAGCCTATGCTCAAAATGTATCATTTTGAAACAATTTATTGTCATCAATAGCCTTTGAATGTCTAAAGATTATAAAGCTATAATCAATGCTTTCATTTATTGTGTCATTTCCCATCACACTAGAAATGGACATGATGCAAAACTTTTAAGCATCATATCTTCAGGTGCTAGTTCCTGTGAAATCAATATCCTTTCACACATCTGAGGTACAGATGGCTTTCTTTGCTGCCCATTCGATTGCAACTGCATAGTACTGCACCTCTATTGCATATGAAACAGCATAGATACACCTTAGAAGGAATTGTTAATGGATGCATTAAGTGATTGCTGTTTTCTAGTCATCACTCCTGGTATTACAATCATGTCAATTTTCTCATATGTGATCATTGTGATAATTTTGGTTAGATGACTTTTGGAAGTTGTCAACAACTGATATGGACTGTTAGTCTAATAATGCTGCTGAAAACCACACTAACTTCAACCAATCCATGTAGAATTATTTTGTCATCCAGCCTTGACTTTGAACTCGTACCAGTCTTCCAGATGGTGGTTTTTCTCTTTTTTGTCAGAGTTTTATACGTAAAAAAGATGAAAAGTGGCTGCTTATTTCCATTAACAGTGATGCGCAGCACTATTGTGCAGTTCTGCTTTTCTCTTCCTTCAGCACCACTGCTCAAGAGACACTTAACTGTAAGCATTATTCATCATTTCATTCATTTGTTTGGAATTTGTAAGGCTGCTATATTTCTTCCTAGCATGTTTCTACTCTGTTGGCAGAGTTGTAAGATCCCCTTTCCAAGTATATTGTTTCAGAAGTGGAGTGCAGCTAGCATACGCTCTATGGTGTATCTGAATTTTTGTCATAAATTGACTTTTAGTGCTATACTAACAATAATCTCTTTTTCATACTGTGGTTGTTAAAGTTTTATCAACTTTTTATGATTAAAATTTTATTTCACTAAATAGATAAGTGAAAAATCACTTACCTTCTAAAGGGTATATATGGAGACTGTCTATCGTTTTGACTACTTTTAGATGCATCACCAGTTCAACTAAGTACCTTTTGTCTCTTCCGCCAGAGGCAGTTTGTGCTTGCTACGTAATTAGTAAACAAACACGACACTCCCACCTTGAGGTCTAGTATCAGCAGAGGATTGACCTCAACTGGCCTATAGTTCAAGTGTTTTGAGATTTCATTATGTGTTGAGCTATGACGTTCATATCTGACTTAGGTGTAAAGTTGAGTTCGAGAGATATGAGGTTCTTAGAAAGTCATATAATCTCCCCTTGTACAGTTTTCAGTTTCACTAAACTAATGTGTCTATTGTAAGATGGGAAAATTTTCAGGATTCTAGCTAAGGTCCAGTTTATCATTTTCATTGTAGGACACAATAATAAGATCACCAACTTTCACCGAGGATGGTTTGCTGATGAATTTTGAACTTTGTTTTAATTGCCTTAAGTACTCTGCTCCAGATCTTTTTTAGAAGTCTTTTCTCAGTTTGGCTCTGTAAAGGTAACTCTTGTTGATGGATTTAAAATCTAGAAGATATAATTCAGGAACTCCAGTCTTGGGAACTTCTGTTAGAAACACTGCTGGGGGAAGAGCTCTCAAGTCTTTTACATCTTCTGACAAATACGTAAGAGGACGGTTGTTTATATTGCTCTCACAATCACAAAATGATTATCAACAATTCTTTGTAATTCAGAGATTTCCCAAGCACCTTTCAAAGAATTCTCTTTACTCGGATTAACCCTTCCCACCACTCTCCTCACCATCCTGAGGAAGAGGGGGATAAATTTCCATTCAATTTTCTTAACTCTTGCATTTTTTAAGACTGAATTCCAATCTCTGGTCTTAAACAAATCATTTGATACAACAAAATTGGTTCCGTTATTGGAGTATACAGTGATAAGTCTACCCCTTCGAGTGATGAATGCCTGAAGACTTGGAAACTTTCAGTTGACAGAGGTGAGACCAGCTGTATGTGAATTGCTCTATGTATTACACAAGTAAAAATGATGATCCGTGTTTTCTGACCTCCTATTAAAATTATGGGACAGCAATAATCTCAAAAATTAAGGCATCTCTAATTCTGGCTTTAGATAATGGCGCTTGAGGAGTCTTACATGAATTAGAGTCGAACTTTCGATATCACACACATTGGAGTCCGTGACAGGTTGCAATGCATCTATTCTGTTATCTTTCAATTGTTCAAAATCAACACTCATAAAAAGGTTGCATAAAACCAGTCAGTACAGCTGTCTTTATATTGTTGTCCAATGTGAAATGTTATACTTTTGGGTGTTTTTTCTGTGCCTTGAATGTGACTCAATGTGATAAGATATCTGGATTGTGAGATGGGTGATTGAGGGTTCTCCCCTTTTGTAAGCACTTTTGGCTCTGTCATTGGTGACATACAGGGACACATTATCTTAAATCTTTGGGAATTTGCTGATACATTTCACCTGAACTTCATATCATGAAACTCTTTAGTATTTCATACCATTTAGTTGAAATGATCTAATCAATCAGTGTTTGCAGTAAACTCGTTTATTTCTGGTTCTTAGAAAATTCCTTAGCCCTTTTTCTTTAATATATATACTTGTTACGATAATAATATATTTACCAACAGATGTATGTTGCATGTCTTTAAATCAAAGCAAATTCTTTTATGCGATTAAAATATGATTTTGGCAACCATTTTTTTTGATAGGTTTGATGTTAAATATCTTTTTATTTTGTGCAAATATAGTAATAGTCATATAAAAGATGCTGTATTCCTTTGCAACACCAGATTATGTCTGAGCATTTAAAAAAAAATTTTTTTAGCCCAAAGGGGAGTTAGCTGAAAAGGACTGTTAGTCTCAAAACAGTATTTTACATTGGTTCACTATAAATGTCCGTTTCACTTTCCAAATTGTTGCAACCAAATATTATCACCCTATATTATATTACCCTATATATATAATAAATGAAGAATCTGCTTGAATGTATGTATGTTTCTTGCACTGTATAAAAACAACGATACTTAGAGCCATCAAATTTTAAATGATGTAGTCTTTCCTCTGAATATGGGCACCTGGAAGTCCAGATTTGGAATTTCAAATTTTCTTTAATGTCTGTCTCATATTTTGTAAAATTTTAACAAATTTTAGATTAAGAAACTCAATGATTTTAATGTGAGCAGTGGGAATGCACTGTGCAGAATAAAATATTTTTATCTCCAGCGTGCGAGACTGTTTATCGAAAATTCAAAAGATATGCTATTTTTAAATATTTTTAGCCCAAAGGGACATTATCCCAAATTCTCTCAAAATGTGTATGTGTGTGTGAATTTAAAAAAAAAATTGACCCTTTGGGAGTAATATAAAATCCGAAAGCTTTCAGACTTTCTCTCGCTTCCCCCCCCCTTTTTTTTGTTAAGACTGTAGCTTATCTGTCATCCTTCTTTTGCATAAATATCACTCTTGAAACAGATGCATCATTGGACAGCTTCTTTGTTAATGCAGTAAAAGGTTCTACTTCAGATTACTCCTGGTAATTGAAAGCTACTTGCTTGTACCCTTCCCTTTGAACAGAACTTTAAAGGAGAGAGAAATTTATATCTCATTAAGCGAGTATCAGTTCTATGACATTGAGCTGGCAAGATTTGTCTCCATAGCCTAATACACTAAACCAAATAAAAGTATAAGAAAAGGGGAATTAATTATCTTTACTTGACCTTGTTGGATAAAAATAACGACTTTGCACTGTATATTCTTTCTTCCAAATTTTGAGTAAATGTGACATTAAAGAATTTTTTTTCACTCACTTTAGCCACAGTTTAGGAGGCAGAAATGCAGGTTATGGTAATGTTCCTCCTCCAAACAGTTATGGTGGACGTGATCGATATTCATCTGGGGCAGGGCGAGACCGATATTCCCAAAATGCAGGACATGACCGATATCCATCCAATGCAGGCTATAACCATTATCCACCTAGTAATGGAGCACGTGATCAATACCCATCAAGTGCGGGACGCAGCCAGTATCCACCTGGTGCAGGACACAGTCAGTATCCACCTAGTGCAGGACGCAACCAATATCCACCCAATATCGGGCATGATTCATCTAATACCAGAAGGGACCAATATTCAACATCTCGACCTTCCTCATCGTCATATTCCTCTGGTAAGCTGCACTTTCCATTCTTTTAATATGCATTTTACTGAAGATTTGGTAAGCAAAGTTTTGATATTAGGAATATGTATAGCTTTTCAAATCTTTTTTTCGGGGGGAGGTGATTGTGATTATAGGAAATTTATCTCCATACAGCCTGCCAAGTGATGCTATTATATGTAAGATAATTGATTGACTTCAAATTATTTAACAACCAGTTTACTGTGTTAGCGCCCATTTTACGTAAAATTTTGTTTTGCACATCTTTAACCTGGCTGAAAATCACAAGCATGTAGTAATGAAGCTTGTGAAATGACATTTTAGAGCAGTCGCGGGCACTTAGCCGACGGGACACTTAACCGACACCGGTTAGCCGACAGGACATTTAACCGACACGGACACTTAACCGACAGGTCATTTAACCGACACGGACAGTTAGCCGACACAGACAGTTAGCCGAGAGTAACAGTTAGCCGACAGTACATTTGTCCAAGACAGAGAGTTACCCGTCAGAACATTTAGCTACGGAATATTTAACTGTCAAGACATTTAGTCAACAGGACACTAAGCCGACAGTGACGTTTTAGCTCACACGTACGAACTAATTATTTAATCTTACTATGAATTACGAAATTTCTCGACTTATCCGCAAATTCAATATTTAAGTGATATTTTCACTATCAGTAAAACACATTTTTCGATTCTTAAAGATCTCATATGTGGTTATAATTATTGTGTTAATTTAGCATACTTAAATACTTGCTTAAAATACTTAATAATTAAGGGGAAGAATGTAATATTATGTGATGAGTAAAATAGTAATGAAACGTAAAGATATTAGAAATTTGAAAGCATTTTGGAGGAGCGAGAATGGAAAATTAATATCATTAAATAAACAAGAAATGATTAATGATGTGAAATTAGTGATGTGAAAAATTAATGTTGTGAAAGTGTTCAAAGAAACCCCAGTTGATTAAATGAAGAAACTTTACGAACAATTTCTGCAGATACCATATTAAAATGCAACTAAGTGACCGTCGTGGCGTAAGTGAAAAATTATTTTTTCCTTTCGAAAATTAAATCATATTCCCTGACGAGAAATTTCAACACTTTTTCAATTTGGCTACGTGCCAGCTAAACGTCACTGTCGGCTTAGTGTCCTGTTGACTAAATGGCTTGACAGTTCAGTGTCTCGTACCTAAATGTCCTGTCAGCTAACTTTCCGTGTTGACTAACTGTCCGTGTCGGTTAAATGACCTGTCGGCTAAGTGTCCATGTCGGCTAAGTGTCCTGTCGGCTAGGTGTCCGTGTCGGTTAAGTGTCACGGACCCATTTTAGAGAGTGTGTTTAATATAAAAAAGGTTTTATATTAAACACTGTGCTGTTCATCTTACGAGACTTAATAATGGTTATTATTTCTGTTAGATTCGAAAGTATCAGGAGTGATTCTTTAAAATATGCATATGCAAGAAATCAGCCTGCAGAGTTTTTTTCTTAAGTTATTTCTGCTTTGATATCTGGCAACAATCCCTATTTTTGTTTTCTTTGATGATTTTCCAAAATATTAAATGAGGTTGATCAAAGAACATACATTAAATTTTATATTTGAAATAGAATTTCTGCTGCAAAAGCATCTGAAATGTTGCGGCAAGCTTTTGGGGAGAGTGGTTAAACAAAACTTAAAGATTTTGAGTGGTATAAGGTGTTTAACGAAGGGAAAGAATGCATTGAAGAGGTGTGGTAGATCCCATTTTAACTGAGTAATGGGCCTATCAAGTCAGAGATCTGTTGCTTAATGATCGTTGTTTAACAAATAGGGATATTGATGAACAAGCTTTTATGTCATTTGAAACTTGTTAGCGAGCTTTAAAGATTGTTTTTCCTTAGAATGCATCGCTTCTTGGGTTACTCTAAAAACAGCCACATGTTCAGGTGCTGCACGAGATGCTTTTTCAGGGCAAGTCCTTCATAAAGCCTGTTACTGCTGACTGCTGAAACATGCTTTAGAAACAAATGAATAGTCATATTATAATGCTGTACAAAAGGGCAAGCAAGACCGAAAAGGCCATGTTGAAATCTGTCAAAAGGCATTGTGACTGTTTTCTTAAACTGTTATGATGTGCATAATTAATTTCTACTAATGGATGAAACTGTTAACACAGAATATTATTTGAGTGTTTTTTGTCATTTGCATGTGACAATTTCATAGAGAATAATTAAGCAGTGAAATAGCACATGGATTTTATGCCACAATAATGTGTATTGATCAAATTTCTCAGGAACTTTTCACCAGAAATTTAGCAAATATGGCATCATTTTTACCTGGTGTGGCATTGTGTATTTTTTTTTTTTTTTACACCTTTAAATTTACCATTTTGTGGTCTCTTTTGTGTGTGTTAGCGCATTAAAAGAAAACTTGCTGTATGTTAGGAAGGAAGTTTCATTAGATTTAAAAAAAAAAAAAAAAAAAAAAAAAAAAAAAAAAAAAAAAAAAAAAGAAAGAATCAAGGTTACTGTCAGTTAGGAGTTCTTTAAGTAAAATTATTTATTATGTCAAATTTCATGTATTTATTATGTCATATTCAAATAAATGTAAAATTATTTGTGCGATTTTTACAAAATTTGGTATTTAGGCATAGTTTGAGGCACAGAGTTGGATTGTGAAAAATTCAGCATATCATTTGAGAAATTCTGTGTTTTATCTGGAAATGTATGCTCGAACATTACTACTTATAAATCTGATATATATTCTAAGTTGCACTTTCAAGACATGAAGAAGATGAAGTTCTGATTGATTGATTATCTAACACAGGAAATGCAAAACTGCCCCATTTTCTCTAGCTAGTATATGCTTACATATGCATGTTATTTTCATATTTTGATGCCCGTAATGAAGATTTGCTTGCCTGTCGATGTGCTTGGGAAAATTTTGAGTTTATTTAAAGCGATTGTGTCTATAGTAACTGAGTCAAGGATTATCTCCTGAACTTTTTTACCAGTGATTCGAAATTGTGGAGGGAGTAATACATATATCATGTGTGCCTTAAATGAAGTAAACCTAGTCGAGCATAGATCTGCAGAGTGCAATTTTGCATATATATGTTATTTTAATTGTTTCCACTTAATTTGTCAAATGCTAGAATTTCTTTCATATGTGGTTCAACTTTCTTTCATCAACACTGAATGTTTGCTGGCATCAGCTGTGGCCAGAAGTTATGAACAGTTGTAAAGGATTTTCTTCTACTGAAGCCAAAGAAACTGTATGAATTGCAAAAGCAATTGGCAGTGAAGGAATTTCAGAATACCATCTGATAGTGAAAACAATGATAATGAAAAAGATAAAGTGCCTTTAACTTACATGAAGTTAAACGAATTGTTAAAAAAAAGCTAGGCCATCTGATTTTGCAATGATATCAACCTAAATGAATAAAGTAAAGTAGACTTTAAGGGGTGTTGCTCTGTACCTTGAAACTTTTCATTCATGTCAGTCATTGTCCAGAGCAAAAATCACCAACTTCATGAAAAAGTAATTATATTAATGATGTAACTCATATGTTCGACAAAGGTTTGCTGTACACATAAAAATGAAGTAACTGTTATGGGAAAAATCCTAAGTTACATTTTTTTAATTATGGAATAGACTATCATTTATTTTTTTTTTAATCTGAAATTTTATCTGAAAGACTGCTTCAGTGATTATCTTTAGCATGTAAAAGTTGCATATTTAGCAGACACTTTATTTGTAAATGAATTTGAACTTAGCATTTTTACATATTTTTAAAATCAAGGATAAAATGGAAAGAACTGCCAGTAAATTTAATATGTGTAGGTAAATTGACTTGGAAACAATGTTTTTAAGTAATTTCAAACAAAAATCTTTCGGACTTTTGATTACCCATGAAAAATTTATGTGCGGAACTGTCTGAATAGGCTATCAAAAATTATGTAATTTCATTAAGACTTTCTATACTTGTTTCCACAAAAATATATATTGAAATCATTTGGATGCTGAATCAGATTTGCTTACTCATATTTCTGACACTGAAGTAATTATTTCACATCTGGCCCCAAAGGAATGGTACCATTGTTAAAATTTTACTTATTATTAACAGAGCTAATTTAGTGAAATTTGTATACTAAGTCAGAGACATTAATAATGTGTAGAATGAAAAGTATGTAATTTGCATACAATGGTGTGTTGTCAGTGGGCTAATGGGACAAGGATAGCTTTTTAGTATTTTGGGAAATAATACTTTTCAGTAAATTTTTATGCAATATTTCTTTCTTTCAAGATGGGATGTCATGCAAAACAGGCTTAGGGTTGCCATAAAATGGCAAGAGAGGGCAGGGTGGCCACATTTGGTGAGAGTTCGCCCATTTAGCGACAAAATTGGCGATATGCTGTAGACGCATGGAGAAGCTTCTAGAACGAATTCTTCCTGGTTTAGCCCAGAACTTTCTCAGACACAAGCCAAAAGCTATATAAACCCTGCTGGTGCGCAGAGAGGGAGTCAGTTAAAGGTCAGTGCGGAGTCCAATGCCGAGTAGGTTGTCGGGTGCATCGAGCGAGTCTCTTAGTGTATTGCGAGACAGTGCATCATCAAGTTTTATCATAGAGTGTGTTGAGCTCCGAGAACGACCGAACCAAGTCGGGAGCTGTATTCTAGCGTATCGTCGAGTGCATCGCGATTTCTAACATTGAGAGTACGTGGAGTTCCGAGAACGACCGAACAGAGTCGGGAACTGTACTCCGGTGCTTTGCTGTGAAGCTGTCTTCTCCGTTATAGCCTGATAGTCTGCAGGCTGTCTTGCTGATTATTCCAGCATGTTTATAGTCGTTCTTCGACGACTGTAAACATGATTTGGGAGCTGTCTTGAAAAATACTGGCCAATAAAATGTGTTTCGATGCTTTATCGAGTGTCGTCGTTATTCACTCCAAATCCACGAACTCTTGAAGAGAAAAAGGTAACAATATAAATTAGATGAGATCGTGTTGTATCAGCTGTATCTAGTTTTGACCATTCCTGTAATTGTTAATTAACAGTAATAGGTTGAAAGAAATTTAACTTTTCTTCTAGCTTTTGTAAATGCTATTACTTGCACACCACTTTCTAGTTTGTGTAAGTATTCTTGTGATAAATTAATGAGTTTGAAGCAGAATATATTGATGCATTCATTTCAGTTTTATGGAGAGGGACTCTTGTCTTTAAAAGATCATAATATAGCAATGTTTTTTCAAGTTAACATGCTGAATAGTTATTAGTTTTACAGTGTTGTTGTCTTGGCATATTCTCATAAAATTTAAGAATCGCTGGATGAAAAAAATTGATTACAGGCATTACTATTGTAAGGAAGTATGTTTCTTAAGATTTTCATTATAAAGAATAACTGGAATTTTCTTTAAAAATTTAGTCTTGAAAATTTTATTTTAACATGGAGTTTGGTAAATATATATATATATATATATATATACAATGTTTCAGTGGATAGACATTAAGTTATTTTAATAAAAATGCTGTATTTGTGGAGGAAAGATGTGTTGTAAATGACTTTATAAATTAATTAATGACTTTATAATTTAATTTATGATAATATTTCCCTTTGTATTTTGCAACCTGTGTGACAACACAGTTTTTACTTTTCTATTTCTGCCAGCATTTTCAGTAGTTGTCACTGTGTTTACCTTACCATGCTTATCACGTGTTGATAATCATTTTGTCTTTAATATATGTTAATCCAGATGAATCTCTGTGTATTTATTTGTCTGCATTTGTAACATTAGACTTGAAGAAGATGTAGCCAACATCAATGGTTAAAAGGAATTGATTAACAAACTAGCTACAAACCATTAGCAAAATATTTGAGTGTAGGTGACTTTTTTGGGGAGGGAAGGAAATTTTCTGTGTAGAAATGAACAATATTATTATCCTAATTATAAAAATCATTTAAAAAGTTGTAAGAATATCAGTATGGAAATGTGTTCAAAACGTTTTATGAATATGGACAATAATAAATATATTTATTTCATAGTGTCTTTGAGAAAATATGCATAGTGTTTACAAAGCCAGTGCCAGAGCAACCTGTGTGGCATAGTTTAGATGCTGCAAAATGTGTAGAGTTTGGAGGAACACAAAGCAATAAAATTTAGGGATGGCTTTTTAGTCCAAAGGGGCTTTGTCTCTGAAGGACTATCGTTTTTGTTTTGCAATTTTGTTTTGGAAATATTAAAAGTCTGAATCTTTCTTTCTTTCTTTCTTTTTTTTTTAAGAAAGCATTGGGCAGCAGTTTTGGGTGTGGTAAATTTTTTAAAATTTAGGATCTGTAGAGACTGCACCAGGGCAACATGTTTAGTGCCAGCCCTGAGTATTTTTTCAGGACATTCTAATTTAGTATTCAATATTCATACAAAGTTTTTATTAGAAATAAGCAAAAACCTTTTGAGAGATGTGGAATCTGTGTATTGTTTTCAGATAAAATAGATTTATTCTTATAACAGGATTTATACTATCCTTAAAAGAAAAGAAAATTTCGTAGGTTTTTTGGAAACTATTTTTGGTTATTAAAAGTTTTTGATTGCACTCCTGATATTTCTATCTGTTTTTGACAATTTCCATTTTTTGTGTGAATTAACATTTTGGTGGACTACTTTTTTGGTAGTGCATTTACAAATATGTATTTTATGGGTTAACATTTCAATTCTTTGTTACTTTTTAATATAAATGGTGGATGCTTAAGTTTTAGGCACCAGGCCTTGCCTCCACTCGCCAAAGTTTATTTTTTAGAAATTCATTTGGAAAAGGAAAGTTCCAGCACAAAAGGTACTATACTTTAACATAGCGTCCCCCTCTAAATACCTTAATTTGCTCCACCATAGTCTGTAACAGCTGCAGGAAGGAGTAATTGCAATGAGACAGAGATGTCATGATAAGACATTTTCTGACTTAAATAGGGCTCTTTTGCTTTAATATAAAAAAATTAGATAACTGTTGTTCTTTTTATTTTCATTAATAATAAAGTAAATTTAAAACCCTTGAAAACAGTTATTAACATAGCACTTTTCAAATTAATATCTTGATTTTAAGCTATATGGATAGAAATTTTCATCTAAATATTCAAATTCCTTTATTGAATCTAGTATGAAAAATGTTTTATAATTTTTCCATTTTAATATTTCTTTTATAGTCTTCAGTGTAGTAGTTTTATAGTCATCTTTAGAAAAGTAAACTTTGCTTTTCAATTTTGTCCTTCCTCTCTTTTATTGTGTTTGGGTCTCGCAGCCAAGTAGTAAAATTGCTGAACACTGGAAGTTCTGACCTTGGTTCAAATCCAGGAAAATTGCATGGTTGCATAAGCATTTTCATGTTTTTTCTGTTGCATATCATATCCGTTGTGTGTTGCCAGTTTCCCTTATAAAGTCCTGCACAAAGGCATCCATTCCTTTAGGCAGACAGCTCTAGTATGCTTTGCCATGATAAACTAAACCAAACCCAACTTTGATTGTATTTAAAATTAAATTTTGCTTTCATACCTCTTCCATCCCCATTTAACTTTTTTTTAAATTTATGTTTATTTTTTTTTTTAATTTTAAATATTTAATGTGTTGTATTTCTAATTCATTTGGTTTTAATCTTCAAATTTATTTATTTAACTTTTTAATTTTGTATGAGAATTTCATATGGATAACTTTTTTACTCATGTGTATAATATAAATGAATTGTATTTGTTTTAATTTGTTCTTGTTTATAAAATTAGGAAAATAGTTAGCCAAGGTTCCCACACCTCATTATCAAGGGCACGTGGCAGAGCCTGTGTCTTATTGGGGTAACGCAATAACAATATAGGATACTGAACATCCCTTGCAATAGAATTTCATCCTACCTCCCGCACATTGTGTAAAAAAAACAAAAAGAAAAAAGTATTTTCTCATATACAGAACTGTCGAATGCATGGTTGTCAAAAAATTTCTATGTCAGAAGATGAGAAATGGTTGCTGTTTGAAAAGTGTGAGTTCCAGTTGAAAGTGCCTTTTGTCATGTATGCAGATTTTGAAATTGATACATATGGGAAAGTTCCGAACCCTTCTCATTCAATAATTCTAACTCACCCTTTTCCATCTAGCTACTGTTATTTTATTAAAGGTCTTGATGGAAGAACATTCAAAATAACCTGTGGTCAAAGAGGGAATGGTATTGCTGATAATTTCCTTCAAGACATACTTAAAGAAGAATAATCAATAAGTGATATTTTAAATAGTAAAAGATTAATGAAAATATCTCCTGAAGAAGTTCTTTTTCAGCAAGTTTGTCATTCATGTAAAGAGATTTTGGACAAAGAATATGTCATGATCATATAATTGGAAAATATCATGGAACAGTGCATGGAAGATGTAATATGAATTTTAAACTAAAAAAATTCCACTTATTTTTCATGGGTGTAAGAATTATTTATGATGGTTGTTTGATCATGCAAGGACTTGGTAAGATAGACCATAGAAAAGTCAATCGCATTGTGCAAAATTACTTTTTCATTGGGAAAACTACAGTTTTGGAATTTCTTCCAATTCATATCCAACATCATTGGAAAAGCTTGTTGGAAATCTTGAAGATGTACAGTTTGATATCATGAGAGATCACGTAAAAGATAGCATCAAAATAAGCCTCCAATTATGAAAAAGAGCCTTGGTATAATATTGACAGTAATGAAAGATGTAAGGAAGAAAGCCAACCTCATTGTCATGCATTTCTTAATGACTTAACCAATGAAGCTCTTTAAGATGCTGAGTATAATCATGCTCAGAATGTACAGAAAACTTTTGATATAAAAAGCTTAGGAAATTATAATGGTTTGTATATGGAAACAGATGTTCTGTTATTTACTTGCATTTTCGAAAACTTCAGAAAAATTTACTTGGATTATTGTGAGAGTGATCCTTGCCATGTGTATGCAGCACCTGGATTAGCTTAGCAAATGTGCTTAAAGATGACCAGAATTAAAATTTCTGACAGATCCAGATATGCATCTGTTTTTTTAAGTCTCTCCTTGGTGGAGTGAGTACTATCAAAACTTGCTATAATAATACTAATAATGTAGTATTAATAAATATTTAAATTGGAAGGGGACAATACTTATATAATATACTTAGATGCCAATAATTTATATATTTGAACCATGCTTCAACCACTTCCAACATATAAATTAAGACGGTTATCTGAAGAGGAAATAAACTTATTTAGAAATGATATTGGTGATAATGGAAAATATGGGTATCTATTAGAATTAGATTTGTGATGTCCAAAATTAACTTCATGATATCCATAATGAAATACACTTTAATGCCAAAACATTTCTGATATATTATCATCTTATTGCAAACAGAGGCCTTGAAAGTTAGAATGGTTTATTTCTTGGAAATGTTATGAAACGTGTTTCCAGTTTATGTGTTGCAAAAATGTATGTCTTGCATTCAAAAAAACTTAAAGCAATATAGTAAGTTGGAAATGAATTTGAAAGAAAGTTCCTTGAATTATTGAATACAGGCAAGAAACATGGATGCAATCGTATACGGAATTCAATACAGAGCAGCAGACGCTGGCAAAAATATTAATTCAAAAGATAGTTCACATTAATGAAAATTCTGTTTGTTGAAAAACAATTAGAAAACTTGGGAAATTTTCTCAATATACAATTAAACCTTTAGCGATGGAAAGTGCAAATGCACGCTTGTCGCTGAGGCCGGCAGTTTGTTTCACGAGTGTCTGTCCAGGGCCAGGGAGTTTTTTGCTATTAAGCCTAAATCCATGAAATTACCGAAATATCAATGCGTTGTTTAGTAATGTTCTGTAGAGTATTTAAATGGCATAGTATTTCTCAAAATGAGTTGAAAGCATTTTCAATATACTGAGCTCACTGAGTGTCTGTCTTTGAGTTCATGTGAAAGATTTTACTTTTTGTAAACAGACTTTCTTCTTGTGTTTTTTAAATTAATTAAAAAGTGTATTAATGTACTTTATCAATTAAAACTTTGGAATAATTTGAATAGCGCTTCCAAAAAATATTTTTCAAAGTGAGCAATTTTTTATATATATTTTCATGTAAAGTAAAGTAAAAAGATATTTAAACGCTAATTGTAACATATGTGATAGTTTAAATAGCCATCATAAAGCATGCCATACAGAAACATCCTTTCCCCTTATGTTTATATAATCAAAAACCATGTGTATGTGAGTCATGCTATTCTCATTTTGAGTAGAAGGTCAAATCTACATGTATCTGAAACCATATGGACATACAATACCATCTTGTGCCAAAAGTTATAGTTTTTAAAATCTTCCAGGACACTGGTGCAAATGTGTAACAGCCGGAGATGAAGGAGAAAATGCTCTGGCACACCAGTGTGTCAGCCGGGAAATGAGTGCACTTCTTGCTGGCATGTATACGTGACAGTTAACAAATAACGAAGTTTTTATGATTTTTACTGATAAATTTTGCACCTGTAACCATGAAACAAAAACTTCAATTAAATCATCCAGTATATGTCGGATGCTCTTCGCTAATGCTATATGTCGGATATTAGTAAAACTCTTATGTACAAGTTTCATTATGATTTCATAAGGAATAAATATGGAGAAACTGTAGAATTGTTGTTCACTAATGCAATTTCATTATGCTACGAAATTAAGATGAATGTGTGATAAATAATGAAAATTATTTTTATTTATCTAATTTCCCTAAAATCCACTTTGCATATTCTTGTAAATAAAAAAGTGTTGGAAAAAATGAAGGATAAATTCTTAGGTGCTTTTGCTATTGGGTTTGTAGGATTAACAGTAAAAATAAATTATATCTCGCAGAGAAGTAACAGA
Organism: Stegodyphus mimosarum; assembly: GCA_000611955.2. Lineage (NCBI taxonomy): Eukaryota > Metazoa > Arthropoda > Arachnida > Araneae > Eresidae > Stegodyphus > Stegodyphus mimosarum. Next base: position 774,224 of record KK115336.1, read on the forward strand.
TACTTATATATGGTTATATCTGGCAGAGAAGAGGAAAAAACTGCTAAAGAAACATCGAGATATATTGTGAAGAACTTAATGATTACATGAAATGCCTGTTTGATAATGAACACTCCTGAGCGACAACGAAGAAAATTACATTGAAAGGTCATAAAATTAGTAGTGTAGAACTGAGGAAAGCTGCTTTGAGTGCATTTGATGATAAACAATGCATTCTCTCAAATGGCTATGTTACCTTAGCTCATGGTTATTTTTAAATTGGAGAAGATAAAAAATAGCGAAGTAAATAAATAATAATAATGTTTAAACACAATGTGTGGGAGGTGGGAGGAAGTGCTGTTGCAAAGCACTCAACATCCTATATGCTAATTTTAAAAACAGGAATAAATTAAAGCAAATACAATTTATATATGTCATACATATGAGTGAAAGCTTTTCATATCAAATTTTGATAGCAAATTAAAAAAGGGAAAACTTAAATAAATAAATTTGAAGATTAAATACAAGTGAATTAAAAAATGCAACATGTTAAAAATCTGAAATAAAATTTTAAAAAAGTTAAATGAGTGTGAGTATAAAAGAAAAATTTTAATTTTAAAAAAAATGAAAGAGAAAAAAATTGAAAGGTAAAGATTGCTTTCTTAAAGATGTGTGAAGAATATGAAATAAATATTAAAATGGGAAAAAGTGTTAAATAAAAAAAATAGAATTGGAAAAATAAATTTCGTTCACTGTTGATTCAGTAAAGAAATCTGTATATGTAGGTAAAAAATTTTAAACGTAAAATCTATTCAAGATATTAATTCAAAATGTACTATGTTAATAATTACCGTGAATTGTTTTAAACTTCTTTTCATTATCAATGAAAATAATAAAAAAAAAATAGTTGTGCTTTTTTTTTTTTTTTTTTTTTTAAACCTAAAAAAAAATTTTTTTTTTTTTTTTTTTTTTTAAAGCCTACAGGGCCTTTGTCCCTGAAGGACTATTGTTTTCGCTTCCGTATTTTGCGTTGGAAACATTAAATGTCGGTTCACTTTTCAAACTGTTGCAACAGATATTGCAGCCCTGTATTGTATTTATAGAAATTAAGTAATGAAGAATGTGCATAAATGTATGTGTGTTTCTCGCATTGTGAGAAAACGACGGTACCTAAAGCCGTCGAATTTTGAATGGCGTAATCCTACTGCGAATATTGGCATCTGGAAGCCTAAATTTGAAATTTGGAATTTGTTTTGTTATCGATTTCATATTTTTTAAAACTTTAACGAATTTTTTGATTAACAAACTCAACGATTTCAGAGCGAGCAATGGCAACGTTGTACAGAAAAAACATTTTTATCGCCAGCGCGTGAGACTGTATATAGGAAATTTTAAAGATATGCTCAGTTTAAAATTATTTTGCGATATTGTTCTTTAACTGAATTTTGTGGTTCAAGTGCGAAGAACATGATATTTAATAAGTAAAGGTAACACACAAAATGTTAAAATAACGCCCCTTTGGACGTAATTTAAAATCTGAAACATTTCAGATTTTCTTTTCTTTCCTCTTATAGTTTTTTTTATTTTTTTTTTTTTAGTAAAGCACAAGAGGATACGTCAGTCCTAACATGCCTTATCACGGCATCTGCAACTGATACTTTTTTTTTACTCCTTCCTGCAGTTGTTATGCACTGCGGTATAGTAAAACTGGGTTTAATATACTATATTATAATTAGCACCCGTTGTGCTGGGACTGTCATTTTCCCACTGAATTTTTAAAAAATCATATTTGTGCCAATAATAATACACTTAGCTCTTCATCAAAGGCAGCTGTCAAATTTTTCAAGTGCCGTTTTTCTCCGGGGGAGGGTAATGAAGCTTCAGAAGTAGCTTTGAGGTACAAGCAAATGAATTGAATTTTAAATGAAAAAATGATATATCTAGAGAAATTTAATTCTTTTGAAAAATGTGAATGGTATAATTGAATTGGTATCTGTATTTAACTGTGGTTTAATCCCTCCCCCCTCCGCTCATCTACAATTCTGTCCATATTTTATTTTCAGGAAATAAGCTGATTTATTTCTGCGTGAATTGTTGCCAACACATTGGTAACCCTAATGTGTTGCCCTCAGGTTAGCCAGTAAAGATCAGAATTTTGTGGTTTTTAAGTACAATCAAATAAATGTAGACTTTCTGATATAGAATAATTTCAGTACATATAAAGATATTATTTTCTGTCCGCATACAGTGAGATTGTCTAATTTGAGAGATGACTTTGTGTGTACGCAAGGATGTCCAACCTTTTCGTGATCGTGAGTAGCCTCCCCTTTACGTTAGAGGCCACGATCTGGCGGCGCAGGAGAAAAAATGGTATTCTAATGAACTTTTAACAGATGCTGACCTTCGACCGGTAGCTCCCGATCGGTGGTTTGAATTTTTCTGATGTAAATATTCGTAGCAGTCTTCGGTTGCCATGGCAACCCCACCTCAGAGTAAAATTCTAATTAATATTAATACCAGTAGTATAAGAATTTTTGTTAACGGGAGTTTTAACACTTTTTACCAGTTGAAAAATTCTCGTTTTAAAAAACCGTTGGCTTTTCTGCAATTTGAAGCTTAACAACTCTTTTTAATAAGTAGAATTACGAAAATCAGTTTTAGTTAAACAGAAAATTGTAGGGGAAGTCATAAGAATTGTCAGTAAAAACCGTTAAATATCTGATAATTGCTGTCAAAGAATTTTACCGGAAGGAACTAAAAGAAGGCACATCCATTCTTTTCCTTTTGTCTTTGAGAATTTGTAATTAATCTAGACTCTTAAAAATCAATTTTTTCCGATTATACATTCCGGAACTAAAATGCAATTACCATTCGAATCAGAGGAGAACCGGTACTGATGCCCTCAATTAGAAAAATATCGAATAATTGCAAGTCAAAGAATATTAAAATTAATTACAGATGGGGAAGAAGAATCATAGCCTTTAGCAAATTCAGAAGTTTTGTAACATGATAGACCAAAATCGAAAAGAGAGAATGCATTCAGTATTCGAAGGGAACTGCAATTTTGAAAATTCCGTTTGTAAATATAGTAGCCGTATTTGTTTTCTTTAAACCAAATTTAGAAATTTGGTTTGATACGTCTTGTGTGGTAAAGCGTAGTTGCCTCCAAAGAATTGATCCCCCCTCCCTTTTTTTAAAGTTTTTTCCCCATGTTAATTTGAGGAAAATCTCATGCGATTTTTCTTAGAATTCTTCCATCAATCAAATTTTTCTTTATGTAAAAATATCTGTCCTCCCTCCCACCTTAAAATGAAGCCCTTACCAGTGTTAATATTTGTGTATAAACTTGTGTTAATATTCGAGCGTCCAAAAAAAAGTTCGTTATTGTTGCACTAATGGCCGCGATTTTGGAGTTCAGAATCCAGGTTGTCTTTAACGTCTTGAAACGTCCATAATGCAATTCATAATCATGATATCAACCACGAAGGATACTTTTCACCGCATTCACTTCTGCGTATTTTATGACCTCAGTTAGAAATACCAGTGCCATCATGAGTGCTGTATAAATGGTTGCCATCGTAGAACTGCGACTAGCGGACTTGAATCGTTGACAAGATGTTCTCCTTGTACCTTCATCTGAAACAAAAGCAAGAAAAAGTAACCTTAGAATGTACTTTTCTCCGCGTTTACATTTACTTGTCGAATTATCTCAATTATTAATGTCATGGCCGACATGGCTGCTGAAAAATTATGCGCCATCATAAAGTGCTGGCAGTTTTATGCTGGTCGGCTAGTGTTACTGCGCTATAACTATTATTTCTTTTAAAGGAACATAAGGAACAGTACACACACAAGACTTTAATTATTATGAGAATCGGGGCAAAATACAGTTGACTAACAATTCCCGTATCTTCAGAAATGGTGGAAAACTTGGGCAAAACGAACGTTAGACGGCAAAAATATTCACCAAGTTCTATTTCACAGACTTCACTTCTTCTTGTGTGGATAGAGGAACTATTAAAATGATCATAGTATAAAAAATATTATTAAACTGAGAGTTCTCTGTCATTTTTCCGGCTCTGATTGAATGTTATGATCTGCTATCCTACTTTATAAATCGCTAAATATTCATGCGGCAAACGGCAATAGTCTAAGTAACTGCCAGTTGCTATCTTACAGTAATAATTCTAGTAATCGGTAGTTGCCAATCTGAAGAGTAATAATTCAAGTGATAGTAACGAAATGAAGTCTGGAAAAAGAGTAGAAAGTGTGCGAGAGAAAGTAAAAGATCGAGACTTTTTTTTAACTTAAAAAGAATCCTTTAAATAAACGGTCAGGTAAATTTTATCGGCGGAGTAGAAAATGAGATCTCAGATCGAATGACTTGCGATCACGACCTGCTATTACAAGCCTCAGCAGCCCTCTAAGCATGCCAATTTTGTTCCTAGGTATAACGACGTCACCCATGTTGTAAAAACACGGGGTAAGGGAGAGAGGAAAAAAAACTGCTTTTAAAGTGCGTAAGTTTGTTATCGACTTTCGGTACGTGCTCTGGTTCCGCACCCACCCGATAGGCGGTCAGCTATCGAATGAGAATACGCGCTCTATAGATATATATCGGACAGGGGTAATTATTAATTAACCGAGACTCCCGTTCGTACACACCGAAGCCTCTTCAACCGCGATGGATGGATAGATAAGAGAGAGAGAGAGAAAATCCGTCCAAGGTGACTCACGCTTTCAGGGCGGGACGGAGTGCGCATGATGTTGCTAGCTACAAGGATGAATGGCCCGCCTCGGATTCTGGGTAGCAACGGCATGTTCTGCAGCTTAGGGCGCCCTTTTCGAGGGCCCTCATCGGCGCGCGCCCGTCGCAGATCGATGCGGCAACCGTACCGGGACGCCGCTCGCCCCTGGCAGTGGCCGTTCTCGGTCCGCGAGTTTTGGTGCTTTTTGGGATTTCTTTTTGTCTTTGGTTATTTTCCCTTGGAGGAGGAGGAGGAAGGAGGTGGATGGATGGATGGAAGGAAGGGCGTTGTATTAAATTGACTACATGAAGGGCAATTAAAAGAGCACTAGCAGCGTTCCTCTCGGATTTCGTGGTGTGGTTTTTAAAAATCGCGCTTTCCTGTACTTCCTTAATTTTGTTAATTTTATTTTTTAACATTTGCGCGCAGCGTTCCGTTTTGGATTGAGGAACATGTAAATGGCACTAAAACGTGGTTAATAATATCTGAATCAATTGATACTGAGTTTCAGTGCATAGAGGAACGTATTTTAAAGCTTATAAAAAAATGTATCCTTGCATTCTGTGTGTAAGATCTGATGTCTGTCCATTTGTTAATTAATTGCATTTTTTACTATATAAAAACGCGTGTTATAAAAAATATCTAGTTTGTAAACTGAAAGACAGTTTTTTCACCATACGTTTTGCCATCTTTCGTCATTTTAATAGATATGCTAGGCATGCAAATCTGTCGATTTTCGACCATATTCCTAACTAACTTTTTTGATATCCGCCCCGTTCAACTAAGAACATTGCGGGGGATTTGACGAATGCCAAATAAGCCGAAACAAGCTACCACGCAACCTCTTAAGGCCAAAAACATGACGGACATAGAACTCTCTCACTGGAAGATTTGTCGACCTCCTCAACATCGTTAGGGATCCTCTGATCCCTTATTTAAACAAGCATATGTACATAATAGGAAAAAAAAATAAGAGAAATAGACAAGTATTTACAGAATTGTAATGCTAAAACGGATATAAAGTTGAATTTCTACAATAATTGTTATACAGATGAACAGATGTTCATGTTACAAAACTATGTCTTATGTTACACAGATGGAAAAACGATTTGCTACATAACCACTCAAGCATTGTTATCTACAATGAATTGGTTCTCATTGTCAATAATGTGCTTCATGAGGCGCATAAGTCCTTGTAGGCACTTAGCATCGCATGCCAGTTGTTGTTTTGTCCAGGACGCAGCATACTTAGGGATACACTGTGTCCGCTCATTAGAAAGCAGTGAGCGGTGTTGTAGATAATGTTCTGCTGTCGTGCTGCAACCACAACGTACTTCTTAGTGAAGGAATTTGCCATGATGGGTCAAGATCTGGGACAGAAGCCTATTAGCTCTGTTTCTTTTAGTCGACACTTGTAGGAAGAAATCATAATCATCTACCCGTGTCGCTCTCGTCCCATCTGTTTTGCCAAATTTCAAGAATCTTGGTCGTAACTTTTTGTATGGTCACTGCCATATTCCTAACCAACCCGATTTGTAGCATATTTCTTCAGATTTTCTCATATCAGATGTCTCAGGATAATTATGTAGCTTAATATTTCATTATTTGCAACCGAAAGCGTGATATCCGGTGACTGAAATTTCTTGGTCTTCCCCCGAATTATCTATTTGCATTAAAGTGGTTGGTTCTGTGGCGTCTTCCTCCAGTTCTGTGTTAGTCACAAAGTAAGATTGAAGTTGTTCTTTGCATTTGCTCATCGATTAAACGGCATTTTACGTTTCTCGAGAAAGAATTCGTAGCCTTCCTTTCTCTAGAGACATTTATAACCGATCTTTTGCCTTGATTATATCTGCGGCACGAAATAAAATGTACTTTTCTGAGACAGTATACAGATGGCAATGTGCTATTTGTTAAATCTCCTCATTCAAAAATATTCAACCTGTTTTTTTGTTAACCGTAATAAATTATTGACTTGATTAAAGCCTGCCACTGGGTAAGAAGATCATAATGTTGGTTAAGTAACAACTTTTATTTTCGGATATTTCTCTGGAATGATTTTTAAATTTCAAAACATGGCATACTTTTATGTTCTGGACTTGGACTTGAACATTCTCCTTCAAAATAATAACTTCTTGCATTATAATGCTACCAAGATCAGATATACTGCAGTTCAGCGGTTCTATGAGCCATGCTATCTCATCAATTTTTCAATGTCTTGGAAGCGACCATTAAAATGCGTTTTTAAATTTTACATTCATTTAAATTTTACATTTCATTTCTTCGAATTTCATTAGAGATAGATTTCTCATTCAATTAATTCAGTTCTCAATTCATGGCATGGCAAAAATACATAAAACCTCAAAATATCTTTATTAAAAATCAAAAAATTTAAAACACCAAGTACTGTTAAAACAATTAAAAGAGGAATTTTTTACAATTAGAATTAGAGTTTCTACGCAAAAACAAACAAATCAGCCGGCGGGCAGGAAGGCAGATTTTTCAGGGCACAAAACTAAAAGTTTCCTTTTGGTCCCAGTATTAAAAAAGACACTAAAGGTGCGAAAAGCCTTTTTTACTATTCTGCTAAGTTTCAAATATAAACAAATATGCCTGCTGTGGTAAGAAAAATTAGGATTTGCCGCACGTAAACAACTTGTAAATTGTTGATAATTTTACAACTATCGCATGCAGATTAACTAAAGGCATAAGAACCTTTACCGGAAGATAAGAACAACATAATTCAATCATTTTTAAAGCAAAAAATGTGCAACTTTACGATATATAAAAATTTTTTTAAAAAATTTAAAAAAAAAACTGAGCTCACTGAGCCGAGTAACAGAGTAATATATATACACTTTTGGTGCGGCCGATTGCAACCGAAAAGGGAAGTGCACAGCTACGTATTATAGCAGTCCTATATACAAAATTTTAATGTTTTGAGGGTAGTCGTTTTTGAGTTATGCGAGATACGTGCGTACAGATGCCATGAAAAATCTCTTCTGAATTAAATTTAAATCAGTTTTATAACTCGTTTGGGGAAAAAGAGTCCTTTATTCTGCCCTTACGTACAGACGTCACGCAGAAACATCGTTAAATTGCATTCGATAGCGGTCAAAATAAATATTTTCGTTGAAATACGATACCCGGAATTTTTCGTGATTACAATACTTCCTTTACTTCGTACAAGAAAGTAAAAATGTTTCTGTTGGGTAGCCAATGCAAATCTTTGCTTTTTGTTAAATTTTATATGAAACTTTTCAAGTATTACGTTCATGCTGTAAATTTGCAATAAGTTGAGCATTATGAATAAATTCCCATAATCAGGTAGCTGAAGTCCATGAAATTTAACCACGTTAACTACGGAGATGAGCTCAAGTTTTAAACAAGTGTGTATATACTACGCGTGTGCCATAAAAATGTGTTAGGCTAGAATTGTAAAAATGCATTTTCCGCATGTAATGAATGAATCAGATCACCTTTTTGCCTAAGTAAAAATTCTATGTATTGATTTGTAAAGATGTCCTTTTTACATAACTGTTAAATAAAGCTTGTAAGTCAGTTCTTAATAGCGTGCTTCTTAATAGGAGAATTATTGTGGATCTTCTGAAACATGCATCGACGGCTCTAAATGCTTTCCGTCTTCTGTAAAGGCGGTCATCATATGACCAATTCCTGGAAAATAATGCTAAATAACAATGTTTTGTGTTCTTAGCAGTACTAATCTCTTTTAGCTTGCATTTTAAAAAGCTAAACACACTCAGTGGCATAGTAAAACACTGTTTGCTTACCAACAGCGAATGATTGAGACTACAAGTTGTGCAGGTTCTAAGTATCTGTGTCTAAATAGGTTGATCTGTGCAGGTGTTTTTTTTTTTTTTTAAATACTTTTCCTGATG
>KK115336.1:782933-800242 GCA_000611955.2 Stegodyphus mimosarum
TATATTTTTTTTTACATTTTGTGTGTTACATTTATTTATTAAATATCATGTTTTTCGCGCTTACACCATAAAATTCAGTTCAAGAGAAAATATAGCAAAATAATTTTTAATTGAGCTTCCGATACACAGTCTCATGCGCTGGAGGTAAAAATAAAAATGTTTTTTCTGTACAACGTTGCCATTGCTCGCTTTGAAATCTTTTGAATTTGTTCATCAAAAATTCGTTAAAGTTTTTGCAAAATATGAAATGGATAATAAAACTTATTCTAAATTTGGAATTTAGGTTTTTCCAGATGCCCATATTCGCGGTAGGACTACGTTATTCAAAATTGGAGGGTTCTAGATACCGTCGTTTTATCACAGTGCGAGAAACATGCATACATTTATGCAGATTCTTCATTATTTAATCTCTTTAAATATAATACAGGGTGATAATATTTAGTGGCAACAATTTGAAAAGTGAAACGGACATTCAGAGTGAACCGACGCAAAGTCGCAAAACGAATGCAATTGTCCTTCAGGGACAAAGCCCCTTTGGACTAAAAACATTCATACAGCCATTTTTCCATCTGTATAAAATTTTCTACAAAAGCAACCACCTATCCAGGAGTCCTCTAATATCTGTTACTTAGTTGTAACTAATAACCTATTTGCCCTAGTGATTTTGACTTTTTTGGATTTTGTTATTAACTGAAAATTAATTTTTCGGAATGCCATTATATTTTATTGTTTTTTGCTTCTAGTCGAACAAAGCTTTTTTTTTTTTTTTGTTTTGTTTGTTTTTGTTTGTCCGTAACCGTTTGGAATGTATTTTAAATTAACCTAAAACAATCGGGAAACTTACCTTCTGGATACTTTCAGTTATTTGATGCTTTATCCTTTTATTGTTTTATATTGTGATCGACTAATGTTTCTTTTTTAGTTTAAGAAAAATCTAATTTTCAAAAGTCTGTTACTCTTTTAAATATTCGTGTAAAACGATCGATAAATAATTTTTCTTGAGTTAACCTTTCAGATTTTTAATAAATTACACTTTTATTTTTTTTTTTATTTTTTTAGGGACAGGCACTTGCTTTTTTGGCATACTTTGGAATTTTGTGTATCTTAGAAATTATCTTTAAAAAGTAACTTTTTTTTTTATTGTAAATGAATTCGACTAAGCAAAAAAACTTATCCTAGTCCTCTTCCTGCGAAGAATTTTCAGCTTGAGCAAAATCTTATCTTTTTTTTCCACCCTGAAGGGTTTCTTGTCCTGTCAAAGAGTACGTGTACAATTATTTGGCTGTTAATATTAGCTTCAATTAGCGTCTGTTTCTGAATTAGATGAAGGCTTTTGGAGAGATGGAACTGTTTAAATAGGCATAATTTTGAGCATCCTATTTAATAAGCCTCCTCCAATCAGCATCGGCCTCGTCCATAAACTCTGACCTCTCATTGTTGTCAGCCTCAGGAGCCTTTTCCCGCCGTTTGATCGATGCGACGCCCCAATTTTTCGAATTCCCGGACATTTCAAACTGGCGAATGAGAAGGACTTCGTCTCCTGACTACAACTGGCATTGCCTCTTCGATCGAGTGCCTGTATGAGGCCAGCGAGGCGAAGGGGGGCCATCGATTGGGGAGGGACTAAGTCACGTAATTACGATCATTACGGTGAGAGCACTAATTACTGGATAACTCTCTTCCTTGGTGTAGCGATTTAATGCTGTCAGGCCGGCGCGTCCGGCCCGATGCACCCGATTCTCGAAACCGGATAAAGGCCCTCTCTGCCCCCTTCTCTCTCCCCTCTGCCCGGGCAATCTATATCGTTGTAGGAAACTCGCTGTCCAGAGAACATGAAGTGGCCAATTAGGGGGAAGCTTCCCGTGATGCATTGTTTAGCACGGAAGAAAATGAATGTCTTCATTTGCAGTCGGCCGCTAACGACCATGGTACATCCGCGATTAAAGGCGGCTGGCTTGGCTCTCAGAAGTGGGCGGAACACTTAAGCTGCTGCTCAGTGTCTTGCACTTGTTTCGAAAGAAAGAGGAAAAAATGCTGAAAAGAATGCCAGTGCCTCTCGAGAGCTATTCTCATGTTTTTCGTGTTTTTACTAATTATTCTGATACTCAAAGTTAAATCGCTTGATTGATAAAGTTTCACTTTTTGAATCGAGCGTAAAGTGCTCTACGAAGACGTTTTGTCATATTTATCTGTATCGAGTCGCAAGGCTTAGCTGGTTGTTTTACCTATCTTTTTTTTTTTTTTATTTTCAGTTTAAAATGATTAATAGTTCGCTTCTCGTTTTGGCTTGTGTTCTTCCTGTTATAGAGGTTGTGAAGAATTTAAGAACAAATGAAGTCATCTACAATCTAGTTCCTGTGTATAAAATATCATGTAAAAAGTCTGAAAGCTTTCAGATTTTACATTACGCCCATAAGGGCTTTTTTAACATTTCGTGTGTTTTATTAAATATCATATTCTTAGCAACTGAGCCATAAAATTCAATTCAAGAGCAATATCGGAAAACAGTTTTTAAATGAGCATATCTTTAGAATTTCCGATACACAATCTCGCGCGCTGGAGGTTTTTTTTTTTTTTTTTTTTTTTTCCTACAGTGTTGCCATTGCTCGCTTAGAAATCGTTGAGTTTCTTAATCAAAAATACGTTAAAGTGTTACAAAATATGAAATCGATAATAAAACAAATTCCAAATTAGGACGTCCAGATGCGCATATTTGGTGGAGGGTTACGTTATTCAAAATTTGATGGCTCTAGTAGGTATGCGAGAAACATGCATACAATCATACAGATTCTTCATTATTTAATTTCTTAAAGTGTAACATAAGGCTCTAATATTTGGTGGCAACAATTTGAAAAGTAAACCGACATTTGTAGTGAACCAGCGAAAAATGCCAAAAATTAATAGCCCTTCAGGGCTCCCGCCCTTTGGGCTAATAATTTGAGTCAGTTGAGCTTTAATTTGAGCTACGAGAGGGGTAAATGGGATATACTGATAAACTTATATAAAAAAAAATATGTGTATATGTGAATGTTTAAAAAAATTATACCTGTGCTTAAACGCCGTTCACCAGGCAACTTCTTTTATCTCCTTCTATATAGTTATTCATATTTTAAAGTGAAATCGTCGATTCATTGTCCCATAAAGAACACAACTATTGAGTGCATAATAACATACAGATTTATTGGTGAAATTAAATAATTTACATATTGCATGCTTTTGCAGTGTGTGGTACATGTGCTTATATGTAAAATATGATATTACCCAAATGCCCTTCGCAACTCTGCAGGCACACGTTCTTTCGGTGAAATTTTCCATAACTTTTTGGCATACGTGCGCCTCTAGTTCTGTATTACGCTCTGAATCTCGGCCTTAATCCGGAAGTGATCCTGTTTTTGTAGGCGTACACACGAGATTTCAAATACACCCACAGAAAGAAATTACAGGGTGTCAGACCTCAAGATGTGGGTGTCCATTTCACGTCAGAAGAGAAATCACCCGGCCTAGATGTGTGTACTAGCCCCAAAGATAACAGGTGGAAATCAGTGTTGTCAACTTACTAGAACAGAAATGGCAGGCATTTCAAAAGTTGCTTTTTTCATGGAACATCTTTTTAAACCCAGAAGTTTTTTTATTGTGGGGAGGTGGGCGTGTCTGATAACTTGGATAATAGTGAGTTTTAATTTGCTATTGCTGTTGTTGCCTGGTGTTATATCCGCCGACTTTACCTAATTTAATACAAATACAACTAGAAGCATGCAAATCTTTACTTTCACAACGTTTGAATTGGGAAAAACTCGTTAACAATTCATTGTTTACGCAAAAGTTATTTTTCAAGTTCCTTGCCCATCCTTTATTTTCGCAATTGTTGCCCTAGCCATATGCTTCCATTTACAGAAGTGTTTGAAATCACGAAAATATTCCATGTTTCCATATATATAAACGAGCGTATTAAACTATATCATTACCTTTAAAATATTTTTTCACTATATATATGTATAATAATTTTGGACAAGTAACAATGCCTAAGTTTTAATGTGCCCTCCCGGTTCCTAAACTTTTATTTGGGAAAGTTTTATACTCGTTATATAAAAATAAAGTTACAAGTAGTTTAACTTCCCTATACGTCAGAAATTGACCGGGATATTTAATTGCGAACTTTACAATTTTTGATGCAATTTTCAACTTGCCTTGAAGGATCGGTTAATTAAGTTTAAATAACTCCAGGAAATAAATGAAGTGCAGCAAGAAAAAATATGTATGACTTAATAGGCCATACAAAGAAGTCATGTTGATTGGCCACATAGGTTTTGTTCTTAATATTATCAGAAGTGATAGTTCATTGGTTACTTAAATTCGCTAATTTTTAGCCCAAAATAACTATTAACCTCGAAATGGGATTTTGCGTCGTTTCATTTTTCATTCGAGTCTGTTGCTGTTTAGTAAAATGTAAAGTATGTATCTTTTAGATTGAATCTGTATGTTGTCAATTGAAAAATTAAGCTATTTGAAAGCAAGAGATGCAGTTCTTAAGAATATTCGATTCTTACGTTTAAATTGGATTGATTTTTAATAATAAAAATGCATCTAATCCGTGATATGCCTAATTAAAAATATTCAGTGTTTTCACAGAATGAAATTATATATTTGCTTATTATTTACTTCCTATTTTGTAAAATTTTAATGGATTTTTGATTAAGAAACTCAACTGTTTAAAAGCGAGCAGTGGCAACAGTGAACGGGATAAAAAATTTTTATCTCCAGCCCGCGAGTCTGTCTGTTGGAAATTCTAAAGATATGCTGTTTTTAATATGCTGTTTTTTTATGTTATGATATTTTGTGTTTTTGCTATTGAATTGTTTGCGGCGTAAGTGTGAAAAACGTGATATTTAGTAAATAGAGTTAACACACAAAACGTTAATAATAAAAAGGAAAAAAAAAGTTTTGTAAGTCATCTTGCTAAGAAAACTGAACATTGGTGTGATGAGCTCGACAAAACAAAAAATCTTTTGGGCGACCGTTAAAATCTAAAATCTTTTTTTAGTCTAAAGAGGCTTTCTTCCTGCAGGACTATTGTTTTCTTGTAACAAAATATTGCAGCCCTGTATTATATTTAAAGAAATTAAATAATGAAAAATGTGCATAAATGTATGTATGTTTCTCGCATTGTGATAAAACGACGGTACCTAAAGCCATCGAATGTTGAATGCCGTCATCCTGCTGCGAATATAGGCATCTGGAAGCCCAAATTTGAAATTTGGAATTTGTTTTATTAACGATTTCATATTTTGTAAAACTTTAACGAATTTTTGATGAACAAACTCAAGGGTTTCAAAGCGGGCAATGGGAACGTTGTACAGAAAAAAACATTTTTATCTGCAGCGCGTGAGACTGTGTGTAGGAAATTCTAAAGATATGCTCAGTTTAAAATTACTTTGCGATATTGTTCTTTAACTGAATTTTATGGTTTAAATGCGAAGAACATGATATTCAATTAATAAAAGTAACATACAAAATGTTTAAAAAACGCCCCTTTGGACGTAATTTAAAATCTGAAACCTTTCAGATTTTTTTTTGTCTGTTTTTTTTAAATGATGATTTTTTATTGTCTTACTGTAGCATGGCCATCATGTACACAAATTAATTTCGGTATTAAGCATTCTAAATCAGAGAGTTATCATTTATATTGTACGAAGAGAAACTAACATTAAATGAGTCTTGAATATTTAGAAATGGAATTTTAGTGCTTTGAAGCTTCGTAGTGTAGAAAGTAATCGCCTTTATTCATTGAACTTCCCGGAATTGCCTGAATCTTTGTTATTTAGTCCAGAAATTAGATATTTTTTAGGTTATCATCATCGAATGTACTACTCCTATCTTTAAGGAAAAATTCTAGGCAATTTAATAATTCACTAACTAGCTGTAGAAAATTAATAGTCTCCAGCAAATGAATATTCTGTTTGTTTCGTAATCAATGCCATCATCGTTGTTTTGTCGCTTTCCTATTGAGATGCGTCTTGTAGTGTACTTCAAAAATCTGAAGTTACCGTATGTAGTACTTATAATTTCCCCGTAAGTCATTAGTTCGATTACCCTGCGTTCATTCTGCTTTCCCGAAGATATTCGAAATACTATCGGTTTGTTAAAACTGGATTGTAATTGTTGGCAAATTATTTGTTACTGCTTATTCTCTTCAGGATTGTTTCTCGAATTTTCTCATCTGTAGTATCTTCAAAGCAGCGACTCTTTCACTTTCGCTCTATATCTAAAGTGATTGTCATGATCGTTTGTGTTACTGTTCAGTTGTGAGAATTACTTCCTAGAATAGCTTTTATATGAGGGTTTCTCATGTGGGAATTCGTTTGGAAATAATGATCATGAGCTTCTAATTTAAACTTCACGAGTGCGTTTTGAAACCATAATTATGTATTGTAGCTCTTAGTATACTTAACTAAAGCTAAGATGAAAAAAATGCCTGTTAAGTAGAATTTTGAGGATTTTAAAATTTGTAGTATCTTTGAAAAGGTGTTTCTTTATGCGTGGAACGAGGGTTAATGAAATACATAACCGTGAATTTCTTTGAATCTTTTGTTGTAATAAAATGAGTACAGAAGTGGGAATAATCAAACATAAGTGGGCTATTTATATAAAATTAAATGCAAGTTTATTATCATTTTTGTAGCTTACACTTCGTGTATCTGCGCTATGTATTTAAATTTTGTCCACCGCTAATAATTTTATTTTCGCGATTTTTGGTATTTTAATGCTGCGTAATTGCTCTTATTACACGGGTTGAGTCATAGTGGTCTCCGGTATTTTAACTGTCTAGGTGTGAACCTAGGAATTTTAAATTTGTTGTGTAAAAAGTATTTGGTTAGTGGTACTTTTATTTACATTTTTTGTATGCATGTTTTCAAGAATTATCACGGGCACCTCTTGAAAGAATAAGTGTCAGTTATCAAACTCGGAACTGAATGAGCTATGCAACATTCATGCTAGGAATTGCTATTGAAATTTTGATTAAATAGCGCAGACGTTGCCTTAGCGCATATGGTACGCACAGGGTGTAACATAAATGATAATCACAGTTTTCAGACGTGATAGAAGACTTGGATTTCATATTTATTTGGCTATTTATTTAGAACTGTAATTAAAATTGCTTATTGCAACGCAGACGATTTTTGAAGAGAAAGCTACGTCGGAAAAATAAAAATAAAAGAGCGCGTACATTTAATATTCAATAAATAAATATCTCGTAATTACTGTTGCCATCCAGAAAAATCTAGAAATATCGAGATTGTTCTAGTGATAATTAGAAAGCTTATAAAAGCCGAATTGAAACACCTCATCTCAGTTGTTGTTGTAGTTGTAGCTGTTCGAAGCGAACTGCTGTTTGTTTACTTAATGCTGTAGCGATTTCTCTGTGAGATAGAATTAGTTTATCTGTTTTGAACTGAGTTTTCTAAACGTTTGTGATATTGCGCGAATATCTCTGAAGAAATATTTCAACATTTTGATTTATTTCTTGTGGAAAGAATAAACTTTGTTAACTTTTTAACGACTTGTGCATTCAATCCATAACGAACCCGTACGCACGCAACGATATCTTGAATTAAAACCACTTTTCTTGTTCTTTCGCACTTAACCTATGTTTCCTCGTTCACATTTTCCATTCCACCGCGCATTGTATTACAGAAATTATTACTTTTATAATCTTCTTTCTGTCACCGCTTAATTTGTGGCTATAAATTCCGTTACAATGATATATATATAGTTATATCTTACATATATATATGTAAGATATAACAAAATATGATAGCTGCTTAAAAAAATAATTGGCGACGTCAAAATGGACATTCTAAATTTGGTGCTCTTCACCTAAATTCATCCGTTCTCCCAAATTCGAGATCTTTCTGTCGTTATGTAACGCTATTTGAAAAGGGAAACTAAAATTAACCAATCATAGATTAGCTGTACTTGTACATCAAACTTCGTATAAATATCGCTAGCGATTAATTACGTCATTCTTCTGCGTTCCTTTCCCTAGCTTCCGCCTTGTCAGTATCTCTATTTTGCTATGCTCTCCTTTGTTCTTATTCTAAGATGATATAACGTGCATAGAAAAAATATTATATTTGCTTATGATCTAGAAATATCCTATCTACTAAGAAATAATTTGATTATGTGCCAAATAAATCTTGGTGATTCATTAAAAGATCCAGTTTTTGTTATCTTCATCGGACATCGCCATGACGGACATCGAAAGCTGTTAAAAGTTCCAGTGTATTCTTCGCTCTTCTCTTCTACACTTAAAAAATTATGACACATGTATATAAGGGGTTTTAATTCAAACAGAGTAACTAATTATATATTCTCTATATTTCTCTACTTTTCTAAGTAGTTCTTGGCAGAAATTTGATTCTTACTTGGGAAAAAAAAGATGCAACGCTCTTTCTTATTTTGATTATTGTTAACTGATCGAAGATTGGTTTGTTCCGCTTGAAAAGTGAACTAATCTCCGATCAATAACAATAATTACTTCTTTATTCTGAACTTTCTCTTTTACTATTTTGTCTGTTTTTTGATTTAAAAAATATTTCTTGTTATCTTATAATTAAACTGCTAGCATAATTTTTAGTACAACAGAATTCTTAATGTAAAACTCGTCTCTCATATATATATATATATATATATATATAAGTATAAATGCCAGACCCAAAATTTCATGGCATGTAAATGATGGACTTTTTCAATCTATAGTAGATAAAGCTGATAGCGAAGGAAGATGCAGTCTCGACCAGTTGATAACATATCTTGGTTTAACGGTCTTATAAATAAACTAGAAATGACCGTTGTTCTAGATATTATAAATTGTAATTAAAATGATTTGTGCAAAGGTGCCTGTTAATTCAAACTGAATTACCCAGGGCAGGCGGCGAGGACACCCTTTTGCTTACTGCCCAGTGGGGTTTTCCCCTTCTACTTGCTTAATTGCTTAAAGTAGAGTGCATGAAGGAAACCACTGGCGGTGCATTTCTTAAGAGCCACCGTTAGCTCAATAAATAAAGGTTATTTAAATAATAAAATGTTAATTCACATGTCAAAGATCTCTTTGTACACAACATTTCTTGTGTAGATCTTTCCATCATTTTTAAGCTCGTGATTGCTAATGCAAACAAATGTTCACGTTCCCCCTGACTCGCTCAATTTGCGTTCAGTTGAAAATTCAGTTTAAAATACAATGTCATAATAAAATCGGGTAAAGTTTTAAACTCTTTACGCGAAAGGATATTTAGCATAGGAGTTTGGGTAAACTTACTTGATGAGATGGACTACGCACAACTCGTTAGTTGGTTTCGTCTCCTTTAATTTCTCAGCGTTTGCAAGTTTCTAGGTAATTCATATGTAAATATAGTTAAATGCATAATAAGCAACGATTGTAAGAATTAAAAATATTTAAATGTTCTTAAATACCATGATAATTTAATTAAAACAACGATAACTGCCTGTATGGTATCAGTGTATATGGACTGTTTGAATGCCGTGACAACTTCACCCCATTGGCTACTACAGTTACGCAAGCAACCAATAAACTATCGGCGACAAACAGACATTTAAGCCGCATATAATAAAGATTGGTGCGAACGTGTGCACTGTATAACATAATTAAGCGCGTACATTCATACGCAAACGTGAAACGAGCGAATGAGTGAAATTTCTTATAGTGTTGCGAGCGACGGAATCGCTATGTTCCTTTCAACAATAAGCCTAGATAAGCAGGAAGAAAATTATTATGAAAATAAGTACAACAAATAGCACACACAGTACAAGAGGTAACTCAGGAGAAACTCAATAGAATGGAAATAACTCAAGGAAAACGTAGATATTAAGCAATTTCGCCTTATCACATGAAATAAATAGCAGAGTTTCTCAAATTATACTCAGGGTAAAATCCTAACCCGTACTTCAGCTAACCTCTAAATACCACGGCTAATTCAGAACTGAACTGCCTACCTGTCCGAAACCGTATCTGGGCTCTGAAAACTTCTGGAAGAATCATCTTCGAAAATGTGTTTTTGCAAATCTTCCAAAAAAATAGCCAAGTTGGCGCGAAATCACCAAATGTCGGCAAGACCCGTCAGGAACGAAATTGTCTGCATGTCCCGTTGAAGCTACCTTCACGATTCCAACGTTGTTACTCTCATATTTGAGCTATCTTCACAATTACAACGTTGCTTCACTCATAATAACATGATGTACTAAGATATTTGGCCAGAAATTAGATTTAATGCAAAATAAGCTCAAAAATTGTCAACGTGAAAACTATAAATAAATGAAATAATACAAAACGCCACAATAGTGGAGAAAAACAAAATTACAATCGGTGAAGATTCAGGTATTTGTGACAATAGACATATCGCTCTACTTCTGCCTCTTCGGTTGGTTTAGTTAAATTTTCGTTGGTTCAATCATTTTAATATCGGGAAATCAGTATTATAATCGGGAAAAATATCATATTTCAACGAAAATATGTATTTTGACCGCTATCGAATGCAATTTAACGATGTTTTTCAGTGACATTTGTACGTAAGAACAAAATAAAAGAAAAAAAAATTATAAAACTGTTTTAAAATGCATTCTGAAGAGGTTTTTTTCGTGGCGTCTGTGCGTATGTATGTATGTATCTCACATAACTCAAAAACGAGTAGCCTGAGAACGTTGAAATTTTGTATATAGGACTGCTATAACATGTAGATGTGCACCTCCTATTTTGGTTGTAATCGGCTACACCAAAGGTATATAAATTTATGTATATGTATGTAAGAAAAAAAACAAACGCAAAAAAACTGAAAAATCTGAAAGATTTCAGATTTTAAATTACGTCCAAAGGCGCGTTTTTTTAACGTTTCGTGTGCTACCTTTTTTTATTAAATATCATGTACTACGTACTCAAAGCATAAAATTCAGTTCAAAATCAATATCGCAAAATCATTTTAAAATGAGCATATCTTTAGAATTTCCGTAAGTCTCGTTCGCTGGAGATAAAAATGTTTTTTTTTTTTCCCGTACAGGGTTGCCATTTCTCGCTTTGAAATCATTTAGTTTGTTAATCAGAAATTCGTTGAAATGTTACAAAACATAAAATCGATAATAAAGCAAATTTCAAATTCAAAATTAGGGCTTCCAGATGCCCATATTCGCAGTAGGATTACGTCATTCAAAATTCGATGGCTCTAGGTTTTATCACAATGCGAGAAACATGCATACATTTATGCAGATTTTTCATTTTTTAAAATTTAATGCAGAGCGATAACATTTAGTGGCAACAATTTGAAAAGTGAAACGGGCATTCAGAGTGAATCGACGCAAAATCGCAAAACGAAAGTAATAGTCCTTCGGGACTAAATCCCTTTGGACTAATAAAGAATGCGTAAAAGATTAAATTAGCAACGTAAATTTCCCTTCTGAATTCTAAAAATAGTAACCTCTCTCTCTGCACTGCGTTATTTCTAGATGAATCCATGTCATATGACTCTTACATAATTCTGGTGATGTAAATGGAACTAACGCTCAAAAAGCCAATTGTAATTTTATAGCAATATTAACTATCCAATCAAAAAACTAACTCAGTCTGAATTAAGATTTCACCCCGAACGTAACGCACTTGCTCGCTATTCTTCGGCCTAGCTGGATTGCTGTCTGCTGATTTCCTGTTTTTGCAAAGTTATCAAAAATGTAAACCTCTTGAAATAGGCACAAATAATGTGCTAAGCTGTTTGTGGCCGCAATATGGTTACTGAAGATAAGATGGTTTACTCTGCCTCGACTGCCAAATTTCTTATTCAGTGTGGATCGGCATCTCAGCATTCTACGCTCTCAAAATTCCTGTTCGTCATTACCTCTAAATTTGTTTTTATTATTTCATATATATATCCACTCAATTACTTGGCTCAATGAGCTCAGTTTTTTTATTCGTATACGTTGGTAAATTGTGCATTTTTTTTCTCCTTTAAAAGTGATTGAATTATGTTGTTCTTATCTTCCGGTTAAGGTTTTTATGCCTTTCAGTAAATCTGCATGCAAGATTTGTAGAATTATCAACAATTTAAAAGTTGTTTAAGTGCGGATAAGCCTAATCATTTTTCTCATGGCGGGACATATTTGTTTACATTTGAAACTTAGGAGAATATTGGATTTGTTGCCGATCTAGAGAAACTAAGCTTCGCAACAACAAGGATAACGCCTTCTTTTATTATTGCAAATTAAATCATGCTTAATCCACCAGGAATAAGCGTTTAAGATTTACTTCGTAATTTTTAATACAGATGTTTTGAGTTTTTATGTGTTTCTGCCTTGTCGCGAAGTAAGAACTGAATTAATTGAATGAGAAATACTGAATTGTCTGCGAAAAACTGTTTTGTTTGTTTGTTTGTTTAATTTCTTTTACACATCGTTTTAGATTTATTATAGTATTTGAATAGAACATGTGGCAAAGATTAGTTAATTCTCCAGATGATGTACATAATTGTTGTGTATTCTGATGAGTTATAAAATGAATGAGATAACGCTGTAGCGCCAGAGTGTCGCTGTGGTAAACAAATAGCGTGAATTTTAAGCAGTGCATTTATTCTGTTGGGGTTTATGCGCTATCGACGAAGTAGATTTAATTCAATCCAATAAGTTTAAATGAAATGCAGGGAAAAAGTGCGTATAAGTTAGTATTCCGTACAAGGAAGTCATAATGTGGTGTGCACATCAGATTCTTTTGTTACGTAAATCTACCCGTCATTTGCATTATACATAAGGCAAGGATTAATTTTGAAGTAAAGCGCATAAGAAAATTTTATAATAAGCGTATTGCTATTTTTAGAATAGAAAGGGGGACTAGTAAAAATAACAAAAAGACTTGAAGGGGTCATTACAATTTAAAGCTAGAATTTTATCTCCCATGTATGCATCCTATTCTATAGGCATCTAGGAAGAAACTTCTCATAATAAAAATAATTGATCCTGTCCGTAAAACGTGTCTTAATCCGAAAACTAACACTCCATTGGGAATTGAGCCAGCATGGAGGGAGCGCACCACGTGTGCAACCGCGTGCCGTCTCCTGCGACTGATTTTCTCGATAGGAAACAACAATACTCCCGCCTCGGTATCTGAATTGTGCTCCATAAAAGAGTGAATGAAATCCAGCCCGCATGAACTCGGGCACTATGCATGCATCTAGTGTTACAGGGGTATTTTTTGATATGTCAGTGATTCTCTGATCTCAAAAGAAGATACCTCGTCTAAGCGGTGACTTTTTCCTCTCTCTCTCTGAATAAATATCTCCTCTCGGAAGTATGGTGGCTACATCCTTTGTTCTTGTTTCCTTAAGTACTGAGGTGTTCTTTTTTTGAAAAATTAGAACTGAGACATAACTGTGTTTCTTTAAAACACACGTGCAAATTTACAGTTAATGAAGTACGAAGGGATGTCTCAATGAAACGCAGAATTCAATATGCCGAGTAAAATACTTTATTTTGAAAAGACGAAGTAAATGTTCCAATATAAGAATGAAAAATAATATCTGGCATGTGGCCTCTACGACTTATTCTGCAGCATTGTACACTGCGCAAAAAAAAGGGGGGGACAGTTCTGTATATCCCGTTCTACTGTAGAAAAATGATGTAACATCAGGGTGCTTGCATGGGTAAAAACCCCTATCCCATGTAGAACAGTTAAGTAATTGAGAATAATGTCAAGTGTATAACTTCAGAACCAGATCATAATATATGCCATGTCTTACTATGAACAAGATGGACTAAGTCTTATATATCGACAGTCAGAAAAAACGAGAACAACCTGCAAAAACACTTACTATTAAGCATATAAACAGATACAAGTGTGAGTCTCATGGTTCTTAAAAGTAGGTGAGATTTTAAGGGTAAATTACTAATTAAATTACATTCTCTTTACTATAATAAAAGCTAAGATCTATTAAAGCAGAGGAACACATATCACAGTAGTCAAGATAATTACTGAGTGTGGTCATAGGCCATTTGCAAGTGCGAAGAACATGATATTTAATAAATAAAAGGTAACACGCAAAATGTTAAAAAGCGCCCCTTTGGGCGTAATGTGAAATATGAAAGCCTTCAGATTTATATATATTTTAATTTACTTTGACCATATCTTGAGCATCTACTTCAGTTTGAAAAATTTATTCTGTAATATTTTCATAACATTAATCGATTTGTTGATCACAATAAGCTATATGTTTTTCGTGTTTTCGCACGCAAACGGGCGCGACTTCGGCAATTCAAATAAACAATATCCGAATGTAACATTAACCGCGATCACGTTAAGCTGGGTCTACTCTGTAGTTTTGTTAACGAATCTAGACTGGCGCATGATATGTATACTACTGGATTACTTTTCTTTTCCTTCAAATTGCGCTTCTACTACCAAAACTCAATTTCTGTGTAGAGAAGAACCTCTTCTTAATGCATCGATTGGTTTATCCGACGATCGAAGATGGATATTCCGAAGGAAAATATCGGTCGTGAACATGTACCTCGCGCCTGTCTCGCAAGCCATGTTCCTTTCTGTGTTACTTCTGTTGTTATTTCGGTAACTCTTCCTCCATTTTTTTTTCTCCTCTGTCCTTCTTTCTTTGCCTCCCCTTAGCTCTGCCTCTCTCCGGCTTCGTTTTTGAGTTCGTCGTTGCCGGCATTTAATAATATTGGAAGCGGAGTTCATTACGGGCCCTCGAGTGGATGCTTCGAGTGGCCTGCTAGGGGATTCAATATCAGCGAGCGCCTGCTTTTTGCCGACGCGGCGCCTCCGTTCGGAATCGCCCACGGATACGCCAGTGCTGCTCTTGCATCACATAAGCCAGTTTGGCTTTTCTTTTAATATCCTTCGCATTGTTTCGGAGGCTTTAGAAGAATTGAATGAATATCGTGATTTTCTCTGAAGGACTTAGGCCTGGTCCTTCGTTGTTCGTAAATAAAGCTAGGAATAAACTTGTGTGTTTAGTAATGATTGAGATAGGTTGGATTTTTTTAGAAATATTCAGTGCGTAGAAATTGAATGGTGATAGAACTTGAACAGGGATTCCCAGCCTTATTCTTGCATCGACTTCTTACATATTTTTTCTGTAATATACAATATACAATATAATCGTAATACAAATAAATAATAGCATGTAAATAGCTTAAAGATAACAGTTAGATTAAGAATATGAACAAAGCTTCGAAAAAATGATTTATGCTTTTAATTATTTTTCTTGTATTATTATTATTATTTTTAATTTTACGAATATAAGCGTGTTTTCAAAAACAAAATCACGGATACTGACTACTTGAAAGTTCAATTTTAATTCGTGTAATGGTTGTGCATGGGGATGTATTGATGCAATTTTTTTTTTTATATTTGGTATTAAATTGCTGAATTTAATTTTCATATATAGCGTCGCTCAAACATATTCAGCCTGTTTCTTCTTTTCCCATTCCAGTTTTGCGTTCTTCGTAATTTTTTAAACGTGTTTCTTGTGTTTAACTTTTTTTATATTGCTGATATCGCATAAAAAATTTATATATTTTAAAAAATATATTTGATCTAAAAAATATATTAAATAATTTGAGGTGATTATTTTTTTTCCTTACATTTATCTTATGTCATTTCTTTCTTAATAAATGATACAGCTTTACATCAATAAACAATTAATTATCAATTTTATTAATGACTTTTTTAATCAATGGGATATTGATGCCAATCAGTTGTAGGCGCATATTGGGCTATCAACCTCCAGTCGCCCAGACGGTATAGTGGTTAGGGGAGCCTACTATGGTACCGAAGGGCCCGGGTTCAAATCCTCGAGAAGACATACATATTTGTAAATGTATAGTGTCGGTGCGGTGTGCCGGCACTTTCAATATGCCGCCAGCCGTCTCGTGTGGATTGGTGGGAGATGAGTCCCCCCCCCCCGGGATGCTCTTCCTCAAAATTGGGGGTGGAAATAGAAGTCCAACCTCTCTTCGGAGTAGACTCTGGCAATCATTGTTCCATGTGTTAATGGACAAGACAACAACCTCCAGAGCTAGAACATAGTAAAATGGTAATTTTCCAGGTAATGGAAGAATAAGAATACAATGTGTAGATTTCTGGAGTTTAACTCATTGTTTATATTTACTGTAAATTTTTAAACACATGTAAATTTTTAAATTACTGTAAATTTTTAAAATTATTTTGTGATTTTGCTCATGAACTGAATTTTATGGTTTAAGTGCGAAGAACAAAATGTTAAAAAAAATTCCCTTTGGACGTAATTTAAAATCTGAACTTTATTTTTTATTTTATTTTATTTTTTTCTTTTTTTTTCCCTGTTATGCTGAGTTCATTTTATTTAAATGTGGGTTGTTAAAGAAATGTGATGCTGAAGCTATGTAGACACTCATTGACTTACTATGATTCCCGCAAAAAATTAACTGTAAAATTAAAAACCAAACTATCGGTTTCATATAAATTCCCAGGGTTCGTACGGTCCTTAAGAGTCCTTAAAAGTCCTTAGGTTTTTTGGAATCGATTTTTAGTCCTTAAAAGTCCTTAATTTCGACCGAAATCGACAGAAGGTCCTTAATTTTAATAATCTGAAATTTGTCTTTTTTTACGACTGCCATTTTGAGTGTGAATTAGCATTTTGGAGGAATATTTTTGGCGATTCACTAACGCATGTGGTTATCTTTTGAATGGGTGAATGGGTTCGTGTGTTATAACTTATTTTTATTTCTAATATAAATAGTAGGATACTGGAGTTTCTAAGCAAGAAGTGAAACATAAGCATTTCAAAATTCATTTTTTCTAATGAAGAGCTCTTAAACAACTTTTCAGTTTTGGTGATGTGATGTTTTTTATTTAATATTTCTAAATTTGGCCACTTATCAACATTTTGGCGATTTTAAGATCAGTTTTTGTGGAAAATTTTTAATTCCGATAGCTGGGAATTTTTCGACTTTTTTTTTAATACATCGTAACATTAATATGCATCAGTTTTCTCTATAAAATTAATTTTACAGTTTTCCTTTTTTTTTCCAAACTATTTTTAGCTTTTCGCTATTACAGAATTCTAAAAGTTATAACATTTTTAGTTTTTTGTTGCTCAGTTTGTCACTAAATTCTAAAAATTCTACCACATCAGCTCTATAACCAGCCCTTACCATATATATTTCATATTTCTTCTGAATTTTGATATTGCTAAATAAATAAAATTAGCAGCCTTTTCTATGCATTCTAAATGCATTTAGTTATTTTGGAATAACAGAAATCC
>KK115336.1:801802-812602 GCA_000611955.2 Stegodyphus mimosarum
TTTAGGGAAAGTAAACAGTATTGCTAAAATCTCTCATTCCTCTTCAGCACAAAAACTGTCGCATTTTAGCCAAACAGCTTATTTTATTAGGCGAAAGGAGCATTGTTGCCAACAAATATTATCGCCCTGTATTATATTTAAACAAATTAAATAATGAAGAATCTGCATAAATGTGTGTGTTTCTTTCGCATTGTGATAAAACAACGGTACCTAGAGCCATCCAATTTTGAATAACGTACGTTTCCACCCGAATATGGGCATCTGAAAGCCCAAATTTGGAATTTGTTTTATTATCGATTTCATATTTTGTAAAACTTTCACGAATTTTTGATTAACAAACTCAGGATTTCAAAGCGAGCAATGGCAGCAATTGTACAGAAAAAACATTTCAGTCTCCAGCGCGTGAGACTGTGTATCGGAAATTCGAAAGATATGCTCATTTTAAAATTATTTTGAGATTTTGCTACTATTGTTTAAGTGCGAAGAACATGATATTTAATAAATAAAGGTAACACACGAAACGTTGAAACAAAACAACCCTTTGGGCGCAATGTAAAATCTGAAAACTCTCAGTTTTTTTTATTAATATTATTTTTTATTTATTTATTTTTCATGCACAGAAGCATCATAGATTTTTGGTGTCCATGGAAGATAAAATGAGCTATTTATCAGATAACGTTTGAATTATTTTGCGAACTGGCTGTTTCTTTTTCAAATCTAGTTGTGTTTGGCATTTGAGTGTATTATTACAAACCCAGTTTGAGAAGCAAATCATTGGTTAAGTATCATCAAGTTGTGTTTGTTCTTCCTCTAAACTCATTGTAATCGATATTTAATTTGAAAGCTATTGTACCTAGTTTGCTGTAACTTCAGTTTGTGTTTGAACTTTTATACAGAATCCAACATTCCGAAAGAAAAAGTAGAATCATGATTTTATGGTTAATTAATTCAGAACTAAAAATTGAATTGAATACGTTTTCGAACATGCAACAGAATTGGGAAGAACTCATTGTTTTAGACCAGTGGTGTCTCTCTCTCTCTCTGTCTGAGAAAAAATATACTAACTAGGTTAATGTTGCAACCAATGTCCAATGCTGTAATTATTTATGTTAATTAAATACATATGAATACAAAATTGCACTTCTGCGCAAACGTTAGTACCGGAAATAAGCAAATTTGTTAACAATGTGTTTCACAGTGGACGCATGTTGGAATTCTTATCTGCAATGTTGTTTAAAGTCAATGTCGTTTCTGAGAGTGATCAGCATTCAGCAGTTATAGCTGAAAGACGTCATTTAAGTGAAGACCAAAAGTGGCTAATAATTTGTAGAATCGAGGGAGGTCAAAACAAATGAAGGTCGCCGAGATTTGATTATCCCTCAAAGTGTCATATCAAGAGGTTGGACCTTTTAAGCACTGGATTAGTTGATAGGCAGCCTGGTCAAGTGCGAACAAAAGCAACAGCTGCATCAGAAGACCGTTTTCTGCCATTCTCGGCTCGAAGAAACCCCCGCAGCGTATACAAGAGATTTGGTTTTAGATCTACAGGCTGCCACAGGAACTCGAGTTAGTCGTTCTACTGTTGCATTATGGCTTAACGAGATTGGACTGTATGCGAGAAAACCAATGGTTTATGTCCTACTCCAGTTTCCAGAGGAGCCCGTTTAAACTGGTGCCGTCGTCATGTCCAATAAAGCCAAGAGGACTGGCCCGGAATATTGTTTACTGACGAGATATAGTCTGAACAGGGATTCTAGATGTTTTTTTGATCTGCAGAGAGGAAGGAACACGCAACTTGCCTTCCCTTGCTCATAAAATATCCCGTTTCCGCGACCGTGGTTTAATGGTTTGGGGAGGAATTATAACAAATGGCCGCACCGAGCTGCATATCTTTCAAACAGGTGCTATAACCACTCGGAGATATATGACGAGGTATTGAAACCCCAAGTGCAACTGTTTGGGGATTCTGTTGGCCCAGAGATATTTGCTAATGGATGACAATGCCTGCCCTCATCGAGCGTACGTAATGTCAGAATACTTGCAAACAGAAGATATCCCTCAAATGGATGGGCCTCCTTATTCAGCTGACTTGAACCCGATAGATCATGTATGGGATGCCTTAAGGTGCCGAATTTCAGTGTTCCCCGTACCCTCCAGGAGCTGAAAAGTTCACTTTTAGAAGAGTGGCTGCAGTTGCACAAGACCTGATCAAGACTGGTAAAATCTATGAAATCAAGATCTAAGGTATGCATATCTGTCGGAGGTGACCATATACTATGTTAAAGAAAAATGTTTTCCACAGCAGTTGACTTTTAATTTTTTCATCATTTTCCATTTCCTTCAATTTGGTTTTAATTTCAGTAGTCTGTGAATAATCAACTGTCAAACATTTTAATTTATGTTAGTTAACCTATGCTTTTGTACAAATTTCTATTAATAATTTTTTATTAAATATCAGTTACGTTTTATTTCTGTCATTATTCTTTAATTTTGGTGACCAGTGTATTTTTTCTGTTTGGGAAAGGGGAGGGGAGGAATGATCGTCTAGTAAGGTTGAAAGGGGCGCATCTGGGAAAAAAGGTCCTTCGTGGTGTAATGGTCAACACGTTCGGCGCGTATTCGAGAGGTTCGAGTCCCAGCGGGGACATTGCTCATTTTTCATGTCTCCTGCTTCGAAATAGCTTAATGTTCTCTATAGTGGCCCCCCGAATTAAAAAAAATGGTGGATGTTGATTCTTCACCACCAGGATTTGTCGATTGAGTCCCCTAATCCCCAGTCTCCCGTTAAAAGGGGGAAGTATATATGGTATTTCTCCTGCCTTCTTAGCATGTTTTCGTGGTGTAATGGTCAGCACACTCGGCGCATATTGGAGAGGTCCGAGGTTCGAGTCCCACCAAGGGCACTGCTCATTTTTCATGTCTTGTGCTTCGAAATAACTTAATGTCTCTGCAAGCTTTTGCGAAAGTGTGTTCTAAAAATTTAATACCAGGGTGGGAGGGTGGAAGTCTTTTCCATTATCTTAGTTTTTAAAACAAAGGAAGGAAACTTATGTATATTCGTTTCGTGAAGGAGGGAATTTTCTGAAGTATATTCAGGTGCTCTAATTGATTGAACAATATTACAAATGCAGTCTGATTTTTTTAATATATTTATTTAATTGACAGTTGACCTTCCTCATCCTCTTACGTATCACGTTACTCCCACATTTACTAAACTGAGTAGTTTGCGAACAAACAGCAGTTCACGAGATTCTTTTCTTTTTTTCACCTCCCCCCCCGCTCGATTTTGCTCTTCTCTTCTCTACCTCTCTGACGAGTAAAAGAGGGAAGACAGGTCCGTCCAATACTTGAATAAACATCTTGTTAAACAAACGACTGATGTGAGATGTAAAACTTCGGTTAGAATAAATTTCTTTTTCCCACTTCTTGGTGGTCTTCCCGAAGGTTTCGATATCAGTCCCCCATTCGGAAGAATGTTTGTCTAATATTCCTAAGTCCTTTTTTTTCCTGGGTAATTTTTTTTTTCTTTTGTCTGTCTTATTGCAAATTGTGTAAAAAATTGTTCTGTTTTTGTATTTTAAGGAAATGGGTTTAATATTTTATTGTTCGTTTCATTCGTGTATGAATTTTTACTTCCTTGTACGAAGAAGGAAGTATTCTAATCGCGTTAAATTTCGGGTATCATAGTATCATATTTCAACGGAAGTGTCAATTTTGACCTTACGAATCCATTTGGACAATTTTTTTGTGTGACATCTGTACGTGCGGACATAAAGTAGTTTTTATCCCAAAGAGCGTTAGCCCAGAAGGGCCGCTTTAGCATTTTGTGACGTTTCAGTATAAACGGCGTTTCACTTTCCAAATTGTTGCCACCAAATATATTCATCTTCTGTTATATTTAAAGAAATTAAATAATGAAGAATCTGCATAAGTGTATGTAGGTTTCTCGCATTGTAATAAAACGACGGTACCTAGAGCCATCAAATTTTGAATGGCGTATTCCTGCACCGAATATGGACGTGTGGAAGCCCTAATTTGGAATTTTTTTATTATATATTTCATATTTTGTAAAGCATTTATGAGTTTTTGATTAAGAAATTCAGCGATTCCAAAGCGAGCAATGGCAACAATGTACGGAAAGAAAAAAGATTTTTATCTCTAGCACGCATGACTGTGTATCGGAAATTCTAAAAGTATGCTCTTCTTAAATTATTTTGTGATATTGCTGTTGGGTTGAATTTTATGGTTTATGTACGAAGAACATGATGTTTAATAAATAAAGGTAACACACAAAGCGTTAAAAAAAGCCCCGTTGGTTGTAATTATAAAATCTGAAAACTTTCAGATACTCCTCCCCCAAAAGGGTTTGTAAAATGTATCGAAAATTGTTTTTCCGTGACGTCTGTACGTACGTATGTATGTATGCATAACTCAAAAAGGATTAGCCTTTAAATTTTTATGTGTGAGACTGCTATAACATCTAGTTGTGCGCCTCCCTTTTTTATTGCAATCCGCAGTACCAAAAGTATATACCCACTCTTCTTATTCGGCCTAAGAGTCCTTACCTAGCCTTTATTTTCGCAGTCTTGGTCGTAGTCTTGTACTTCTAATTACAGAAGTGTTTTAAATGACGAAAATATTCATGTTTTAACATTATCAAATTTAAACAAAAAAATTTTGGACCAATAACGAAATTTAACTTTCATTGCGATGTCCTTGTTCTTAATTTATATTTGGGAATGTTTTACACTCGTAACTCATGTACTACTAACGTGGCCTTCAGCAGGCGGAACACACTCTGATTAAACAATCTAAAACCTTTCTTTCAATACTGTCGCTTTCTCCCTCATTTGAATACGCGCGAAGTAAAATTAGCGTTTTGGCAGGAAAGCGCAAAGTGACAATAAATTTATTGAACATAAAATAACTGGTTAGGTAGAAATAGACAAATTCTTGCATCCTAAGCCTAAAAGCTATGTTAATAGCAAATCATTATACCGTATTATTTTCTACTCACTGCAGTTGTTCAGTTAACGAAGAGCGGGATTAATTTTATTATATAAACTTTGATTTAAAAAAAATTCGTTCATTCACAAACACGTTTGAAACAGAGTTTTCCAATTATTCTTTTAACCAGATCGCATGTATTAATTTCGCGATTGTGTTATTTATTGAAGGAGGGATAGTTGTGGTCAAGTGTATATATCTTAGCACTCATGTTACTGGCATTCAAGAGTTATAAATGTTTGGATGCTGACCCTCAGTTATGGCTCTTGCCCCCCTTTCGACTCATAAACCTGCTGCCCTCTTTGTCCAACCCCTTGGGTACTGTGTTTGTCATAGATGAATGCGTCCTGAAAAGGGGAAAAGCGAGGGAGATAGTCTTGGTTTTAAGAATGGTTGATGATTCTCATCCATCTCATCTCTCATATGTTCGTGCCATAAAAATAAAATAAATAAATAAATAAAAGAGTTAACTTGTTATGTTCTCAGCTTTCTTTGGGGGGGAAGAAAGATTATAAAGATCAAAATGCTTCACTCCCAAAAATTTTAATTAATAAATTTTATTATTGTCTTTGTGTGTATAGGTAATAAGTCTTTGCTGTGTGCATTTTAATGGAGGGATAAGATTTTGGTGAATTTCCATTAAAAAATAGTTAAAAGTTAAAATGGGATAGTTTTGTCCCTTTGGACCTTTTAATAGATAAATTGGATCTTGAAAATTTTCCTTTAAAAAAGTTAAGAGGCAGCAGATTCTTTCTTAAGAATGTGTGTTAATTGTTAGATTTTCTTTTATCTTAAATGTTTGATTTTTTAAATGTTTAAGCTTTTCAGTCGTAGATTTAAAAAAATTCTAATCTTAATGTACTGTAAGATGAAAAATAACTTTTTTATTTCTAATATATAACAGTGAACATATAAATTTAAGTTCAAGAAACCAAAAGAAAATGAATCAACACCTTGCTGGGATGCAGAAATAAGTTTTGTTTATACTATGATGTTATTATTTTTATTTAAAAATAATCATCTGGCTTTTAAGTGTACCGGAAAAATGCCTAAAGAGAACACCAAACATTAAATTTGAAAACTGCACAGAATTTTACTCTGCAGAACAATTTTATGGAAAAGGAAACAAACAACAACGGAAAAAAAAATTCAGTTAAAAATGCATTACACGTAAAAAGCATACAAGGAAATAAACAATATCCCTTAATACAAATATTACTTATCCTAATAAATAAATTAACCAACTTCCCTTTGCAAAATCTTAAGAACTCAAACGGTATAAACAGATTAAGAACTTAAACAAATTAAAATATATCATGCAAAACTTTTTTATAATTAAAATTATATATAATTAAAACATAATATCACAATGAAATAAGCAATATCCCTCGATACAAATGTTAATTATCCTAATAAAGTAATTAAACAATTTACCGTTGCAAAAAGAAACAACTTTTTAATTTCTTAAACTTTCAGTCTCTTAAAAACAGTAACATAAGAAATACGATGAAAAATTGTTGCCAAACCGAAATTTTTAAAATAATAATACTGTTCAAAATGATGTAATTTCATCAAAAATCTATCAACAACAATAAGAAAGGAAAATTTTGCCAAAGCTACATTTTAAAATATCTGAGATGTGAGAAGTGTATTCGGAAGCTTCATTTAAAAAATTTTTAAAAAAATACAAAATATTATTATTTTTCCAAAATTCTTTTTTTAAAAGGAGTCGAAAGGATTAAAGTTCAACGTGTCCAAAAATCAAAGGAAAATAAACAGCACATTTTTTAAAATAAGTTTTTTTTAAAAAAATTCCGCTGAAAAGGTGTTAAGCTCACCTTCCTAAATAAATTCGTATTTAATCGATTTATTGAAATACGAAATTTATTTTAAGTTCGTAAAATAGCTAAGTGTCTACGCTTCACGACGATGTAAAAATGAAATGTATAGAGTGAAATCTCGCTTTCCTGTAGCCCATTATGTCTCAAAATGACGCGATTTGGTCACAAAACATAAAATAAAAAAAATTCTAATTCGAATTTTGAAAAAATCGCTTCGAGGTGCACTGGCTCTTGTGTAGATACACCTATGTACCAAATTTCGTGGCCCTGGGTCTATTAGCTTACTTGCAACACGAACGAAAGACACACACACAGACTCTTTGT
The DNA here is from genome assembly GCA_000611955.2 of Stegodyphus mimosarum. Taxonomy (NCBI): domain Eukaryota; kingdom Metazoa; phylum Arthropoda; class Arachnida; order Araneae; family Eresidae; genus Stegodyphus; species Stegodyphus mimosarum. The sequence continues at coordinate 808,975 of KK115336.1, forward strand.
TTTATTATATGTAGAGATCTCTGCAATTGTGATGAGGTCTTCCTTCGTCCTTTTAGATAGAAATGGTGTAGTATTCGTCAGTTAACTAACGTCATGTGTGAAACTATCAAAGGTCAAATATTCGATATTTTTCTTGGGGTTACTTCAGGTGGCTTTACAATGCTTGTTTTAATTTTTGCATCGCCACCAACGAAATAATGAGATAGCCTGTCAATATTTCAGAACAATCTGACACAGCATTTTCAAAACTTTTTGCCTGAGACTGAAATCATTAATCATTTCAGATTGTAAGAAGTTAATTACTGGATAAGATTTTTCCTGCAGCTTATGAATGTTTGTTCTTGGATTTACAAATGGATTTGCCGGTTCAAAACAGTACTTTTTCTTTTAATTTGTTCCGTGTTTTTGCTCGCTTCTTAATTGAAAAGACCTAAGCAGTATTTTTCCATCGCTGTATCGGAATTCAAAGATCTTCATGTTTAACCCATAAATTTGCGACTCCCGCGCGAAATTAGATGGGAATTTTCTCTCCAAAATTAACCTGAGGCAATTTTCTTTAAGGAACATAAGGCAGGGCCATAATCCGATGTTAAACACGCCAAGTAACCCTCTTTCTCCGATTTTTTTTATTTTATTTTCTCTGCTTTAAATCCGATAACAAGGATTTTTATGGAAAACCCCGAGGGCGGATCTCTCCCCCCCCCCCGAGTAGGAAGGCGTGATGACATAACGGGATGTAGATTTGTGAAGGGGAGATCGGACGGTGTCTTTTCTCCTTTTCATCTGGGGGTGGTCTTTGCGGTTGTTTCAAGAGGCCTCTGCCGGTGGCATCCAACGATGACTCCATTAAAGTCCCATCTATATATTGGGACCCTGCGCCTGGTGTACCCGATTTGGCTGGCAGCTCGGGGACCAAGTCCACACTATCGTCGGAAGTTCTCGATCATTTTGAATTCGCTATTTTCTCTTGTCGTACTTCCGGGCAGAGTGGAGCCAGAAAAATGTTTCACCTAAAGTTCCTGTAAGCTAGATGAAACATTGTTAGAATCATGTTGAGTGTTTTTTATGCTGATGCCCGATGATGCGGTTGCAACTGCGCAGCACAAAATCGACTGCAACTCTACAAAAGTCAGTACTTATATGTAGAGCTTAATGTTGGATTCGGCTGCAATTGTGATCTTGAACCTCACCCACGTAGTCCTAGAACTGCAAGTCAGGGCATATAGATCTAAGCGAAAACTTTGCGTTGTATTACTTGCTGGTTAATTGTATTAGAGAATGCGACTAGAGTGCAGAATTGTCAACTCTCCCTGATTTAGGCGGGAGACTCCCGATTTCCGACCCGATTTACAATATATTTCTCCCGACTTTCTCTTATTCTTAAAATTTCTCACGATTTTTATGTAGCTTGGCTTAATATTTCGTTATTTGCGTTCCCCAAAAAAAGGGATTTGTAGTGTCTGAAAGTACTTTGCTTTTGTCTAGGCTGCATAGAAAAGCAAAATAGTTTCATCTGTGAGAAATTAGGCGCTCTTCTGCTTTGTGAGTGAAAGCACGTGTCCGTTAATGTCATGTTCCATTTCTCCAATGAGCATCGAGTGCCACTGCGTATCATCTGGCACATATTAACCAATGAGCACAAAGCAAGATCGAGGTTGTTATTTCTTTCATCTTGTCGCTAACCTGTGTGGACGTACGTGCTTTCGAGAAATAGTTATATCTGCGAAAAACGTAAAATACTCGTGTACTTTTCAAAAATCGTACACAGATGACTTTCCATCTGATATTTCCTCAAGGAAATGTAATGCATTTACAATGTGTACCGTTTGTCATTTCGATTTTTCGATTTCCCACGGTAAAAGGACCGATGTTCTCAAGCATGTTCGTACACAAGGACAACATGAGTTCTAATGAAAAAAAAAAAAGGAAGAAAAGAAAAAGAATTAATTTTTGTGAAAACAAAGGACCAAAAAGTTATTAATGCAAAATGTACTGTTTGCATTTAAGAATTAGTAACTGAACTTTCGGATATTAGTTAGTAACCGTTTGAAGTTAATTCATTATTAAAAATAATATTTTTATCATTTAAAAATATTTGTTCTTGAAAATAAATCTCCCTATTTTTTAATGTCGTACGTTAGCAAATATGAGACTGGACTTTCTCAGACAAATCGGCTGTTGTTTACATGTCACATAAGGAAAATCGACTACCGATTTACGTAGGCCGCTTGAAACATCTTAAGATTGATTGTATTATTATTCAGAATCAGCTGAATTTATGGACTCTATATTTTTTTTCCTTTTTCAAATCTGAGACCTTCCCTGCTAAAAATGCCCCGTAGAAACCCATAAAAAATTTTACGGGGAATTGGCCTACGGGTACCTGTACAGTTCTGCGGGTACCCGTAGGCCAAATACCCGTAAAAACTCATAGAAAGAAACCCGTGCAGCTGTACGGGTACCCGTAGGCCAAATCTCCGTACAAACCCGTAGAAAGAAACCCGTACAGCTGTACGGGTACCCGTAGGCCAAATCCCCGTACAAACCCACAGAAGGAAACCCGTACAGCTGTACGGGTATCCATAGGCCAAATCCCCGTAAAAACCCATAAAATGCTTTGGCCTACTCGTACAGGTACGAGTAGGCCAAAGCATCATAAAAAGAAACCTGTAGAACATACGTGTACTATAAACAAAATCCCTGTTAAAAACCATATCCAGAAACCAGAATTTTATGCGTATTCACAGAGGCCAAATCTCTATTCAAAAATGGATATTCCGTAGGTCTATTCCAGATAAAAACCAGTACACAAAAGCTCAAACCTATGCGGATATCCATAGGCCAAATCTCTGTAAAAGCCAGTATACAAAAATCTACAGACTAACACAGGTACCCATTGGAAAAATCACTGCACAAAACAGTAGACGAAAACCCATAAACAAAACCAATAGAATTATACCACAGCGCAGTATCCATACATAGAACGGGTATTCATACGCAGAATTCCTATAAAAAACAATATACAAAAATAGAACTGTAGATCAAATTTCCATAAAAACTAATAATTACAAGCATAAAGCAGCAATACACAATTAGCAGTGATAAAATGTACAGACCTAAATAGGGGGAAGACACACAGAGTAATTTTAAATAAAATTCAATACGAAGAAGCTTAAAAAAAGTTTATAAATATCGAGAAGCCTTCAAGCCCCTGTCCTTCTCTATGCATATCAGTACCTATAAACATATAACAAAATATTTATATAAATTCTCTTTACAAAATTTTAAACTTCCTTTATATAATTTTGAAAATAATAGAAAGATAATAATCAAAGTCATGATTCACAACCATTGAATGATATATGCATATATTTGATGGTTGCGAATCATGACTTTGATTATAAATATATACACATAATAGTATATCTCATTGCATATATATGTATTGCAGTGTATTTCAGTTCTTTAATTGGGAAATTAAACAATGGAATTTAATCACATCAGCTTGTCACAATTTGACACCTAATGAGAAATGTATTGCCAAAGGATGGTAGTACTTTCTAGCATCTGCTTAAATTTTAAGCAACCTACAATGCACTAAACCAGATTTAAACAAAACTAGACAAAG
>KK115336.1:816501-829896 GCA_000611955.2 Stegodyphus mimosarum
GTCAGTAGAGCAGAAAGTTTTACTGGTTTCTATGGGGCATTTTGAAACTAGTAAGAAAAACCCACAGAGACCAACAGAAACCAGTAAAAGTCAACAGAAACCCATAGAATTTTATGGGTACCCATAAAAAATTTTACTGGTTTCTGTGGGGCATTTTTAGCAGGGTTTACGACTTTTCACGATACCAAAACTTGACGTTTTGTGAAAGTCTTGTTCAACATTGCGAGCATGGCATTTTTCACTTCTTCATCTGAAAGTTACCTATTTCTATGCAACTGCTTTTTTAGTGTTAAGAGCGCCTAATATTCTTTTGTTGACACTGATACTAATGCCACGGCAACAACATGCAACTGGACCTTGTTCTGGAGGAAAGCCGCTGTTTCTTGAGCAAATCTGCATTTTTGCCCCTTTATGGTTGTACGTATATACTTTTCAAGATAGTTACTTAATAATCACTGTTTATCGTTTCTCATGGAGTATTGACGCCATAACCATAGCGAATAATTCTCACAGAAATTGCTTTAGCGATTTTATTTATGTTACCATCTGGAAGTACTGCTCTTACTGTAATAATGAAGCATGGCTGAATGTTTCATTACTGTATGCGTATTGCTTCAAGTACTTTAATGGAGCTGTTCCCAAGTTTAAGACAAAATTCAAGCTCATCTGGGATTTGTCTTCGTCATCCTCCACGACAAAATATGCTAAGTACTTCCACTTCCTGTGATTAAGTACTGAAGACCATGGCTGTTCGGCTGCATGCTGAAACGTGTATAAACTTCGCAAAATTCATTTACAGAATCGCAACGACAAATATCAGGGTAGGAAAGGCAGAAAACTTTTCAGTGAGCTCCTTGTACCTGCTTACTTGCGTAAGGTGAAATAAGCAACAGTGATATTCTGTTGGAATTAAATTGAAAACTTGCAGATATCTCTCTCGTTGTTAAAGATGTTAAAAACTAAGAGGGAAAAGGTTCTTCAAGGGATATAATTGGAGGGTAATCCTACAACAAAAATAGCATTTTTATTCTACACGAAAGCTGGTTCCTGATTTACAGCTAGGTTTTCAAATCCAGTCTAGGATCTCGTGTATTAGGAGGAGCGCTCAGCCATCGTGTGATTTCTCATAATCCTCATTTTCCTTCATAAAGTGAGCAAAATGTTCATTGGATGTTGCGAAAGAACGCTCTTTCTGACATTGGAAACTGGCTTAATGGGTGAAAAAAAAAGAGTAACTGTAATAGCAATATTATCTTTGCTCAGATTGATATAATTGTATAATCCTAATAGTATAATATCAGTTCTGCGAATGTTTTATGAATTTCTTAATTTGTATTGTCTTTATCTTTTAGAATTATCATTGATAGTTACTTGTTTACTTCTTGTTTCTATTATCTTTAAATTTCGTATGCGCTTAGCAACTAATATAATAACTTAAAAATATTTGAACTGAAACGAATAAATATCCACTTCCGCATTGAGGGTATCGCCCCTCTCTCCCACCTTTCACTCCTTCTTTGGGGCTGGAACCCAACAGACGCGCTTTCGGTAAAGATTTTATCATGAGAAAGGATAATTACGGGGTGATGATGAGGGCATTTTACGCTCGATTGATCTCTCGCAGTGGGAGACTGACCCCCGAGTTTTCGGTGGGGTTTCTGCTGTTCTTCGGACCATTGGGTCACTGAGTACTGGAGTGTCTGTCTATTACGTGCTAAGTATTATTTTGATTGACAGACCCACGAACGTAAACTGTAGGTGTATTTGATCCATTGCATTCGATGCCTAAGCTTTGTGCGAGCTTCTGTTCTAATCTAACTGTTGCTTGAGAAGACGCGTTGTAGTGGTTTTTCATTGTAGGTCAGTTTGAAAAATGGGTTATTTTTGAAAATTTGTTTCCGTTAGTAATATCTTTATCTTCCAAGTAATGTGTGACTATCCTTAACTGTGATCTCAAAGTTCTTTGCTATACTTCAGTGATATTCCAAACATGCTGTCTCGGAAAACCCCTAAAACTGTAATAATTTTTAGAACCCTAAAACTAAAGCACTTCTTGGAACTCCTACCATCCTTTGAAAAGCAGATGTCAAAAATATATCAGTGCTACGTGCATTTTACGATGGGGAATCCTTATTTCATTATGATTTTACTCGTAAAAGCAGATCTGCTTCATAGAATTTTAGGTAACGAAGATATATAAAGAATATTATTTAATTAATTATTTTCAATAGATAGTTTTGTGGTCCGCGTTACAAAATCAAAATTCTTTTTTATTTGATTTTGATATACGAAACTCCTAGAGAAATTACACTGTGTCCTGAAGGTTTCGCGCACCTCAGGCTCTGAAGACCACTGTGTTGTTTTGGACACAGTGCGGATAAGCTTGTATTTGCAGTGACCACCAAATTAAATCTTTAAAGTGTTATTTCTTGGGAAGAAAATAACACTTTAAAGATTTAATTTGGTGGTGATGAGATTTTGCACAGGCATCATTACTATGCCTGTGCAAAATCTCTTAAAGTTACTATGGATAATTCTTTCGTAGCGCAAATCCATATGTACGGTTAAGTCATTTGAAAGTATTAGATTAATAAAACGGAATATTTTTAATACTACTAATTTTATGTTTTACTTTGATAGAACTTTCTACTGATACCGCGATGATACTTGTTTCATGCTAAACACTTTTTTGCGATCCCCCTCTGGTGAGGGGGAGTAACGAAATCGAATGAAATATTACGTTAGCTTTCAACTTTGGAACACATTGAAGAACACTATGTAAAATACTTAAATTAAAAATACTTTGTTACGATCATCTCTGTGAACTCTTTACCTTACCTTTCATCTGTCTCTCTATCTATGCTCCGTCAATCTGGCGCTTCGCATTTTATTCACGTGATATCATTACTCTAGTTAGAAGGAAGCTTTTATCGTTAGAAATGCATGTTATAGACGCCTCTTTCCCGTGACAGATACGTTCTATGTTGCATGTCCTACTGTATTGTACAAGAGCTGGAAGCTCGCTAATGCCGAGTGATTAAGACCGCTGAACACTGGTAATTCTATCCGAGTTCGATACTTGGCTATAAGAATGGTTCTAAAGGTGTTTTTCTCATACGCAGCAGACCAGTTCCGTTAGAAAGTCCTTCATGGAGACATCCCTACCCTTGAGTAGAGAGCCCTCATGTGTTTTGTTATAATCGATCAACCAAACAAGAGGAGAACTGTATGCATAAAATGTATCTCTCTCTCCCTTTATATATATATATATGTGTGTATAAATCTAAGGGTTTGGTTTGGCTTATTTTGAATATGGCAAAGCACTTGAGGGTTATCTGCCTAAAGACAGGTATACCTTTATGAAGGGCTTTCTGAAGGAAGCTGGCTCGTATGCACCTTATACATGGAAAAAAACCACGAAAACCCCAATGCAGCCAGCCAGTTCGCCTGTAAATGAACTCAAATCAGACTACCAGTGTTCAGCGACTTTACGTTGGTGGGTCTGTTATCTAAGGGAATCTGCTTCAGTTTTTATAGAAGGGGGGCCTACTTCGATTAGATCTAAAGCTTGTATTACTATAGCAAACTGTCTGAAACTACTTGTGGATTTGATTATCTTGTTTCAAATATGATACTTCAGCTTTTCTTATGAATATATGTTTCATTTCCTATTTTTCGCTTACTGCAGAGTTTTATCCTGTACTGTTTCAAGCTGCGATACAAGCTGTATTCGAAATAGTAGTGGTTAGGATTATGATTATTCAGCGCGGCAGTAGTTTCTATACATACAGTTTTCAATTTTTAGATTTTCTGTGCGTATAGTTTTCAGTTTTAAATTAAAACTTGTGTGTATTCTGTTTGTTGTATTGAGCGCTATAGCTAAAATCATTTTTTGTCGTAATATTAATCAAGTTCTACCATCATTATACTGACGCATTTAGTATATTATGTTCGATCATACGTGTGCACTTTCAGATACAACGCTATGAGCATTGTTCCCTTAAATTTTTGTACATTTAACTTATTCCTACCACCCCTTTTTCGCACTTTCCCAGCTGCATCTTAAAACATTCCTTCCATTCTGAATTCGGATTGAAACGTCACGATGTCACCACTTTTCAAAAATACTTAAGGAATCCGAATTATGCTTGCCATTAAGTAAACTCCGCGACGGCTGACACAAGGGCTGTCACTCATGCGCAAAGGATTAGCTTCGCCTTGGTAAGAATATTGAATCAATGAACCACTTTTCACCTCCGATTAACTTGTTCCTATTCTTTTCTTCCCCACCCTTCCCCTTATACCTCGGGATGTGACCACCGTGACACACGTGTGGATCTTCCCTCCTGGAGTGTATACACTGGACATGCAGGTGTGGGCTACAGCACACGCTCTTTGGCTTGCAGCTATCCAGTGCTGTCAACCATTTCCTTTCATGGCCTGCCCACATAGGAGGCACTCATAATAAACTCAGCTGTGTATCAACTACCTTCTTTCTTGGTAGGCGCTGACCGCCGTTCTTCGCAATTTTTGTGAGCCTTGTGGCTTGTTTGACAGTTGCTTCGTGACTGAGAATGACTCTATTCAGATCTCATTTTTAATGGGCGTGTACGCTCTATGATATTTCCATCATGTCCTTTAGGGTCTTCAGGTATGGTAGTCTTGTATTTGTATAGTTGTATAGGACTGTTGTAAATGGCGGAAAAATTTTGCCATACATATTACTATTATGGCAATTTGTGGAGCAGGGATAAACCGCGGCATTGGCCTGATCTTTTATGAGTTTTGTGATATTTGAGATGTAGTTGTTACTTTTGTAAATAAGTTTCAGGTTTAATTTCAGATCTAATACGATTAACTTTTTTATAATTTTCGTTTTCTAAGACAGTTTCTATCAAGCAAAATTGGTGAAGCTAAAAATTTCGCTGTTTGTAATTGAATCCGACATTAAATTAGCGGTGTTCACTAATTTTATCTATTTAGTTAATATATATATATAAAAAAGAAAAATCTGGTGAAAAATCCACATGACTTCCTTGTACGGAATATTAAATTATACGCATTTTTTCGTGCATTTCTTTAAAATTTATTTCCTCGAATTTCATTACAGATATATTTCTCATTCAATTAATTAATTCAGTTCTCACTTCAGTTCGCGACAAGCCAAAAATACATAAAACCTCAAAAAATATCTTTTTTACAAATTGAAAAATATATAAAAATATAAAACATAAATACAGTTAAAACAATTTAAAGTACATTTTTTACAATTAAAATTATTAGAGTTTCTACGCAAAAACAAGCAATTTGGCCAACGGGCAAGAAGGTGCTCCTTCATTGGCACAATATGGTACCGTGGCTATCTGAGCGATAAGTTCCCATATAAAACGTTGCCAGAAAGAGGACGTAGCATTATTCAAATTGCCAGTAAAGTTTTTATTTGGGGAGATTATGTTAAAGACTATGATTTTTGTCTTCAGCGCTGGCAACACTAGAAGAACTCCAGGACCTCATTACAGCTGCGCTGGTGACCATCATCAGGAGAAGTGTTCCAAATTTGGGGGCTATATTGGAATTCTTCTTGGAAGGGCATCTTGTAATTAGAGGAGTAAAGTCGTTTATTTATAAATGTAACGAGAATTTAAAGTATCTCGACTTCATTTCGCGTGACACTCGTTTATTCACTTGTATTACATTGCGGAATACAGCATTTTATGGCCTCATAAATTTGGGAGTCCCTAGATTATGGCAAAGCATACGAAGACTGTCTTTTTAAAAGGGGAGATACTTCCGTTAAAGATATTTTGAAGGAAATTAGCTCGTATCTACATGAGGAAAACGACCATGCAGACAGCCCGTACGCCTGGAATGGAATTCAGGTCGAACTCCCAGTGTTCAACGATTTTTTTCGCTCAACCGCTGATGGCTCTTAAGTTGTCTGTTAAGTACTCGATGGACCAAAAAGTAATGTCGAATGGCAACATTCCAGATTGACAGAAATGTTTTTCAGAAGTGGATTTCGATGCTTCCAGTGTATCAGCAATCTGCTATATTATGTAACAGGAATTGTTTTCAATTTGCATGATGTTTAGTCGTTATGAATCTTTAGTCATGTCTGAGTAAGCTTACCAGAAACGTTTCATCGACTAGAAAAATTTATTTCTCAGAGCTTTTTAAAGTAGCTTTGAATAATTTTTCAACTGCATTATCTCAACTCTGATTACAGATCTTCATTAAGCCATTTTCTTTTTCTCTTTGCGGAAATAAAACACAAGGATGGTGCTAACTTTTTGCCGCTCGGTGCATTCCCCATTTGTAACGTGATACTCGTATCCACGAAAGCATCCCTCGCTTTAGGAAGATAGCTGTTGTCTGTTTGTCATATCTAAATAACCGGTTAACCAAACCGAGAGATTTTGTGTTTAACATAAATTGAATAATCTACAGTAATCAAGAAACAAATAATTTTGCGCTACATATAAAAAGGAACTTGAAAAGTTTTCTTTTTTGAGTTTAATTAAAACAAACTTCACCCTTACCCCCTACACACATACACACACCATGAGGCAGTTCAATTCATTTCATTTCGCGTAGCGGTCGAGCGTGATTTTTAAACATTTCTGTGTATGGGAAAAGAGTCAGTTGTGTGTTGAGAAGTGCGTGTTAGAAAAAAATAAGACCCATGGGATCTTCTGTATGTGGAAATACTACATGGACCCTAAAAGTGCGTGAGGGTGGATTGGAAGCTGGGCATGTTGGTCTAAGTCTGCCAATAGTGAGACACAGATTAGTTGGGAATGTGAGGCGTAGAAGCTCGTGAAGAGGACGGGAGATGGAGAGGCTGGATGTTGGAACTGGCGATATTTGTCCAGGAGCGGCCACATAGTGGGGAGCTGCTCACAATGGAATTAAACGGGATTAAGAGAAAGGATTTGGAACCTTTGTCGCCCTCAAGTGGCGCGTCGGTTGAGGCCGATTATGCACAAAAAGCGTATTATAGATTTGAGGATTCGCTGACTGCTGATGTTGCATGTGTATGTGGGAAACAAGGGCGTTGTGGTCGGATGTGTCAGCTTTATCACCGGACAGCGATTTTTTTTTATTATTATTATTTATTTTTGACGGACATTTTCTGCGCGGAATTCTTCTTAGACTGGAAGAATATCTCGGTTCCCTGTCTGCATATAAGGATCTGTGTATTTTTAGAAAGTCAAAACATGCGTTTGTGAAGGTTTCCGTAATCCGCTTATACGGTACCAGTGGTCAAACTCGGTATGTTAGACTATCATTTGTGAGAAACCCTTTTCTTCCTTTTATATAAAAGTGAAGCATTTTCGTTGGCATTTATGGAAATCTCTAGGTATTTGTTACCTTATATTCATGTATAAAATCATGATAACTGTTTCTATCATCATAAATTAATTTTACGGATAATTTGGAATTAAAAGAATCAAGTATATGTGTCCTGAATTTAATGTTTAAGTTCATAAAATGCTGCTTTTCAAAAAAAAAATTTTTTTTAAAGAAATTTTGGATGAAAATATACTCATTTTTTTCCAAAAAAACGCTGTGAAATGCTTTTTATCAAAATTTCTAAGTGCAAAATAAGCAACATTATTGGGAAGGGAGAAGCCGCCAATCATTACTTCTACAGAGAAACAAGATTCCTAATGCCCAAAAAAGGCACTTACTCTTTCGTGTGTTTCTAAAGTCAAATTTGTGGTAACAAGATAAAAATTCCCTGATTCAGAGATCAATTGAAAAGTTTTTTGAATACATCTATAGCAGCGATAAATAGAATAATAAACCAAGATTTACATTGTGATATATCCTAGTTAAACTTTTGGAGTGACAGCTGAAGTAAGTGCAGAAACCAGGCAGGAGAAGGGTTAAAAGAACCCTTTATTAAAACTTTTTTAAAATTCACAGAGCATCGACTTGACGCTAACAAACTACGCCTCCCTTGGGCGGTAACTCAACTAGCAAGAACTAAGCTAAAAATTCAAAGATATTAACAAACAGTAGAGTTTTTTTTATCAGGTCTCAAATAATCCTGTTACCCAAAACTGCGTTCAAAATCTCGTGGGAGCAAAGTAATAGCTGTTACGACACTTTAACCAGCAATAAATGCAGAGTCAGAAGCTCACGCTACGAAGGTACAGTGCTTGCCCGCACTCTCTTTTTCCTTTCTTCTAGAGCTCAGTATTTAAACTTTACGCCTAATGGTAGAATTTGCATTCCTTCACGCGCGCTAGCAAATTTAAGTATTCTGTTATTGACAATTAGGGGAATGAAGGTTTATAGGAAAGTAAGCATAAAATTAAACTTAACTGTTTAGTAAAAATGAATGTAAACCTCCTACAACATCTTAAAAAAATTTAGAAACATGATGTTTACCAGCTTTGGTACGTGGCTCAGCGCAGAACAGTTAACTCTGAACGAAAACTGTTTAGTTCGATATAAATGAAAAGTTATGATGCCCCTTAAAGCATGACTTTACCTTTAATGACTGTAACAAAAACCAAGCTGCTTATCGAAAACAAAGAGAAGGAACTGTACATATCTGGTTCAGACAGTGGAAAGAAAGCTCCTGTGAAGGATTTACGATTGTCGCAGGATTCTCTTACAATGGGAAAGTGAAAATAAGAAGAGTGGAATCGAATGTTGAAGTAAACTCAACGTATTATCAAGAAAAAGTTTTACGTACGATATTTAGGGAAAATTCCATTTCTTTATCCCAGTGACTTTCAAAGTGTGGAACTTAATGAAAAAGAATTTCAAAGACTGAAACTCCATCAAGGAAAGCAAAACAAATTGCATTTCTTTATCCCAATGATTTTCAAAGAGTGAAACTTCATGAAGGTGAATCGTAAGAAATTACATTTCTTTATTCAAATGACTTTCAAAGAGTGAAACTTTTCAAATGCTCAAACAGTCATCTTTCAGAGTGAGAGTCGCAATTACTTTCAGAGAGTGAAATTTTTGAAAAAGACTTTTCAAAAAGTGAAACTTCATCAGAACGGAGCAAAAAGGTCATACTTTGTAAATTACCGCCTCGTTCCTTAAAGAAGTGAAGACTGATACAAGTATTGCATATTTACCGTTTTCCCTACGGATTATTATGCCTTTAGTACTGAGAAGAGCTCTTTCTAAGCTGAAATCCACCACGATTGATGGACTCCGGAAAGTAATGGAAGAAGAATGGAAATCAGTACAATGGAAATTTTACAAAAAAAAAAAAAAAAAAAACCTTCACTGTTGGAAAACACAAAATCCATGGGGAAAGGGGGGGAAATGCTCTGAAAGATTTCCGATTTTATATTACACCCAATACATACACGTTTCGAGAGCATTTGGGCTAACGCCCCTTCGGGTTAAAAATATTTAAAAACAACATATCTTTAGAATTTCCGATAGACAGTCTCGCACGCTGGAGTTAAAAATATTTTATTCCGCGCAGTGTGTTGCCGCTGCTCGCATTGAAATCGTTGAGTTTCTTAATCAAAATTCATTAAAGCTTGAAAAATATGAAATAGATTATAAAACAAATTCGAAATTCAAGATTCGGTCTTCTAAGTGCCCATATTCGGGTGGAGAACTACATTATTCAAAATCTGATGGCTCTAGTGTCATTGCTTGTTCACATTGCGAGAAACATACATACATTCATGCAGAGTCTTCATCACTAAATGTCTTTAAATATAATACAGAACGATAATATTTGGTGGCAACAATTTGAAAAGTGATACAGCCGTTTATAGTGATTCGACGCAAATCCCGTTCGAAACTAGTAATCCTTCCGTACGAAGGAAAAAAAAAAAATCAGGTGAAATATTTAAAAAAATACTCTTTACATTGTTTTAAAAATGTATAAACATCCTGTGTACAAGAAGATAAATAATTCATAATCGCGTGTTTATTTGATGGTGAAGATGCACTAAGTGCTTAAATATTATATGCAACAGCAAGTTCCGTACTATTACCGGCCCTTAATTTGAGTCCCACAGTACTTCAAAGATTAAAAATTTAGGAAATTTATGCATATTACTGTATACATTAGCTCCAGAGGTTTAGATGTGTTGGTAATTCGATTTCGTTTCGAATTCCGCCGAACAGGCTCGTTGTATGGGTGTTTTTATGGCTTTTTTCTCATGTGTAGTGTAAATGCAAGCCAGTTTCTCTTGGTTTGGTCACATAGTGTTAGTTCAACCTAGTTCGAGCTCAGGCAAACGGGCTGGCTGCATGATTGGTTTTTGTTTCCACAGCTTGGTGACATGAATGCGAGTCACTTTCTCTCAGGAATTCCCCCGCGAAGGCACTCCTTTCCTTAAATACGTAGCACTCGGCACTTCGGCGTATTCAGGTAGCATAATTTAATCTCTTGAAAGTTTTCCACGAAAGCATTTCTTACTGCAGGCAGATGGCTTGTATTTTCACTTAAACAGGCCAATGCTTTATGCATCAAACGAAATATCAGTTGACATAGCAACATTTAATGCATCCCTTGATGCATATTTTTGTAGCAATAATAATAAATAAATAAATGAATTTTGTATCTCAACCCGATCTGAATGTGCAGATATTTTGCATCGTGTAACATAAAACGTTCGACTTTGTTTATATTTCCTGCACATGATTTCATTTACAGCTAAGTTAGAATTTTATTATGGTAGCAAGATGATTAATTTATTAATGATTGGATTTAAATGTAATTAAAATTCACGTTACATCCAGTAATTTAACGAAATACATAAATCTCTCAACTGTAAACTATTTTTAGTATATTTTTATGTACTATGTAGAATGTCTATTTTCATCCCCCGTTATGTTCCCCATATTATGTATTCCCCTTATTAAGAATATGTGTATAATTACTAATTAATTGTAAATAATTATATATGTTTATTATTACTTCATTCTTAAAATTTTTTTGGATAATAAACTCCCGCATGCTGTGTACTGTCGACTACATGAACATGCACATTGATATAAATTTTTAAAAAATCTGAATGTTTTCAGAATTTATATTACGCCCAAAGGGGTTTTTTTGAACGTTCTGTGTGTTACCTTTATTTATTGAATATCATGTTCTTTGCACTTAAACCGTAAAATTCAATTCAACAGCAGTATCAAAAAATAATTTCAAAAGAGCATATGTTTAGAATTTCCGATACGCAGTCTCGCGCGCTAGAGATAAAAAAAAAAAATAAATAAATAAAAATTCCCGTACAGTGTTGCCAGCCTTTGAAATCGTTGAGTTTGTTAATAAATAAAATTAACACACAAAAACGTTAATAATAAAACACAAAAAAAATTTTGCGATCCATCTTAATAAGAAAACTGGACATTGATCTAATAAACATAGAAAAAAGGCAAAGAAATTGAAAAATGTATGCCAACACTCAACACTGCATCGGGAATTGTAAAGATATGCTGCTACTTTTTTTTTTTATTATTATTATTATTATTTTGCTGTTGAATTGTACATGGCATTAGTACGAAGACAATGATGCTTAATAATAAAGCTAAGAGAACCAATAAATAAATACAAAATAATCTGAAAGCTTTCAGATATTACATTACGCCCACAGGGTCGTTTTTTAACGTTTTGTGGGTTACCTTTATTTATTAATTATCCTGTTCTTCGCACTTAAACCATAAAATTCAGTTCAGCTGCAATACCGCAGAATAATTTTAAAATGAGCATATCTTTAGAATTTCCAATACACAGTCATGCGATATCATGCTAAAGATAAATCCCCCCCTTCCCCGTACAGTGTTGCCATTGCTCGCCTTGAAATCGTTGAGTTTGTAAATCAAGAATTCGTTAAAAGTTATAAACTATAAAATAGATAATAAAGCAAATTCCAAAATTAGGGCTTCTATATTCGAGAGGAGAATTACGATGGCTCTAGGTGCCGTTGTTTTATTACAGTGCGAGAAACATGCGTACTTTCATGCAGATTCTTGATTATTTAATTTGTTTAAATATAATGCAGGGCTCTAAGATTCGGTGGCAAGAATTTGAAAAGTGATACGCCGTTTATAGTGATTCGACGCAAAATGCCAAAACGAAATTAATAGCCCTTCTGGGCTGGAAAAAAAAATCTTTAGATTAGCATAAATCTCTATCGAAGGTGATCAGAAATTGTTCCTGCTTCTTGAAAAGCAAACAGTTTTTTCAAACATATTTTACTTTAGAAAAAGAGAGACCTATGTCCGATTGCCGTGCAAGTGGATACTTTCATTCAAAGAATTATGTGAGTCTTTTTGTCTGAAGAAGAGGGCCTATGTTTGATCGACTTCAAAATGAACACAAATCGAAAGTTGCTTTTTTTTTTTCCCTTTTCTTCCTATTAAATAGATACACGTATTGCTTGCGTTTGTTTTAGATGCATAAAACGAAAATATTTTCTTGCTTTTTGCTGTATAATAATCCTGGAAAAGATTATTTTAAAATTTTAATGCAATTGGTGTTAAAAATCTCATTGCAAAACTTCCCATCTGTCATTCTTAATAGTAATGCGAATTCTGTTGTGTGACTTAAATTAAATCACGTACGTGTCGTCGACTACAGTCCCCCCCCTGCTAATGGTAGATAAGTATTGACGTAGTCATTTTCTTCTGTGTTTATTTTCTATATGAATTTATGAATTAATGCGTGAACAGATGTTCGTCCAATGTTTTTGAAAGTCTTGCCTTATCCCTCACCCTAGAATTCTGAGAACTTTTGTGGGGGGGAGACTAACAGTGACCAGCCATCGCGTAACTATCCCGGTGTGCGTCCTAAACACGACGAGAATGGACCTTTGAGGTTGGGAACAGTTGGGCTGTACGGGGCTGCTTCGTCGAGGGCCCTCGAAACGGTCCCTACCCCATTCACATGTATGATTCAGTCGTTTGGGGCCCTCACTTGAGTTGCAAGCTGCGAGGTTTCGAGTGGATATTACCATGGAGACGGTCGCCATTGTTGTTTGCCGCTGCCTCATGTCTGATTTATCACGAGAGAATTTTCTTATATGTGGACGCTTTTGTCGTCTATGCCACGCAGTTTTTTTATACATCTATATCGTATCGCTCCCTCTCTTTTTATATAGATATCTGTGTGTGTGTATGTGTGATGCTTTTTCTACTTTAAATCTCTCCCTCCCTTGCCATTCTGCTCTTTTCTCTCCATTGTTTCGTTTTGTTTAACCCTATTTGCGTTTGGGCCAATGCAGTTGGCGACAGATACTTCGCGAACACTCAACTTCCGAGCGCTTCAACTCCATTGAATCAACCGTGGAGCTCAAGAGTTTTCGTCTGTCTGTTATTCAACGCGTTTATTATAATATATTTTTTTATTTTTTATTTTTATTATCATTTTCTGAACTCTCTCTCTCTCTTTTTTTTTTT
>KK115336.1:829934-852309 GCA_000611955.2 Stegodyphus mimosarum
TTTTTTTTTTTTTTTTTTTTTTTCCCTGTTACTATTTCTTGTTCCATCAATCGCGCTTCGTGGCCAAGTGTACAGAGAAGTGGCAAAGGTTCGGCAGTGGACTTGAATTTTCGTAAACAAGTTATTGAATTTGAGTAATTATCGGCATCAAGAAATAACTGCCGCGACAATTTTCCCAAGTGTGTCTTTCGAGAGTTGCTGACAGTTTTCCTTCACTTTGAGATGAGGGCCTTTGAGACGAAATGTGGTTTTTATGGCTATGTAAACATTCTTTTTCAACGGGAACAACAGCATTTTAAATTCAACGTTATACGGCTCCGTTACCATGTAGCATCATTGTATATTATCTTGATGTGAGACCGCTGCGTGAGACAGAATGTTTGAAACATGCTGTGTAGATTCATTTTGAAATAAACTACTGTTAAGTCATGTGAGCGTGAGATCGAGGATCTTCTCATTTTGCTGTTGAAAATATGAGGGAGATGTTTTCGGTGGTATTTGAAGGCCTAGAAAACTTGACTTGCGTGTATTAAATTCAAATTGTTATTATTTATTTTAATTCAGGAAACTATTTTGAATGTTTAAAGCTTAAAAGTGTTTCTTTTTTTTTTTTTCCGTAATTGAGCATTATTGAATTTTTTTCTTCGTCACACCTCTTGTTTCGTTTCGAATAATGGTTTGAATTTTAAATTAATCAAAAAGTTTTTCGTAATTAGCAGTGTGTTATAAAATTTTGTATATCTCTTATTAATTACTATATATATATATATTTGGACTATAAACAATTACTGTATCTTTAGTTCTAAAAATTAAGAAATGGGTCGAAGCGTAATTTTAGACACTTGATTAGATTGAACACAGAAATAAATAAATGATTCCGAATAAACCTATGATGTTTCATATGAAAAATATAACATGAAAAAAGGGGGAATGCTTTTTTTCCCCCGATTGGTTACATAAACCTTTTTTTTCTGGTATTTCACTTTGTTATCTATCAAACCAACTTTTGATATCCTTAAACAAAGTAATAGATGTTGTAAGGTTTTGGTTTAAACTAACAAAGTTTTATTTTAATTTCTCCTTTCCTATGTGTTCACATTTCAACTTCCCGTTAGAATAAGCGCGCGTTTCAGCTTTATGCTAATTTGAAGTGGAGCCAAGTTTCTATTTAAACGGTAGGTAGGAACCTGTCAGTGTGAGAGAGCTTTTAGTCTCAGACCACTGCTACTCTGTTCGACGTTCGCCTGACCAGCTAGTATTTAAATTCTAAGCCTTAGCGCTGTTACTTTGTTACTTATTGAAGTAAATCTAAGTGCGTTAGTATTAGTTAAATCTTGCTACGCACCGTTTAGCATAGAGGCCAACCTCGCGTTCATAGCTCTGTGAGCAACGATGATTTAATTTCTATTTAACTTTAGTTAAAATTATTTGATTGTTCAGTTTAGACCCAAGTGCGGTCATTATTTTCTGTATCCCTCCCGAGTTGGGAAGTGGCTGTATATAATTGTGGTTAGGTGCAGTTCTTCTACCACTTAACCACAGTTTTCTACCGCAGAACATATCTGCATTCAGCTCCCTGTTCAAGATCAGGACTCAGTTTAATTCACGAATATGTTCGCCAAGAATATGCACCGAACACTCAGTCCTGACAATGTCTGTAAATAACAGCGTAGACAAAAATTGTCTGTTTTGCTTTCATAAATAAAGGAATTTGGGATATCTGGTGAATGAAAGAATATGTAAAGCTATAAAAGTAAGCTTAACTCTTCTCCAGCCATTCTTATCTATCTTGTCTAATCACTATATGTTATCTCTTTCATATGCGCTTTGGCAGCTGCGGATGATGGTTCGATAAAACCATCGAAACTGGTCCTGTGAAAATTTGCAAATATAACGTTGATTTTTGTTGTTTGAATTCTAAATTAATACTTGCTCGGCGTGTTATTTTATCTCAACTATAAAAGTAAGTTTAAAAAATAGAAATTTTTTCGTAAATAATACAATAAATAATAATAATAATATGAAAGGTAATTTTAACGGTTACCCAAAAGAGTTTGTTAAGATTTCTACGCTGTTGCTGAGTTCGCAGTCTATCAGTCTGATGTAAAACTCTCTTCTACTACCCCATTTTATTTTATTTTATTTATTTATTTATTTATAATGTCTTTTTAGCTTTAAAATTAAGCATAAATTTCTTTGCACTTACGTCGTATACTATTCAACAGCAAAGTTAAAAAAAAAAAAAATTTAACAGCAGCACAGCAGTATACGTTTGAAATTCCTGATTCAGCTTTAAGTGTTCGCATACATTCCTCCCCTCCCCCCCAGTCTTTTCTCACTTCATCATATTAATGTTCAGTTTTCTAAGATGGCTTTTCAAAACGTTTTTTCTCTCTTTCTATTATTACGGTTTTGTGTGTTTTCTTTATTTATTAAATATCACGACCTTGCCCTTACGCCGCATAAAATTTGATTCAACAGCAAAATCACAGATTATTTAAAAACAGCGTATCTTTAGAATTTCCGATAGACAGTCTCGCGCGCTGGAGATAAGAATATTTTTTTCCGTGGAATGTTACCTGTTGGCTTTGAAATCGTTGAGTTTCTAATCAGAAATTCGTTAATGTTTTACAAAATAACTCCCCCCCCCGAATGTTTCATGGAATTAACCCTTTATCCTTGGCATGCTGTCGAGGTGCTAGTGATTAGCATATTCTACTAGCAAGCTAAAAATCTATTGTTTGAATCTCGGCGAAGGCACATTTGATGTCTTATGTTTCCTACTTGCAAAACCCATATAATCTCTCCTACGTAGTATCTAATAAATAGTAAAAATCCAATAAAACTTTTTAATAAATTATAATTTTTGTACTGCGTTAATTGATTTCAAGCCCCTGCCACCAGAATGCAATGAAACCCGACTCAAAGTATAGGGATCAAAACGTCAGCTAAATTCCTGTAAAAATTTACTTAAAAATCCGACGCACACCTCTGAAATTTCTGGAGCTCTGAAGATCAGGATTCTTTTCTTTGTCTCGCAGGATCTCTTATATGTCTTCTATTATATGCCTCTATGCTTTGTCGGTGCCGGTCGTATGGCCTGTGAAGACTGCGTATGATAAAGATGCATATTACTCATTATCACTCATTGTTCCGACTCTACGCCGTGTCGACGCTTTTCCAGTATCGATCTTATGCTGTGTTGATTTTAATAGTGTTTATCCTATAAGCCAACTGAATAGGCCTGAATTTACCATGGTTTGCAGCGAGTATAATCTCAAAAAGCCTTCTGGAGAAGCATGTCTTCCTAAAGCAGAAAACCCCTCGATTAAGTAAGAAGTATTAAATCATCGTTGCCTGGTTTTTGCCTTTTAGTCTGTTAACAACAGAACTTGTCCTTGGTGGACTCCCTTGGGCATGGTATGACTGAAATGAAACCTCACGCCAAATATAACGTGATCAATGTCCCAAAGCAAATAGTTTTCCGGTTATGTATGTATAATTTTTTTTTATTGCGTCTTCTGGAGTCCAATTTTTTAAAGTAGTTGAATGTTTTCCGTTGTTGATTGCTGTACACTTAAGTGTTCATGTCCAAAGGAATAGAAGCGTGTTCACCGTCAAAATGCGAAATAAATTCCTCCAGACGTTGCAGTGATTAAATTTGCTCGGCACTTCACATGTACTTTGCAGTTTTTTTTTCCCCTTCTATGGAATATTAAAATCTCTCCTAAAGATTCTCTTATTCCTAGAGCGCCCTTCTTTAAAAATCGAAAACTCAAAAGTATCTTACAAGCAACTCTCTCCTTCATAAAAAGTAGGCTTCAGGTTATAGATCCTCGATTGCTCTAGTTTTCCAATCCATAACTACGCATCTCTCTCTCTCTCTCTTTTCGCGGTACTTAAATTTTAAAACGCATTTCTGTGCGCACTCTTTCTAACGACGCCTCAATTTTATCGTTGGGGGGAAAAAATAGATGGGAGGAGAAAAGAAATCCGCTTTTAAAAGATTATTTGTTCCAGAAGCCCCTGTCTTCCTTTCCTGATATTGCTTTTGCGGCGAATCCATTTTGCCGTGGCATTCGCTTTTGTTGATCTTCTACCGCGCGCGTTCGCGACAAAAGAAGCTGATTCTTCTCCCCCCTTTTTTTTATCTTATTTATATTTATATTTCCACCGTTATTATTAGTATTATTATTGGGTTTTTATTTAATGTTATTTCTGTCTTCCCTCGATGCTTTTCTCCGCGTGTTGTGGCGGCGGCTATGGCGTGGCGCGGCGCAACAATCGTTCGGTATCGATTTCGATGCGAGTTGGGGGAGGACGAGTCGCGAATAATATCCTTTCCTGTAACCATCGGATTTCGAAATTTCTGGAGCTCGTCGTCCATTGTGCTCAACAGGAAATGAGATATTGTATGTACCCGGAATCGGTTGGGCGGGAGAGAGGAGTGGAGAAAGAGCTGGAGGTAGCGTTTACTACCCTCTTATTTAAGCAGCGAACGATGAAGATCCTGCGAGAGACAAAGGTACGAGTCCTGATCTTTAGAGGTGGTGTCTGATTTCTTCGCAGTGTATTGTTTCAATCTGCTATAACTTTTACGGGAATTTAATTGACGTTTTGTACTTACTATTTTAAGGAAGTTGAGAAGAATAGCTGTACGTAGAAATGGAGCCAAAAGACTGAACAAAACAAAATAAAAAGCACAATAAAAAGCAAATTTGAAAGGTTTCATATTTTAAATTACGTCCAAAGGGGGCGGTTTTTTTTTTTTTTTTTTTTTTTTTTTTTTTGGTTTTTTTTTTTTTTTTTTAGTCATGTTCTTCGCGCTTAAACCATAAAATTCAGTTCAAGAGCAATATCGCAAAATAATTTTAAAATGAGCGTATCTTTAGAATTTCCGATACGCAGTCTTGCGCGCTGGAGATAAAAATGTTTTTTCTGTGCAACGTTGCCATTGCTCGCTTTGAAATCCTTGAGTTTGTTAATCAAACATTCGTTAAAAGTTTGACGAAATCGATAATAAAACAAATTCCAAATTTTGGTTTTTAGATGCCCATATTCGCAGTAGGATTACGTCATTCAAAATTCGATGGCTCTAGTTACCGTTGTTTTATCGCAATGCGAAAAAAATATTTACATTTATGCAGATTCTTCATTATTGAATTTCTTCAAATATAAAACAGGGCGGTAATGGCTGGCACCAGTGACATGGTGCTGTAATCCAGCTGCTTTGGAAGTTGGGTTTGTCGAACGGCTCTTGAGTGCAAGCAAAAGCAGCGAAGAAGAAATTCGAGTACAGGGCGGTAATATTTGGTGGCAACAATTTGAAAAGTGAAACGGACATTCATAGTTGCATTGGTAAAAGAGTATAGGTCATTGCCATCTTTCAAAGTGGTATATCTTATGTACCAATGCCTTTCACGGATGTTTTCAGACGTATTGTGTGTATTTTGTTCCCTGCAGGCTTTAACACTTTCACAATCACTCTCCAAACAAAACAAAACAAAAGTATCAGTAAAGAGAAATCGGATGCAGGCCGTGTTGCTCCAGTCACGAAGGTATTTGCATCACTTCAGGCGCGTTTTGCAGCTTGAAATTGTGGAATATAAATCTTGGGTTTTCTTGTTTATGCAGCCTGTCACTCATAGTGCATCTTGATAGTCGAGTTCCTTAGTTACTACAAACTTTTCTGCAATCTCGGTTGACGTCCAGCTGATTATTTATTTCTTTTAGCAATCGTACCCAAATAATGTGGTCTTTATAATCTATGTGGCGCATTTTCGACTTTGGCTTGGTTGTTTACTTTCGTGACCTGTTCCTTTAAATCGTTTCTAGTTTCTTGGCATGACGCATTTGGCTACTTTTGCGTCTTTATAGGCATATCCTGCTTCTGTTCTCACAACCTCTCAAAGTTGTCTTGATGACATTATCCATGCTTCAGACGCAAAAATGCTATCTCTTTAGAATAGAAGAGAAACACGCCAATGTGACAATCAAATTCGCTGAAACAACCTTGTATTTGGCGTACATTTACTAAAAACACTCAATCGATTTCGAGGGCAGCTACAGGTCCCTCCTCATCAGGAGAGCAAAATATCTAGAAAGGGAAAGCAACCTCAGTAACGGCTTTTTTATACCCTCGGGTAGAACCTCGCGCGTGGTTACCTTGTAACCGATGTTCAGGTGATTTTAAGCCCTGTTCTTCTGACTCAGCTCCGTTTATCATTGGGATGAATTGATACCGAAAATAAGGATATCTTGTAGGATATATTTTATAATGCCACTAAAAATCAGTAGACAAAACGCTCCAGAATTACTTGACGCATATTGTGCAGAGCGTCAATATACAAAGGTTAGCTCACGCGTACTTGCATTATTTTACAATTGTAACTCTCATTACAAGTCCTTGTTAGTAAGGATTTTTTTCGCACCTTTCAGTGGTCGTTCATAAATGCTTTAGATATTAGAATTTGTCAAAAAAATTAATAGCACCACGTAGTAGTTTCTCATTACCAGCACCATTTCCGAAATGTAGTGCAAATAGCACGTGTATTTCTCCCACCTTCTTAGCAGGCATTCGTGGTGGTCAGCACACTCGGCGCGTATTTGAGAGGTCCAGGGTTCGAATCGCGGCGAGAGCATTGCTCATTTTTCATGTTTTCCGCTTCAAAAATGCCTAATGTCTCTACAATCTATTCCTAAACATTAAAAAATATTTAGAATTCCGTTTGATGGCTTTTTCTTTAGGCTAATAACAACCACCTTTAGCAATGTTTTGTGATCTGGCACTAAAATTGTGCCGAGGTGGTGTTGCTAATGGGAAAATATGAGTTTTCTTTATTGTTTTTGCCTTAAAGATGAGATTTCGATCTGGAATTGCGTGGGAGATTCTTTAAGCATATAGTTTTTACCGTAATTCTAACTAATGTCTCGAAATTTGTCGTCTTCCTGTGCGCCAGCGTGGATACCAACTAGTTTTCTCTTAGAAAGACCTCTGCGAAACCATCCCTCCTCTTGGGGAAATAGCTTTTCTGTGCTTTACCATAATCCGACAAACCAAATCAATCCTGTACACAAATGATCTAATAACTAATTATGAAGATTTATGTGACGTGCAATTTGCTATTATAATTAAAAAAAAGGAGAGAGACAACTTTGACTGGAGTTATTCCCCGTCCCCCATGCGCTGTTGATGATAATTCGTTAAAAAAAATATAATTATTAATGATTAATGCATTTTGAAATGGCATAAAGGCGCGCTGAACGATAATCTGAAATTCTATTTCTGTGTTCCTTTTATATTTTCTCTAAGACATTAATTTCACTTAATTTTATAAGATAGAGCCCATCAGTGGCTGAGCAGTTATGTTACTATAACTGCTCAGCCTGCTGATAATTCGACCCTAGTTCGAGTCATGGCGAATAGGCCATTGCTGTGACATTTTTGTGGTTTTCACAATGCGTAACGAAGAAACGAGGCAGGTTCTGTTAGAAAGTTCTTCACGAAAGCATCACTTCTCTTGAGCAAATAGCCATCGTGTGCTTTGCGATAATGAAATAAAAACCAATATATGAGGTGTTTCTTTCTAAAACATAAATATCTTCCAATTATGAAAAATGTATTTAAAATGTTTCTCATGTTATCATTCTTGCGTTACCAACTGTATGAGATACTGTGAAGCTCCGCATTAATTTATAATGTATTTCTCCCGTCTTCTTAGCATGCCTTCGTGGTGTAGTGGTCAACACACTCAGCGCGTATTCGAGAGGTTCGAGTCCTGGCGAAGGCAATGCTCATTTTTCATCTCTCCTGCTTCCAAAAAAATCCTAGTCTCTACAAATTATTTAATGGTGTGTACTTATCAGATTAATAACCTCCAGTATGTAAGAGTCACGGCTTATAATTGTTCTTCTTTTGAGATGAAACAAATCCTTTGCAGGAAAATTGTTTTATTACATCGGAAATATAACTGGACTTCGATGTGCACCTTGCACACACACACACACACAAAAAAAAAAGAGAGAGAGTTCTATATCTCTTGTTCTACTAGGTCGATTGCCAAGATTGAACTTGCATTTTTCATGTCTCGAAAGCGCGACTTAGGATATACATTAGATTTATATGTAGCACTGTTCTAACATACATATGTTGACACAAAATCGGACTTTTTCTGAAATGACATACCTATTTTTTTCCCATATTTCGATTCTACAATTCAGGTTATGCGTAAATGTTAAATTTTGTAAAATGTTGTGAGAAACTTCGAGAAAGATTTTAAAATTTATCCTGGCGCACGTTTTTCGGTTTGCGCCAAGGATAATTCACTTGGCGAAATTCTTAATTTATGGTAAACAGTTTTCTTTACCTCTCATTGTGCACGAATGGAATAAAAGGTGCATCATTCATTCTTTCAAATAATTTTAATAAAGTACCTTAAACCATATTTGGTGTTATTATCGCTTATATGCCAAATTTCAAATCGTGGTAATATATAATTTTACGTTTATCGTCGGATATTTTGAATAAAAACATTTAATTTTTTGTAGGTATGCCAAGAAGTACATCTACTTTAAAATGATGGCAAAAATTTTGTAGGTTATAATTTTAAAAGGTTTTCAGAAAATTTATAAAAATTACTAAAAAATACAAATTGGAAAAACAAACTGAAAGTAGCTGTGAATTTTATTTGGATTGAATCTAAATTCGAGTTGTGAAAGAAGAAATCAAGTACATTTAATAAATGAAAAAGAGATATTAATGAATATATTCCAGATTCAGTTAACACCGAGGAGTAAAAATTGAGAGCTAATTTTTTTAAAACCACTCATGGGATTTTTTCATAACTAAACTTTTTCGCATAAAAAATGAAATCGAAATATGGAAAAAAAAATCGGTGTGTCATTTCAGAATAAGTCCGATTTTGTATCAAAATGCCTACGTTAGAACAATGCTACATGTAAATCTAATATATATCCTAATTCGCGCTTTTGAGACAAGAAAAACGCAAGTTAAATTTCATTAATCGGAGATAGTGTACCGTCCCTTTTTTTCTTGTGCAAGATGCGTTTTATTAATGTGAAATGTAACATGCTGAAACGACTGCTATTTTTCAAAACGTAGGAAAATAAAAACCTTTAGAAATTCAATGAATGAAGTGTTTTGTTTGAAAGAGAAGCATTAAAATTAGGGATTTAAATTTAAACAAAATTCAACCTTCAGTTGACTTTCGTTTCGTAGAAAAATATGCATTTTGTGAGAGAATGACTCGAGTCTACCTTCTTTAAGAAGATAAAGTGCAGTCGGGCGCGCTTGCAAACTCCTGCATCATTTATTTTAAGTTTGTTCAACAGTGACCGAGCAGTTAAAGCCACAATTTAGATCGTTGCTTCTGGGTTTGATCGAGCTGTCGCAGTTTTTTTTTATCCACTTTTCCTTAGAAAATCCTCCACGAATGATAGGTACATAGTTCGGCTCATATTTATCCGAGCGACACTGAGTAGCATTGTAGAATCAATACTGACAATAGTTACCTGCATACGATCGTCGTGATAAAAAAGAAATTTTGATAATGATGCAATACTTTGTAAAAAGATGAATACACATTAACCATCAGAACGCATTTCGTCACAAATATAGGAATGTGCGTTGACATAGATAAGGTTTATAATTTGCAGTGGCGCAAGAGAGAAATAATTTATTAAATTATTATTTTTAGGGTAACTGCTTAGGTTCCTCAGCAGCATAGGATCGAAATCGATTTTACTTCAATTTGAAATAAAAAGGTTACTTAAAACCTCGTTAGGACTTCAATCGTTTGTGACTCTACCTAGGGTTAGGATAAAACCCTACATTGTGCCATATATTTCGTGGGCCGACAGAAAAGCTACAATTTTATGCTTCATTTCCAGTTGCCACAAATATAAAGTGACCACATTTTCATTAAGACAAAGCTGGACAAGAGGAATGAAATGAGAATTATAATTTAGTTATGAAATCACTTATCTCACCGTATCATATAGTCTGTTTTGGTTTTTTTAATAAATGGAAATTCTCTGCTTAGCTCGTCATTAAATTTGCATTCTCTTTTTTTTACTCTTATTTTGCAGGTAAATACTGTAAATAAATAACTTACTACATACTCTAAAAAAAGAGTACTAAATTTTACATCATTGACCGCTACCCAGTGGCGACTATTGCCCTTAATTCGTCAACCAAATAATGAGTCGAACGTCAAATTGAAAACAGCAAACCTCACTGTCTAACGGCAGTCCGCACTTATGTAAATTAAGACGAGACCAACACGGATTTGATTTACGTCTATACAGACGGAAAAAAAAGGGTCACAGAAGTATGAATTCTTCACAAACGTGACCTTCGATACCGGTTAGACAACTATTTCGCACATGCGCAAAATGGCGGTAAGATTGAATTTGCTTCGACTGCTCTCTCGCGCGTGCGCAATTGCTTCCCTCTACAATGTGATGGAGCCACTCCTGCTTTGGCGAAGCTTTCCTTCTTGACAATACATACGCTTTGAAGAGACGTAACGGCAATGATTAAACACCACCCAGTAAATCTAACTCGCTGCAGCGGCTTATTTAGTTTACTCTGCATGCAATTTATGTGTAATTTTTATTTCTTTATATTCACCATAATAAATAATAGGTAGTATATTTTTACAGTCCATTTAAAATAAGAAATGCAGATATTTTCTGAAAAAACGGAACATTTCTAAAAATCGGCGGGACTGTCCCGTCAAAATCTGAACGTGTGGTCACTTTACATAAATAGCCAACCAACCTACATTGTCGATCTTATGCAAAATGGTGCATTCAAAACTTCGTACAAATGCGCTGCTGGTTCTTCATTGAAGTAATAACCTTTTAGGTACAATCCGTGTGAGCTTATTTTTACAAAAAAAAATTGATAATTTTAAGGAATAGTAAAATTGGATTTCAAGGCGCTAGCACTCCTGGTGATAACTTGCTAGCACGAGATGTAGAAAGGCATGAAGAAGGAACCAGAAAGAAATGCTATAAATCATTTTGCCTCCGAAAATGGCAAGAAATGGTTTTTTCCGTCTTCCACCAGCACAAGATTAAAAACCTTCCCCGAACAGCGGCAGGCGGTGCCGTAACATCAGCGATCGAATCCCCCAGCGTTGTCAACTTCCTCCGCCCAATGTTTATGGCTGTCTTGTACCGGACGCAGAGCGGCCGCCTGACTTGTTTACCCAGCACTCGAAGGTGCAGGCTTTCCTGCGACAGCCCACGTTGAATATCAAGTTAGCTCTCTTTCTCTCTGTCTCTCCTCTCTCTCTCATTCTGTCTGTTCGTCCATCCATTCGCTCGGTAGCTTCTCTCTCTCTCTCTCTTTTTTTATTTTTTTTTATTTTATTATTAGTATTATTATTCCGACTTATTTTATTTTATCTTCGTGGTGTTGGGAGATATATTTTTTCTTATCCTTCTCTCCTCCGGCTTCTCAAATATTTTGTTCGTTGCCAGTGTGTGATAGCATCATTTCATTTGGTTATTTTTTCTCAACTCGTTATCCATCTAAATTTCGGTGAAATAGTTTTGGAGTGTGTAGGATTTTAGGGGAACATACCGGATCTTTATTTGTCCCTCTTCCTCCACCCACCTTCCTTCTCTTGCTGGTGTAACCGTTTTTTCCCGAAAAGGATTGATTGGTTTGGTTGTTTGCGTGCTTAGTAAGTTTAAAGTAATCGTTAACTGGGAAGAATTCGAATTTCGATATGGTGATCGATCTATAGGTAAATAGTGCTTCGGATTTTTAGGCAAATGTTGTTTTCTAATAGGGATTTATATAATGCTATCCCCTTCTGTGGAATCAGGTAACAGAATTTTAATTTTTGAGAAACTTAATTGATTATATACCTGCGTTAACTCTATTCGTATTTGTTTCCCAAGGTTTATTAGAGTTAAAATCCTTTTGTTGTTGTGTGTGAGGAAAAATTTTGATAATTTAGGCTTCACGACGTACGCCATTACCATTCTAAGTATAGTTATTCTCCTGTATTGGCCTCACAATTGGCCGAGTGGTTAAAACTTCTGAATGCTAGTTGTTCGTTCTGGGTTCGAACCAGCGCTGGATCGACCATTAAGCAAAACAAGAGCTTGCTTAAGGCATCGAGGAAGGGGACATCACGAAAAGATGCTTAAGAAAAGGGTGCACCACAAAAATGTCTCGTTGCCGGTTTTAAATGTATGGGACACCTAAAGCAAGACGAGAGGAAAAAAAAGAAAGGAAAAAACAGTCGTTTTACAAAATACTTCCTACAAATGCATGTGAGGGCACCGAAATCCTTTAAGTGCGTAGGGCCTGTAAGGTTCTGCATAAGCCTGTAGCATCCTTCCGTGGTGCAAACTTAAAACGGCCTCTGTGCATGATTGGTTTTCGTGGTTTTTCTTATGCGTAGCATGAATAAGAGCCGCTTTCTCTTAAAGAGTCCTTCATGATGACGTCCCGCCCTTTAGGCAGGTAGCTGTCGGGAACTTTACTATATTCTAATAACGTAACTTAATCGTTTCCTGTGTTGCTGAATACATTTACTCATCAGTGGGAGCATGTGTCAGCCATTCGCTGTCTGTGTTGCTTGTCGGAAGGAAGGAAGAAAAGTGTAAATATTTCCTCTACGTGTTATAAAAGTGAGGCAGTAGTTTAATAACAAAAGCAAATAGTATAGATTAGATCATTAACTGGTAATCCGTCGAACTAGATACATTTACATTATTACATACATTACGCTGTATTGCGCTCTATCATAAATCATGCTTCTTAATTTCATACTAACATTATTTACATTATTACATACATTACGCTGTATTGCGCTCTATCATAAATCATGCTTCTTAATTTCGTACTAACATAGCTGAAAGGTTTTTTTGGAGGGGAGCGGAGAATGTTAGGACGGGCAAAAGTAACGTTGATATGCTAGAAAAAAGTTCCGTTCAGTAGTAATGACATTGGTGGATTGCTATTCTTCTGTCTATGCTTCTAGGAATTTGGGTTTGATAGCTTGTTGAGTTTTCCAAGAGACCGAAGGCACAATAATCTATAGGTGAAACGTCAGGGGACTTCGCAGAAATGACGTTAAAGATGGATATAAGAGTACAAGACTTATATCTGTCTTCATTTTTCCAAGGAGTGTAATGCTTATTTTCGAAATTCGTTTGCCTTGAAGTTTCACTCTGTAAAGTTGGAAGTCTTGAAGAAGTTCAGTCACTAAATAGAAATGGAAATGTCGGACATAAAATTTTCTCTTGATAGTACGTTGAGTTTATTTTAACATTTTTTTCCACTCTTCTTATTTTTAATTTCCCATTGTAAGAGAAGCCTGCGACAATCATAGGCCCTTACTGAAAATTTATTTGCATTGACGGAACCAGGATTGTCTTCCCCCCCCCCCTTCGTTTTCGATAATAATAAGTAGACCCTTTTTTGTTGCAATCATTTCGGTAAACCCATGCTTCATAAAGGGTCGTAATTTATTCCCATTTATCTCCCGCTAAACGGTTTTCATGCATCGTTCTACGATTGTTCTGCGTTTGAGCCACATGCCTTGGCAAAAGAGGATGAACATTATGTTTTTTAGCATTTCAGTTGTAAATATTGTTTTGTTGTTTTATTTATTGTTGCTATAGACGTGTTTACAGACTTGGCATTTGATTTCTGTGTCGGTAGACTGTCTCCTGTTACCAAGGAGTCGGTCTACCTTCAGAAACAGTATGTATCCTTTTCAGATCGTTCGGAGTCTTCTTTCCATGTAGAGGTAATGATTGAAGGTTTTTCCCTTTCCGATTAATAATATTGCTTAATTTGCATTTAAAATTTTAATACCATGCATTTCACAATATTTTTAAATCATGGAATAGTAATATTTCTCTTCGGAAAGCACAAAAACATAACCCTCACTAAGCAGCTTGTTTAAATCAGACATTTTGAAAGAAGAATAAAAGCAGCAGACAATATTTCTCGTTTCAAGTAATAAGCTGTTGCAAAAAATTTTAATTCAGAAACATTTGGTTTTGTTTTAATTCTTAATCGAAATCTTTCTAAAAATGTGTAAACACCCTCTGTATATTGGAAAAAGGGCTTGAAATTTAATGTTTATTTTGGGACATAAATTATTAATCTGTCTCAAATACCTTTTCAAATTAAATTGTTTAAAATCAAATCTATGTTTTTTGATGGCATTGTGTTTTCCGTTCTTTGTCATCTAATTAGGAGGAAAAAATATATTTCATCAATCAGTTTCGTTCTCCATTATGCTGAAATTGAAAAAAGCAGAGAGATATTTCGCGTATTCAAAAATTTGATTTACTGACAGCCAAACGGCTAAAAATATAGGTTGTTGTATAATTGACAAATAATAGTTTCAAAATGTAAATCTTCTTAACTGGGATAACTTACTGCGCCGGCGCCCTCCTGCGATACTTCTTAGTTTTTGGGATAAATCATAATTCTAGCCGTAGCGCACCGGAACCCTTAATAAAAACTCAACGAAAATGTCAGTAGAAATTTAATCTCGAAAATTTTATTTTTAATAATTAAAAAAAAGTCTGAAAGTTTTCAAATTTTATATTACGCCTAAACGGGCTTTTTTTTTTTTTTTTTTAAATTTACAGACACATACACGTTTCGAGAGCATTTGGACTAATGCCACATTATGCTAAGAATATTTAAAAGCAACATATCTTTAGAATTTCCGATAGACAATCTCGCGCAGTGTAGATAAAAATGTTTTATTCCGTACAGTGTTGCCACTGCTCGCTTTTAAGTTGTTGAGTTTTTTATCAAAAATTTGTTTGTAAAGTATGAAATAGACAATAAAACAAATTCCAAATTCGGATTTCCGAGTGCCCATATTTGAGTGGAGGACTATGTTACTCAAAATTTGATGAATCTAGGTACCGTTGTTTTTTCACAGTGCGAGAAACCTACATACATTCATGTGGATTCTTCATTATTTAGTTTCTTTAAATATAATATTTGGTTGCAACAATTTGAAAAGTGGAAAAGTGATTCAGGGTTTTGAGACTGATATCCTTCTAGAACTTAATTTATGTTCATTGATTTCTCTTTTAGATCTCTAATAAGAGCATTTGTAATAAATTGCTTTGTCGATTTTATTCTGTTGGGGACATTTTTAAAAGAAAGAAATTCTATAAATTTTAGACCTCTCGATAAAACGGGAGACCGTCGACTTTTCATGACATCTGTTCTCCTGGTAAATCTTCAAACTCTCTCGCGTTTTAATTTATCTGAATTTAAATCATCTCTTTCAAATTCGAATTTTAAGTAATTTTCAGCGTAATTTTACTCATTAATTTTTATTCAGTTTAACCGTTTTAATCCATTATACAGAGATTGTAAAGCATTTTATGTAGGCTTAGTATTGGTGTTAAATTTTCCTTTTAATTGTTAATGTCGGATTATTCTTAATTATTAATTTTATATTCATCATGTTTAAAAATTAAAAGGTTTTTTTCTTACTTAGAGTTTCATCAGTATAAATTTTCAAGAAAATTGCAAATTCCAGTTAGAAAACTTAAATTAAAATTCAATAAATTAGAGTATATTTTAAACCAAAGTGACGCTGTGACTTGAGTGATCAGAATTTTGCATAAAGTTTATTTTTGTCATGATTTGCGTTTCGAATATCATGTCTAGAAAACTTTCAGAATTCTTTTGAATTTCTTTTTTCCGCAACGTTTGTATTGATTTAGAAATCATTTTCGTAATTCATGTATAATATTTAAATAATTTTTTCGAGGCACGTAGCCTCCGAGCGCGGACTCAAAACACTATGCATCTTCTTCATAATACGTTTGTCCTAAAAACGTTCGCTGTTGTAAAGATAATCATTACTTAAACATGAGCAAATATGGAAAAAACAGTTTTTCATGTCAATATGTTTAAGAGAGCGGATAACAGCAGCTAGATTATCAATAAATTTCCTAAATAAACACCCTGATGACATAGCTCTCGTATTTTTTCGACATTATTGGAAATTACTCATTCGCCTGCATCATTGGGCTTTTTTTTTACTGGTGACATTCAGTCTGTGAGGTCAAGCGAAATAATAATTGTGGATCAAAATATCGGCATCTGTCATTGTGGTCACAGACGGACGGTCATCAGTCAGTAACTCCTCTTCCTTTGTGTTCTTCCCGAACCCCATGTGTTTGTGTTGTATTATGGCCTCTCAATTTGTTTGTGATCTATTTGCGTCATTTCACATTATTACAATTTCGTTCTTGGAATATGAGGAATCGTTTAAGTTGATTTCTTCTCAGGGTTTGTGTGTGTTGTTGCTTAATTTCTTACTACTTGCTTTCGTAGTTGCCTAGTTGGTTGTTTCTTAGCAGTGATCACTTGAATTGAATCTGGGATATAATATTTATCTCTTTCAATTCCAAATTGATCTCTATATTGCGAAGGACCCCCTATTTTTCGTCACATCTCTGATCTCTTTGTAAATTATTGAAACTTCCGGCTTTTGAGTTTTATATAAATTTAAATCATCTATCATATAGCTCTGCAAAAATTATTAATCACTTATAAGTTATAGGAAAAAATATAAAGGTGTACACCACGACTTCCTTCTACGGAATATTAAATTGTACGCGTTTTTTCTTGCATTTCATTTAAACTTATTGGATTGAATTAAATCCACTTCGTCGATAGCGCATAAACCACAATAGAATTAATACACTTTTTAAAATTCACTGTATTTGTTTACTACAGCGACACTCTGGCGCTAGGTTCCCTTAAGAGCGTTACATCTCATTCATTTTGTAACTCAGAATGCACAAAAATGATTTATGAATTATCTAATCGTTGCCACATGTTCTATTCAAGTACTATAATAAATCTAAAACGATTTATTAAAAAAAAAAAGAAAAAAAAAAGAAGGAAAGAAACAGTTTTTCGCATACGATTCAGTATTTCTCATTCAATTAATTCAGTTCTCACTTCGCTGCAAGACAAAAATACATGAAAACTCGAAATATCTGTATTAAAAATTAATCTGAAACACTTATTTCCTCGAATAAATTCCAGAATAGATTAAGCATGATTTAATTCGCAATAATAAAAGAAGGCGTTATCTTTGTTGTTGCGAAGCTTAGTTTCTCTCAACAAATCCGTTATTCTGCTAAGTTTCAAATGTAAACAAATATGGCTGCTATGGTAAAAATAATTAGGCTTAGCTGCACTTAAACAACTTTTAAATTGCTGATAATTCTACAAATATTGCGTGCAGATTTACTGAAGGCATAAAAACCTTAACCAGAAGATAAGAACAACATAATTCAATCATTTTTAAAACAAAAATATGTAAATTACCAACATATAAGAATAAATAACTGAGCTCACCGGGCTGAGTAACAGAGTGGATATATACGTATTTATTTAATTTTGGTGCGACCGATTGCAACCAAAAAGGGAGGTGCACATCTACATGTGAAATCACTCTTATATGCATACGAACGTACGTACAGACACCATGAAAAAGTCTCTTCTGAATCCATTTTAATTCAGTTTTATAATTCATTTGAGGAGTGTCCTTATTTCTGACCTTACGTACAAATGCAGGCGAAAACATCGTTAAATTGCATTCGATCTGTGGTCAGAATGGATATTTTCTATGAAGTATGGTACGCGGAATTTTTCGTGATTACAATACTTACTTTACTTTGTACAAGGAAGGAAAAAGGGAATGATGTGCACAATTTTTTAATGAAAAAGGCTTCAAAAATACAAAGGTTCCATATTGTCATTTTTTAATAAAACTTAAATTGCGCAAATTCCATTTTTCCTCTTCGTGAATTGCAGCACAAAATTTGTTAAGATTTGATTATCATATAAAAATTAATATCTGTATTTGTCTTTAAGTCTCTATATGGTATATTATTAATTTTTATTTACTTATTGTCTATTAAGTATTAATTTTTTTTATTTTCACCTTGTTTGAAAATATAATTTCTTCCCTTTTCGGGTTTTCAAATGTATAAACTTTTTCAAACATTACAAAATCAAATGAAATTAGTCAAAAAATGTAAAAGCAAATTAAAAATTTAGAATGATGAATTAAATGTTTAGCTAGTAAATTTTACGCCAAAATCGTTCTATAGCTAGTTTAGTATTTCATACTGAAATGACTTTAAAGTAAACGTCAGTTTGAAGACCATTTTAAGTTGCTTCTCCGCCCAACTCGGAATACCTCCCGATTTATCAAATTTCGAGGTTGGCAACTAGATTAAAGTAATATAACATTGAGAGGATGTCAATATCATATATAAGAAAGAACACATACAGGGCAACTTGAGTATTAATAATCAACAAAATTCATGCTCTGTGGTATTGATTTTAGATTAAAAGGCTCATTTTTTAGCTATAAAATTAATGTTCTAGTTAACTGATGTTTTCTGTTTAAATACCTAAAACTATTTAATTTAATGAGGCATTTGAAACATTATCTATTAGATTTGAAAATTTTTATGTTTTGTTATTTTTCAAAGAATATAAATAATTCTTTTTTTTTTTTTTTTCTTAGTACCTCGTGGAGGACCCAATGATCCACGCCAAGCTTCACATCCAGCTCCTCATGTCATGCAGGATTATAATCCTTTTCTGTAAGTGATTTTGATTATGTTTCGATTATCAGTTGATACATTCATTATGAATATTAAATATATAGCAAAAATTTACATGAGCTGGTAATTTTAACCATTAATGTTGCTTATCTTCGAAAGATCTGACATATGTCAGTCAGCTCCAGAAGGTAGTTGACCGTCAAAAAGTCAATAACAGTGAGGGGATTGGATGTTAAGTCCTCCATGATCCAGTGAAGCTGGATGGTCACAGCATTTTTTACAAGCGGGGTAGATTTTTCTGCCACTATCAAAGGAAAGACATTTAAGGTGACCACTTGTTAGTCCAGCCAGAGCAGTCTGGGAGCCACGGTCACATTTGAATTCCAGTAGGGAGCTGGGGGATGTTCCTGTGTACCATTGGTGCGTAGGTGCACTAACCATTTATAATAGTAATAATTTCAGAATATTAATTTTTTTTATTTAAAAACATTAGCTGGAAGAATTAAAAAATCCCGAACTGCTCAAAGTAGTTATACTTTTTTAAACAATTTTTAAATTTTAAATTAAAACAATTTTTAAATTTTTTGCTGTTTAAGCACGAGCATTTTTTGCAGTTCCGAAACCATAATATTCGTAATTACTGCACTTTACATCTGTGGATCCTGGTAACCACCTATTTCACACTACTTTATGCTCAGTCGTGTGACAAAGGTGAGATATATCGGCTTTTAACACATTTGACAGGTACAAAAATTAAGGAAGTATTGGCTGATTGTTATATTGTTGTATTATATGAAAAATTTATTTGCATCATATCTGCCAACTTCTATGAATTTTTCAAAATTTTTAGAAAAACTCAAAGTTTTGGCAGGTATTTGAGTTGCCATTCGAATGCATTTATTACATTGCAATGTAGTTTTTTTCCTTTTCTACAACACTGCATTTGGCAACATATCAGTATTTTGGCATTTCAAAAGCCAGTTTGGCCATGATGATTTTGACTTTGTGATTTTTTAATTTTATGACAATTTTTTAACCAGCACAAAGTTATACGTCATTAAAATAATGATAATATTTTAAAAGTATGCTATTTTAGGGAAATTAATATAATAAAACTTATTTTCCTTTTCTTGTATTTTAAAATTTCTTCTCCTTTCGTGTTTGGTAATTATTGAATTCCTTGGTTTTGAAATTTGAATAGGTTGATAAATCTTATGAAACACAATTCCAAATTTCATTCCACCAAAGCTTCAAAAATTACAGAAAATTCAGTACCCACCACTTATTAAAAGCACTTCTGTTCCAAACATTTTTTAGTTCTAAAGTGGGTGAGTTCAGCAGACAGTGTTACATACAGCAGACAGTATTGCAAATTGTGATAGCAATTTTAAACTTTTTAAGTAAAATAATAGCTAATTAGTTCAGTAATTAATCTTAAAATAATAATTAAAAACTGATACTAAAATGTAATTATTTATGCAATTTTGAAATAAACTTCCAAATTATTTATAAAAATATTTTTATAATCTTGAGGAAATTATCTGTCTTACAAACAGTTATTCTATGCTTGTTTCATATTTTTTCAACTGTGGTTTTTCAATTGTATTTTGCATTTTTCTAGAACTGCTGATAGCTTTTTAGCATGTTTTAGTTCAAGAATTTTTTTTTAGAATTTGCAGTGTGTTTCTAAATTTGGTTGACGATTGTATATCATCATTTTTTTCTGTGTCGTTTTTGTTATTACTTTTCTGCAGTTCTTATAACGTAGCCATAGTTTCACACAACATTCTGTTAATATTATTATGAATTGAAACATATTCTGAAGATAAATCTTCATAACTTTCCTCACTAATATCTGAAACATTAGCTATAGTTAGCAACTCCTATGAATTCTTCTAAATAAAATCCATAATGCAAAGTCTCCATTTTTCATAAAGGTGCTGAAGATTTGTTTCATCCCTAACTTAATTTAAGTAATTCATAACTGAAATGAAAATCGACTTGCACAAGGGTGCCAACGATTAGTTTCAAGCCAGAAACTGGTTTTCAGTTTGTGTACTCTCCTCATACCATGGCATCGTTATAAAAAATTCTGTATTTTCAAACAGCTGTCGAATTGCTTATAAAAGTACAGCATTTTTATGCGAGGACACCTCTATGAAGCTGTCCCCGATAAAGCCACTATCCACAATACATTAAATGGATGAATTGCAAAACTCTTTGATAGACACAAATAGGATATTCTTGTACTGATTATCCATTTTTTGTCAATTTGAGTTTAATAAGCAACAGAGATAGATGAGTTTAATAAATAGTGGTTTTCTATTGATTAGTAAGTATTTGTTTTGGTTCCTGGAAATTTGAACGTAATAAGCAACTGAGTTTATTAAGTAGGTGCACCTTGTATTAAAATAAACTTGCCTAATTTTCCTTTATTATGAGAAATGTTTTCACCTTATTCTGCAACTGTTTCAAAACATTCAAATATAAGGCCCACCAATGGCCGACAGGTAAAGTTGCTGAATGTTGGTAGTTTGGTCCGGAGTTCAAAGCCAGTAAAGGGCTGACTGTGTGGGCTTTTTCTTGGTTTTCCCTACGTGTAACATATATACAAGCCAGTTTCCATTAGAAAGTCCTCCACAAAAATCTTCCTTCCGCTTAGGCAGATAGTCTTTCAGTGCTTTGCTATAATAAAATAAACTAAACCATTCAAATACGTAGCATATTCGGAAACTTAAGTACCGTTTCATTCTCGCAGCGTTGTGGTAGGCGTCCCG
The DNA here is from genome assembly GCA_000611955.2 of Stegodyphus mimosarum. Taxonomy (NCBI): domain Eukaryota; kingdom Metazoa; phylum Arthropoda; class Arachnida; order Araneae; family Eresidae; genus Stegodyphus; species Stegodyphus mimosarum. The sequence goes on from KK115336.1 coordinate 851,336, forward strand.
CGCATGCGCAGTAGTCTTTCTTGTTCACTGACTTTCAATTGTCGCCATTTTGGTTGCTCTATGTTGTGTTTTCAGTTTGCTGTGCACATTCAAAATGTTTAAGATAATTCGTTCTCCCGCTGACTGTGAGATTTGTGCCGTGATTAAATTTTTGAACGCGAGGAATGTTAAACCGGCCGAAATTTATCGTCAAGTGACAGAAGTTTACGGTGAATACGCGATAAGTGATGGAATGGTGAGAAAGTGGGTAAGAATGTTTAATGCAGGTCGAACAAATGTCCACGCCGAGGCTCGGAGTGGTCGGCCTTCTGTTGTCACCGATGATTTGGTAAGGAAAGTTGATGAAGCAATTCATGAGAACAGACGCTTCACAATGGCAACTCTTTCAGAGGCATTTCCACAAATTTCACGTACTGTTTTGTTCGAAATTGTGTCTGACCGCTTGAATTATCGCAAACTGTGTTCCCGATGGGTTCCAAAAATGGTCACTGATGTTCACAAAACAAAGCGACTTGGTAGTGCCCTGACATTTCTCACGCGGTACAGTGATGAGGGAGAAAACGTTTTAAACCAAATTGTGACAGGTGATGAAACTTGGGTGGGTCATTTCACACCAGAATCGAAACAACAATCGATGGAGTGGAGACACACTCATTCTCCGAAAAAACAAGAGTTCAAAGTGACAATGTCATCACAAAAAATCATGTGAACTGTCTTCTGGGATAGGAAAGGCGTTTTGCTTACTGAATTTCTTCCCAGAGGTGAAACCATTAATGCGGCACGATATTGTGAGACTTTAACAAAACTAAGGCGTGCCATTCAAAACAAAAGAAGAGAAATGCTCAGTAAAGGAATTGTGTTGCTCCATGACAATGCTCGGCCCCATACTGCTGGTGTCACTCAATCGTTAATTCGACAGTTTCATTGGGAGCAGTTCGATCACCCGCCGTACAGCCCGGACTTGGCGCCGTCCG
>KK115336.1:852554-889802 GCA_000611955.2 Stegodyphus mimosarum
TTTTTTTTTTTTTTTTTTTTTTCAAAACGGTACTTAGTCTCCGAATACGCCACGTATGTGTCATTTTTCTCTTTAAAATTCATTTTATGCTTTTGAGAAATTTTTTTCCAAAATCTTTTGAATTTTCACTTTTATGAAGTTAGCAGGTATGCAGAACATTAAAAGAGCACTAGAGTGAACAACTGGTGGAAAAACTCATGTATACTTTTCTTTCAGTATTAGGAATTCTTGTATCATTGGTGGTACAAAAGTGTGTCAGAGTTTGCTGCAAGATTCAAATATTTTGAGGAAATTAAACTTTAGTGGTTAAAAAAAATAACTTATATAAAAGCTCAATTTGTTATAAAAGACTTACTGAAGCAATATAAACATCTTAATTTCCTCTCCCTCAAGATACTTTTACTGAAAATGCTGAAAGCTTACTTGAACTGCAACCAGTTTGACATGGGAAAATTCACAGTGTGTTTCACTTAACTTCATATTAATGCAACTAGTCTTAAAAATTTAGAGGCAATAAAAACTCCTCTCCCTCCCCCCACCCAAAAAAAAATTGGAATTATCATGTATGACATGTGAAATTCTAAAAGGTTAAGGATTTAGAATTAATTTATTATTTTATGATTATGTTTAAAAAGTATTTTGAGTAAAATGTAGTATTATGTTATCATTAAATTATTTATTCATATGTAGTAATAAACATACTTTTTATTATATAAGAAGAAGTAAATGTACTAAGTGTTTTACTGCATTAATTTCAGATGTATGCAAGTTGTATCATTCTTGAACTATTCAAGTCATTTAACTTCGGTTTTTTCCCTTAATGATGTTTTGTGAAAAATATTCTTTCCTGTTTTAACAGAGCTACTGAACCTAGAACAATGGTTAATAGTCGAAGTAGCATTCACCATAGTTCCGTGATGCCACCACCTCAGAGTACTGATAGAGGCTTATGGGCTCCTATGATACCAAAGAATGACACATATAAGATTCCACAAAATCCATCAAGCAGTAACTCATATGGAGCTCCCTTGAATCCATCAAGGATTAATGCATATGCGCCTTCACAAAATCAATCAAGAAACAGTGCATATGGTCCTCCTCAGAGTACTCCATATTCGAGACAGCATCCTGACAGAAATCAGCAAAGGGACACACGGGTAAGCAATTTCTTTTTCTCCCCCCCCCCTCTTAATTTTAAAGTGCAGAAACGGGAAAATTGAAATGTTGGGTAAATCAAAATTTTATACGGAAGTATTTCTTGTTATCATAAATAATTTTAACTTTTTGCCATCAGATAATGTCTCGATTTCATGTGTGAAGCTGGTGGGGTCTCATGTACTTGGCTTTGCAAAAGCACATATATTTGCCATAAAGCGGTGCTGTTATAATTGATTTGGTTTCATACACATAAGAAATGCTATATATTTCTCCTGCTATATGTTCAGGAACGTTTGTGTCTAGGGTTGTAGGATGCAAATGAATAGTCTTCTTTCTGATAGAAATTGAACATTTCATCTGGTTTCCTTTCTCCCTTTTGCCCACCAGCGACTGAATGGTAAAGTCACTGAACACTGATAGTTTGATCCAAGGTTCAAAATCCCACGAATGGGCTAGCCGTGTGCGTGTTTTCGTGGTTTTCTCCATATGTAACTTGTATACGAGCCAGTTTCCCAAAGAAAGTCCTCCACGAAGGCATCCCTTCCCTTAGGCAGATAGCCCTGAAGGCTTTGCCATAATCGCATAAACCAAACCAAACTTTTCTCTTTTTTAAAATTGTGGACTTGTTTTAGCAGAAATAAACTAAAATTGAAAGAAGGAATCATAATGGTCTTTACGAATACAAAAAAAAAAAAATTTAATTCATATACAGTCATCTGGAAACAGTAAAGTACATAAAACTGAATACCATACAATACATAGAAATAGCTAGTTGAGAAAGATTTGTTTGTTTGCTTTTTTGTTTACATGACTATGGCATTCAAACGAAAGAAGAAGGATGCATTTTTGGAGGACTTTTAGGGGCAATTGTCTTATATATTCTTATAAGACATATATAATGTCTTATATATATTGTCTTATTAATACACTATTCAAGAAAGCAAATTGTTTTAAATTAATCTGTCAATATTTTCAGAATTTTATGCAAAAGTTAATTTAGTTTTTCCCATGCTGTTAACCAACATACCAAGGTCAAACCTAGCCCTAAATAACTGACTTAATTCTTTAAATGAGTGATTCCCAAGATTAAAAGTTAAGTAACTAAAACTGAAATCTAGGTCAATCCAGAAAATTCTCACGGTGATCCCAAAAATTTTGACATCTACAATCACATATGTAAATGATGATTTATGCTAAGCATTACTAAACAGTCATTACAGAAAGTAGAATTACAGCTGGAAAAATTATAATTGCAACATATTATTACATGCAGTTGCAAACGTTGTGCAGAAAAATGTACAAAAACCATCTGACTTGCTTAGGAATGGGAAGGTTATGATAGATCAAGTGAGAACTTTCATCTTGTCATTTAGAAAGATGTATATGAGTCCACCAGGTCTCAAATATTTCCCAACCTGAAGTAACCCTAGAATGGACTGCGTTTTTCTCCCGGTAAGAAATTACAAATTTCCAAGCCATTCGAAGAGTAGAAGAAAGCAGTACTTTACAAAGAATAGCAAAAGTTCCGAGAACATACAGATCACTCCTTTGACAAGCAGAAGAACTACTGAAAAGGTTTGTTGAAAGAAATTGCCTGTGACGTTCACATGGCCACTCCATGCACATAATTGTTTCCTGTTGAAGATAATCATCTAGGATACGAGCCCTGTGTGGTCTTGCATTGTCGTCCTGTAACAGGAAAGCATAACCTATTGCCTCGGCATATGAGTGAACATAAGCATCAAGGATGTCATCTCTATAAACCTGAGCATTCACAGTTCCCTTGGAAAGACACGGAGGTCTGTGAGTCCACCCAAAGAGATGCCACCCCAAACACAGGCACTGCCTCTTCCGTATGCATCTCTTTTATGGATGTTTGATGGATGATAATGGGCTCCAGGTTCTCTCCATATCAAATAATGTTTATTATTGCTTTCTTGACTAAACCTGGACTTTTCTGTAAAGAGAAAACAGCCCTCCATTGATCAGGCGTCCAGTGGACATGTTGTCGTGCCCACAGCAAATGGTCCCTCCTATGCCGTGACGTGAGCGGCACACAAATGGCTGGTTGCCTTGCATACAGACCACCTTCGTGAAGCCTTCTGCGCACAACGTTGACACCAACCTTCCGTCGGCTGCAGCAAGGAAGGATCTAAAAAGAGTCAGAGTGGTGGTTCTATTCCAGCGTGCACATAATGTCAAATATCGGTCATCTGTGCTTGTAGTAGCAGTTGGCCGTCTTTGGCTGAACCTCGTAGATGACGAATCTGTGGTTTGAAATTGCCTCCAAAGTCCCTAAACCTCAGAAGACTCACATTTAGCCATCTGACCACTTCTGTTTGACTTTGTCCTGCCTCTAGTCTCCCAGTGGCTCTCCATCGTAGTTCTGCAACCAAATGATGCCTGGAGGTCATTGTTGCGAATTGGCTATCTCAGATTTCTGGTGTCAGTATCACAGTGAAGTATGTGGGCTTGCTCTCAAACAGGACTTCTATGCTCCTCACTGGTGATGTATTCCGAGTGCAATGCCACTAATTTGCATAGTGCAGTTTTACTCGGCTACTCTTACTTGGCAGGATATTCAAATTTTACAGTTTGACTTATTTTTGAGAGAGTTATCGCTATTTTTTTTTATTTGTGTGCAGTATCTTCTCGATGCATACGTAAATAAAACGAGCGCAGCCCGCTGAGCTGGCTGGTTCTCACACTGTATGGGTGTTTTCGAAATTTTCAGCATAAGGAATGTGTATGCAGTATCTTGTGGATGTATACGTGAATCTGGATGCATACGCTAATAAAGCGGGCGCAGCCCGCTCAACTGGCATGCTTGCGACCCAGAAAATCTTAAATACTGGTAGTTCTGTCCAACTTTTGAATCCTGGCGGATGCCGTAGGTGAACACTGGTAGTTCTGTCCAACTTTCGAATCCCAAGGAACAAGCGGGTCCAGCCCGCTCAGCTGGCGGGCTTGCCTGCTAGTAACAATTAAAATCTGTTTATGTTCTAAGACAATCATTCTAGCTGTTTAATAGTACAGTAAGACCCCGTTTAGCGAGGGGTATACGTTCCATCGAAGTAGAGCGTAATATGAAACAGTATTAATCTCAAAAAGGTTATCTCATCATGTAAATAATGGGGTTAGGGGAAGATGGGTAGAAAATTGGTCAGGTATTTTATATTAAATTTATTAATTATGTTTTTTATAACAATAAAACAAAAATTTATTTCTTACAAATATAGAAACATATTAAGCGAATATACATATAAAAATAAATAAAATTCTAAGTCAGTATGTTTACATTTCAGATCATTCAGTCTCTTCTGCATTTCCAATTTTCTGCCTTTTTATCAACAAGGTATCTAATGTAATTTGTGTTTCCCTTTTGCTCTCTGTAAGAAGTTGTTGGCAAGTGGATAAGGCTTCTATAACACCCTGTCTTGCCTTTGAACTCCTGTCAAAACTGGGGGTCATTTTCAATAAATTGGTCCATAATTTCTGTTATAGTGGTCAAACTGCCGCCAAATCCTTTGCCATCGGTTCTTGGTTCCATCGGCAAATCCCTTGGCGAATTTTCCCTCCGCTTTCCAGCGGTGTAATAGCAAACTGGTTTACATCATGTCTATGGAACCTTTCCTTCTTTAGATAGACGTTCTTTGGCCTAACACTGCGTGCAATTTCGGGGAATCTCACAATTCAAATAAAAGAGCAATAAACTGAAACACTGTTAAGTAGTGTCTTACTGTATATAAATTTTTAACATTTTGTGTTCTTTAACAGGCACATAATAAATCACGAAAATGTTTTATTTCATCTTATGAAAAACTTTATATTTACAAAAACTTGATATCAGTGATAAACTTTATTTTATCAGCTCATTAACTGGAGAAAATGGTTTATTTTCATTGTATATTTTTTTTACCATAGTAATTTCAATTTGATTATTACATATATAATTTAAAGTTTTAGTTATTCTGATCTCTAAATCTTGGCTGAAAGAATATCAAATTTTCTTTGCATCATATTTTTTAATATGCATTATATGCTTATTTGTATGTTAAATGAATGAAAGTACTTAGGTTTAACATTTTTTCATTTCAGAATTATCCTCCTCAGACAAGTAGGTCGTATGGCCGATACTGAACACTCATTCCACATGGCATTCGCTCATTCATCATTGACTACTAGCCTGTGAAAATTAATATTTTTTTTTTTGAAAGCTAACTCCATTTTAGTTTCATTCTAAATCTTTAATACCTCATTTGCATAAAAAGTAAATAAGGAAAAACTTCAGTATATTTATTATTTTTATTTCCAATTTTTAATGACATAGACCTAATTTTAAAAAGAGCCAGGTTTTAAAAATGTTAACCTCTTTATTTGAATTTGTTAATAAATGGATTTGAAATAAATTGTGTGTGTATATTATGATGATGAAGATTATTAAAGTACATAGTGCATTAAGATATTTTACTCAAAGTTACTACACTCTTGGTAATTTAATAAATTATCTCATTGTGTTAAATATGTCTGTATCTGGCAGGAGACTATATCTGCATTGTGTACATAACTTACTTACAGTAAGACATCACCTGCACCCAGTTAGATTGTACTTGCATAAAATAAAAATATTCTACTTTTTGCTGAGCTGTCTCTCTCTCATATGCAGAGTGATCAAAAGCTATTATTCGTCTGATGTTGTGATGTAATTCGCTTGAAACGCATTGTAAAATTTCGCCTATAGAAACTGTGAATTCAGAATAATACTGTAGTAATATTTTTACTTTTCCCTTGCTCAATCAATAAAAACATGAGATGTACTAAGCCTGCATCTACAAGTGGTTATAGCGGCTGCAGTCTGTTAGTTTAAAATAGGAACTTCAAGGTCATTTTCCACTGCTCAGCCTGCTTCATAACCATGGGAACGATAGCTGCATCAGGTGGTTCATGTCTCTGAACGTTTTCCCCCACTCCATTTCCATTTAGTTGTTTGATTTCATGAAAATAAAGATTACAGTTAAACTACAATCTCAAATGAAGTTGATAAAATAAATTTCTAGTGAATTATCACTGTTGCAAGTTGAGAGAGCTGGCAATGACCTTAAGTGTTTTAATGCATATTGTTCTTTCATGATGTTTACTGCAAACTAATCAGTCTAACATCCCAGTCAAATCCGACATTTCTGTCTGTTTTTTACGACTGCCATTTTGAGTGTGAATTAACATTTCGGAGGAATAGTTTTTGGCGATGCAGGGACTAACTGTGTATTTGATGGATTTAACGTTTGAATTTTTTATCATTACTTAATGTTAAGTATGGGCACTCGAGTTTTACACATGAGGCCCTGCCTCGATTGAAACATAAACATTTCAAAATAATTTCTTTTTTGCGATCGAAGATTTCATAAAATATTACATAAAAAACAACTTTTCCCTTTTGGGGATATGAGTAAGCTGTTGGGGGAAAATTAGTTTTCCCCCGTATTATCTCCTTGTTATTCAGTTTGTGATACTGGAGTCTGGAGAAAGATCAAAGATCTCTATCAGGTGCTTGTTTATTGATATGTGAAATGGGGCCACTTTCAAACATAGGCTGTTCAAACAGGCAGCCACCTAGGATGTCAGGTGAGTTGTTCTCAAAAGAGCAAATTAAAATAAATAAATATATATCCCACTTTGATTTGTTAATATGTTTAATTTATATGGAATGGCAACTCTGCTGATCGCTTCGGAGGCGGCAAATGCCCAAGTCGAGCGTGATTTGAGATTTCATTCATTGCCCAATAATGACTGGCTTGTTGAAAAAAACTGATGTGGCCAGCACATTTACTTCTCATCACTTCCATGTTTTAAATAGCAAAAAACTATGTGTAAAGTATCCGGGTAAAGTACCACTTCTGGTGGCCTATTAGAAACTGTTACAGTCCTCGGGCACCATTTCTGGTTGTTCTGTTTTACCCAAAATCTAATGGACTCTATATATGAATGCAGAAAACAGGAATTTTTGGAAGTTTGGTGTAAGGGTTATCATGAACAAAAACATTGTCACACATAGAACATCATTATAAAAATAATAAAAACCTGTTGTCAGGACCCTAATTCTTCCTCATTTCTTGAAAACTCACTATTGAATTTTTAGATAAAAAATATTAGTACCCTTACCTATGCGTACTGATTAGCAAGAGGTAAAAATACATTTTCTTCTGGAATATATGATACCAAAAGCATACAACTTTTACAGCTACCAAGAATGTACAACAAACTGCAAGCGAATATTTGTGTTCCAGTAACTACAATAATCGTGTTTTTTTTATGACCCCTTCTACTTGTTGTTTATAAAGTTATTTACGAAGTTCTGAGTTAAAAATATTTTTAATTTTTTCCTCTTAGGACTCGAATTACCAAAAATCCACAAAGACCCAAGCTTTCCAGTCTGGAAACTTTTCCAAAATTTTGCTGCCCTATACTCAGATCCTCAAATGAAAATCGTCGTATGGTTACCGTATAACGCACACTTTCAATACAAAAATAAGATCGAAATTTACTGAGGTGTGTTATACGCTGAGTATAAAAATGAGCATAAAAAAATTATATTTCTATACCTACCTAAATGCGGTTTATTTAAAAGAAATGGCATACCTGGTGAATTTGAAAATTTTTATTACCGGATAACATGAAAAGTTCGTCATCTTCCTCTTCCCTTATATCTTCAGGCACATCATCGATTCTATTTCATGTTCACCATCATTGTTGCTCTAATCCGTAAATAAATAACGATCATCATCAGTTGCATCTTTTACCAACATCAAACGTCTTTGCAGCAGCATGATTTCCATTTCTTTTGCAAATTGAATGGCTTTGCATTTGCAAACAGCGCTGTGTTTGTTTCTTTTTACAGGAGCAGTGTTTACTACTAAACGGAGCATTAGACAACTGCACTTCAACTAAAGCAGCTTTCAATTTTCACTTATTTTTACTTCAAAATCACGGCTTCAAATGACTACATGAAGAGAAAACGTCTAACTCCTAATTTCAGGAATTTATTCAGGTTGAAAGTGCATTCTTACTCCAAATTCTGTAAATCAAAATTACAGATAGACCTTCTATAAAGCGTTTTCGCTTCAGCGCGTTTGGGAAAACGCTGGAATTTTACAGCGCGAATCAAGGAATCATAGCGACTTTTAAATCATACTATATCCTTAAATTATTTTATTTCATTATGGAGAAAATAGGTTCTACATTTATTACAGTCAGTGAAGTTTGGAAACAATTTCAATTTTTAATTCTGTAGAAATTATCAGCTCATCTTTTAAAGAAATGCTCCAGTCGACTCTAAATTCTTCCTGGAAAGCTTTATTACCAGAAATGGTCAGTCAGGAAAGTGTTTTTGAGCCAGTTCAGCGTGATTGTAATAGCGTAGCAAGTCTTGCACGTGAAGTAGGAGGCGATGGATTCACTGAAATCACTTTTGATATTTTAGAATTGGTCACGGAAAATGAAATAAACGAAGCAGATTTGGTGACGGTTATATCCGAAACATTACCGATTGAAGAAAATTCTGAAGATCTTCTAATGAAAGAACCAAAACTTCACTCTGAAAGGTACAGAAAAATGTTTAGAAGTGGCGAAACAGATGGAATCTTACTTTTTAAAGAACGGTTACCTGCCGAAGAGTTCGGAACTATTTAAAAGAAATCTTCGAAATTGTTTATCTACCTATCAAGAGATTAATAAAAATTTGCAAGTCTGTAATAACAGATTTTTTTAAATCCTAAGCTACTAGAAGTGCAGTAGAACTTGGCGATGAAACAAGCTCAGAACATATGGTCTTTTAAACGTTCTCGAACAGACGATGAGGAATAAATTTATCAGCTTTTACCTTTTATATAACGTTCAATTTTAATTAAGTTTTTTATAAAATGTTTTTATGTACATAAGTTTAAAAAAAATTATGAAAATGTTACACCATAAAAGGCAATTTTTTTCTTTTAGAATCGAATCCAGTTTTTGCATTGAAATGGTGTCTGCTATAACGCGATTTCCCACAACGCGGTATTTTCAAGGAAAGTATCTACCGCGTTGTAGGAGGCCTCGTACAATGCGGTACTGTACTCCTTTCAAACGTTTCTACCTTTAAAATTCATTAAAAATATCATCTGTAAAATTACCAAAACAATTCAAAATGGATGCTGTTTTTAGAAATATGCATATTATATAGCGAATCTTCATCATAAATATTCTTTCTGGGCGGTATCATAAAAAGCGATTATTATATTAACTTATTAGAGATAAATTCTTTTTTTGTTGATGCGATGAAGTTTTATTACCCGAAAATAAAAATTAAAACTACAAATTACCGCGAAATTCCTAAAACTTAGTCTAGTCACGTCACTTGCTAATACCGCCATATTTCTTTGCTTTAATTACAAACATGGGCACATCTCTTCATGTTGCTTCTGATGGGGGGAAAAAATAATGATGCATTTTATATGAACGTAAAAAAATAATAAGCTTTTCTTTTATGTAAGTATAAATGTAGTATGATTATGCGATCTGGCGTTAGTGTTCTTCCTGGATTTAACTTCTTAGTCCATAAGCCCTGCATCGTATTCATGAGGCATCGCTCAAATATGAAAAACCCTCAGCCGAGTTTTCGGAAAAGATTTTATTTGTTTTTTTTCCTCTCGCTGTGACGCTTCCACGAGAAAACTAAAGCCATTTGAAAGCAGGACCAGTCTTCGCTGCGCCATGTTTTATTTAATATGCGCAGCATGCTTTTTTTTTTTCTTTCTTTCTTTCTAGTAATACAAGTGAGCTTTGCTATATGAGTTTTATCACGCCTTAGGCTTTGTATTCTGTTTTTCAATTCTTAGTTTCTTTAACAGCGTCGTTTTAAGTTGGGCCGAGTTTTCTGTTCAGAGAAAAATGGATGAGAATGTATTTTGGATAAAATGCGCATGCAGTTCCAAATGCTTTTTAAATTACACGAGATAAAATTTCGCAACAACGGAAAGGTGTTAAGTAGTTCCATTTGCTAAGTTTTTCCTTTTTCAGTGGATTTGAAAAATGCATTGACAGTATTTTGCAGTCACAACTGTTCATCTCGTATTGCCATTATTATTGAACACTTTAGATCTTTCTTCGTATTATCTTTATTCAAGAATTTTTTATCGTTGAACATTGCTATCAAGGCGTTTTCACTTGTTTTAAGATGATAATACCACACTTTGCTTTAAGATTATATATAACACACTGTTGTGGTGACAGAGATGTTAAACATTCTCATATGCAATTAAAACGAAGTGTATTTAAAATTTGCTTTCTAGCCCAGATTGAAAAGAAAATCTCTTTCAAGCGCTGACTTCGTCAGCACTGTAGAGGCCCCATCCAAATGGCCAAGACTGCTGAACGCTGAAAGGACTTAAGACAGGAACTCTGGAATACTGATAATTTGATCCTCATTGAAATCCCACCGAGTAGGCTGTTTACAGTTGCCTTTCTTCTCGTGCTGTTGTGTTGTGACTTATCTCACTTGTATCAGGACAAGCCCATGAAAATTCACTGTGACAAGGAGACCAAGATTGCGCCTGTCGTTGGCAAGCCTTGAGCACCATACAGGTGACAGTACAACTCTGTCAGTTCTGCCTCCAATTTTGAAGGAGAGCACCCCTCTTCCCCTACCATCAACCTCTGGAGAGGACATGCCGCTCAGACACTATACACTGGTGTGCAAAAATTAAGGACGAGACGTTTCTTTCAATATAACTTTGTACAAAAGCTTTCCAAATCAACACATTTAATACCGTAAGATCCCCAATACGTAAGGGCATGAGTAATGTAAGCAACACTTACTAAAAAAGAAATCAGAGGGATAAAAAGAAGCTTTATTGAAAAAGTAGCATGGAGCGCAATGCGACTAAACGCCGAAACATCCCTGTGATGGGTGTCCAGCAAGAAACATCCGGTCTTTAATAGAGGATATGATCTCCCCTGACTGCTAGGCAGGTTTCACATCATTTGTGCATGCTGGATATGTGGTTGTTAATGAGCTGTTGAGACACTGCTGTTCGTTCCTCTTGTAGCATCAATCGCAGTTTCGGAATCGTTACTGGCGATAAGTTACGTGCTGCCACGGGTCTCCCTAGTAAGTTCCGTACATGCTTGACGGGATTTAGATCCAGAGACCTTGCCGACCAATCCATGTGTTCAATATCTTCACTCTCCAACAGCTCTTCGACAGTAACTGTGCGATGAGGTGGAGCGTTGTCGTCCATGAAGAGGAACTGAGGACCCATAGCCCTTGTGAAAAGACGCATGTAAGGAAGAAGAACCTCGTTACAGTAGCAGTCCCAGGTGACGAACCTCCTTGGGAGATATGAAGGTCGGTCCGGCTACCAAGCATTATGTCTGCTCGAACGAGAACTCCGCGACCTCCAAAACAGTCCCTTTTGATGATGTTGAAGGGGTTATTGCGTGTTCCCCGCTCTGTCCAGATGTGTATGTGTCTAGAATCGCAACTCAGACTAAATCTGCTCTCATCTGTAAAGAGTACTCGTCCCCATTCATTGTCTCTCCAATTCCGGTGTTCCCGGCACCACAGAGAACGCCTTCTCCGATGGGCAGGCGTTAGAGGTACACACCGTACAGGGCGTCGTGCAAACAGACCACCACCGTGCAGTCTTCTGGCCACGGTAAAACGCGATATCGGTCGTCCAGTCGCCTGTGTCGTGTGTCTAGCGATTTCTCCCGCTGTCTGCCGCCTGTTTCTTCTGGCCTGTAAGGCAATATACCGGTCATCTGCGGGTGTGGTTCCTCGTGGACGACCACTACTAAACCCCCGGATAGCTGTTCCTGTAGTTTGAAATTGTCTCCAAAGTCGTGAAACGATGCTGTGAGCAATTCCGAACTCTGCAGCCACACTTGTCACTCTGCGGCCTTCCTCCAACTTCCCAATGATTCGACCTCGGGTAAAAGCATCCAGATGTCGTCTAACAGATTGATTATTCGCCATTTCTCGCTGAGGCAGCAACTCGGTGTGATTTTAACTGCTATACGGCGTGCAATCTCTTTGCCAGAAATACTGATCTTACACCGACAACATGCTTTATACTACTCAGACACTCCCCCATTACGTCTACCTGCATATCTGCGCATGTGCTACCGTACATCACCTTACTTAATCTCCTGATTGGTTTTTCTGTCCGCTCTGCCTCTTCGTTCAGCTGATATGCTAATTTTTCGACTTCGTCCTTAACTTTTGCACACCAGTGTACATTTACAAACATCCATGCCTTCTCCGGAATTCGAATCCGGGCCTTTCGGTATCGCAGTAGGTTTCCCTAACCACTATACCGTCTCGGCGGCTTGTCTCGTGTAGTTTGCTGTAATCGAAACAATTCAGTCTTTTAGCATTGTGGATTGTGCAAGCTCTCGGAATCGCGTAAAACTCAGAAGTATCTGACTTTACATAGTAGAGTCTTTAGAGTATCCATCCCAAGTCTTTTCAAAGGGTGTCTGGTAGAAGAATGAAAATATCTTTGAATATGAATCCCTTGGATTCCATTCCGTAGAATGATACCTATTCAAAATGACGGTAGACCTTAACCGGATAACCTTCGTATGTTTTGCCAAATTAAATAACCCAGATTTAATCCCTTTGAAGTGAACAGCTTGACACAACCAACCAGAGGTGGTATTCTATCCTTGAATCGATTTCGGTAACTCAACAGGCTATATGCTTCTGCTAATTTTTTATTTATTTATTTTTTTCAAATTAAATTCGAGTCTACCATCGGCCGAACCCATAAGATCGTTGAACCTTGTCGAAAAGGTTAGCTGAATGGTTGTTTTCATGGTTTTACCTGTGTTTACATACAGGTGAATACGAACGAGTGTTCCTTAGAAAGTCATCCAAGAAGTTATCCCTTCTTTTAGGTAAAGAGCGTTCATGTGTTTTGCTTAGTCAGTTAACCTAACCTAACCATGTGAAACATAAATAAAGCCGATTTCTTTTAAAACGTCTCCCAAAGAAACCTTTCCTCCTGAAGTAAGATTCCTTTAATGTCATAAAAGGGAATACAGTGAACCCTAAGATGACCATCCATGATTCCGTGTAATTTTTGTCTCTTGCACATGGGGGCGCAAGAGAGAGAGAGATAATGCTCGTTACCGGTATTTATTTACGTTCTTCAAAATACTGTTCACGCATTACTGCTTTCAGTTTCAAGGCAATGTAAAGTTTTTTCTCGTATAAGAGCAATATTTTTTCAGTAATTAGAAAATATTTAGTCGTCATCTGTCTACGCCACTGGTCGCATATTTGCCAGGTATTATGCTGCGATCCTGTGATCGTGTCAGACTCCACAGTCTCGATCTTGTGCAGTGGTGACCCTGATAATGCAAAAAGGAGCGATTGGTATCAATCTGTCAAATGGTGAGAACTTATCTGGCATGCAAAATATAACAACTATGTGGATATTGTTCGGAGAACAGCCTTGACGCCAAAAAGGGAGAAACAGCTTATTGTGGTATGGCAGGCAATGGTTGTCACTTCCTCTAAGGAGACAGCCGTAATACTTTTCCCTTGCTAAGGGATTATCTGTAGTATTTATTATTATTAGTTATTATTGTAGTATAGTAATTAAAAGGAGAAACAGCTTATTGTGGTTGTCATTCGAGCTTACAGCAATGGTTTTCATTCGATGACGCACTTCCTCTAGGCAGACAGCCGTAATACTTTTCCCTTGCTAAGGGATTATCTGTAGTATTTATTTTGTAATATTTACTTCCGTTGGCATAATGAAATGTCGCCCATACCCTTAAAGAAGCCAAGTTGGCGCAGCCAATGCTGTTTTCCGAACAATATCCCAACTTCGTATGTTGCTGAATGGAGTCCAAAACGTCAAGAATTTTTGACATGAAAATGTGATTTCTGGAAGCTCAGAAATTGTAAAACGAAAGGGAATTTTATAGCCTTTTTTTTTTTATAAGAGAAGAGGCAGTTGCAAAGAAGACAAATAAAATGAAATGTTGGCTTTGCAAAGACCTAGCAAAACGTACTTTCTTCATTTTTTCCGTGAAAAATTCGGAGTTCATTTTCCTGAACTAAAATCAAGTGAGAATCAGAGTAGAGGGAGACTAAAATTAGCTTTTGCTGACTACCACCTCTGAAACTGCAGTTCGGGTAATGTAAAGACAACTAATTCTCAGTTTCTATATGCGAGTAGTTAGGCTTAGAGCTTGTATGTGGTTTCAAAAAGGAACACGCGGTCAACATTCAGGAATGTTCTTTTCAGCCAAGCCTTAACTTCACAAGGTCAGACATTCCATTGCGCGCCAGTATGAAAGGGGGCGCGTACCCAAAAATCGCTTCTGAAGATAACAGCTTCCCTCGTGGAAAAGAGTTCCCAGTGATCTGCCTTAGACGACAGTGTGTTAAGGATTGTTAATTGTTTCCGATGTATTTTAATCTAGAACTAATTATTTTAAAGCGCTTAACTTCGCAGTCTTGATTTTCCTGATAGTTTGTGGTATTAGAGTAACATGTATAAACATCGGTATTAAAAATCATCTCCTGGATATGACCATCTTTACATGAGACCAATGGAATCGTGGCGGTTGCCTTAGAGAGGATTCACTGTGCATAAAATTGTTTTCTTAGTAATAATTATAATGTTTTCCTATTGGTTAGATATTAACTGAATAAGAAACAATTTGTGAAACCTTAACTGTAACTGAATTTGAATATTAAAAAGTCACTAATTACAAAAGAAATTTATTGTAAGTTAGAATTCTAAAAGTATTCATTTTCATATAGAAGCCGTTTTTTTTCCCCAAAAATTTCAATTTTTCTGCCGGCTTCCGGATATTCAAAGGATCTTTTCATGGATGTTTTCGTACATATCTTCGTTTAGCGATCAAACTAATCACCGCGGAATTTCAATCTTACGCCAATATATCAATATGAAAACCATCTCCTACGTAAAGTTTATATTCCATGTCTCTATCTAAAGATAGAGACTGTTAGTGAAAGTACTATAATGACGAAAGATTTCGGGTATTATATTTCAACGAAAATATCCATTTTGACCGCTATCGAATGCAATTTAACGATGTTTTTGCGTGACATCTCTATATAAGGACACAGTAAAAGACTCTTTTTCACCAAACGGGTTATAAAATTCATTTAAAATGGATTCAGAAGAGATTTTTTTTTTGTGACGTTTGTATGTACGTATGTGTCTCGCATAGCTCAAAAATGAGTAGCCTCAGAACGTTGAAAATTTGTATATGAGACTGCTATAACATGCAATTCTGCATATACCTTTTTGTTGCAATCGGCCTCACCAAACTATGTATACATACACACATTTTTAAAGCAATATATATATATATATATATATATTGCTTTAAAAATGATTGTATTCAGTTGTTCAAGGCTTTTATGACTTTAATTAATTTGTACATGCAAAAGTTGTAGAATCATCAACATTTTAAAAGTTTAAGAAGTGTCGTCATTTGTCTACGTTTCAAATTCTTAATAGAATAGTGAATTAAGTCAGTTTGTGCACTAACTTCAGTGTCTTTTTGCCCAGTGGGACGAAAAGTAAACTTTCAATTTTGTGCATCCAAAAAATCTGCCTTCTTGCTCGCTGGTCGAATTACTTGTTTTTGCGTAGAAACTCTAATCTGAAATGTAAAAACTGTTTTTTTAACTGTATTTGGTTTTTATGTTTTTCTGTATTTTACAATTTTTAATGAATATGTTTTATGTATTTTTGCCTTGCCGCAAAATGAGAACTGAATTAATTGAATGGAAAATTTATCTATGATGAAATTCGAAGAAATAAGTTTAAACGAAATGCAACAAAAAATGGGTATAATTTAATAATAAGGAAGTCATGTGGTTTCTACATCAGATTTTTTTCTTGAAAAGTGGTTGAATTATTTTGTTTTTATACCTTTAGTTAATCTGCGTACAATATTTAAAGAATTATCAAAATTTAAAAGTTCAAGTGGCGCTGAGCCTAACGAGGCTGAGATTTGTTTACGTTTCAAACTCTTAGAAGAACAACGAATTAAGCCAGTTGGTGCGCCAACTTCTGTGTCTTTTTGCCCAATGTGACCGAAAGTTATCTTTCAGTTTTGTGCACCAAAATATTGTCTTCCTGTCCATGGCCGATTGCTTATTTTTGCATTGAAGCTCTAATTGTTTTGATTGTAAAAATTGTTTTTTAGCTGTTTTTACCTGTATCTGGTTGTTTGAATTTTACAATTTTTAATGAAATTTGATTTTTTTATGTATTTTTGCCTTGCCGCGAAGTTAGAACTGAATTGATTAAACTAGAAATATATCTCTAATGAAATTCGAGGTAGTAAGTTTAAATAGAGTGCAGTAAAAAAAGCGTATAATTTAATAGACCATACTTGGAAGTCATGTGTTCACATCAGATATTTTTAGAATCACAGTAATAATAAAATATTTCCTTACATAATGCATAACCTAGGCTATATATCGTTTCTTCTTTGATTTACTTGTCAATTTTTTTTTTTCGGTTTGTTCGGTCCTCTAGCGGCCGAGCGGTAAAGTCATTGAAAGCTGGTAGTTTGACTTGAGTTCGATTTCCGGCTAATGGGCTATCCTCACTGGCCTTTCCCGCACGTATAACGAGTCAGTTTCTTTTATAGAGTCTTCGACGGAGGCATCTTTTCCCTTAGGGAGATCCCTTCTCTTTAATACATCAAATCAAACCAAACTTTTGGCGCCTTAAGCAGTTTCTTTCAATGTTTTCCTCTTACAACATATGAAAGTGGTACACTGTAACTAACCTTTGAAGTTTTTAGCCCAAAGGGGCAATTTGCGCAGAAGAGCTATTAATTTCGTTTTGAGATTTTGCTTCGTCCACTATAAAACGGCGTTTCACTTTTCAAATTGTTCTCACCAAATATTAGAACCCGGCATCATATTTAAAGAAATTAAATAATGAAGAATCGGCATGAATATATGTGTGTTTCTCGCGTTGTGAAAAACACCTAGAGACATCAAATTTTGAATAACGTAGTCATCCACTTGAACATGGGCATCTGGAAGCCCAAATTTAACATTTGAAATATGTTTTATTATCTATTATATATTTTGTAAAACTTTAACAAATTTTTTATTAACAAACTCAACGATTTCAAAGCGAGCAATAGCAACACTGTACAAAAAAACAAAAAACAAAAACAAAAAAAAAAAAAACTCCAACGCGCGAGACTGTGTATCAGTAATTCTAAAGATATGCTCTTTTTAAATACTTTGCGATATTGCTCTTGAACTGAATTTTATGGTTTAAGTGCGAAGAACATGATATTTAATAAATAAAAGTAGCACACAAAACCTTAAGAGAAAGCCCCTTTGGGGGTAATATAAAATCTAAAAGCTTTCAGATTTAAAATCTGTGTGTGCTTGTGTATCGGTTTTAAAATTTTCTTCTCAAAAAAATTTTATCTATTAAAATGAACAGTTGAAAATAAAGGTACGATCTGTTTCATTTTTATATCAATATTATACACAGTGAATTCTTACTAATTTTAAAAATGAAATACTTTAACATTTTTTTAAATGCGGAGGATATTTTAAGCAAATTAAAAACAGGATGAGAAAAATAGTTCATATAATAACAGTTGTATATAGCAGTAATGCTAAACTTCTAAATCTAAAATATCCGTGTCGCATCATAAGTTGAAATTTTGATGACTATCGTCTGCCTACATCTGTTTTGAAAGATGCTTTGGACGACGTATAGAGAGTGTTTTACTGTCATAACATAATTTGTTAATTTTGTTGCAGATTTAGGTAAAAGATTTCACTGATGTTTATAGACTTTTTAAACGGTTTCGATAAAGAATTAAGAAAAGCAAATGTTTTGGAATACAAATTTCTGGCAACAGCTTATTGTTTGAAATGAGAATTATCGTCTGCTACTTTTAAATTTATTCTTCTTTCAAAACGGCGCATATCAACAAGCTGTGGATTAAAGACTGTGTTTTCATGCTTTCCGAAGAGAAATATTTCTACTGCATAGTTCAAAAACGTTGTGAAATGCATTTTATTGAAATTTTTAGGTAAAAAATTACCAGTATTATTAATCGGAAAGAGAAAAACTGTCAATCATTACTTGGGATCATGGAAAGAAGACTCCAAACAAATACCCGGAAAAGGTAAGTGCTGTTTTTAAATACATTTGTAGAAATGAGAAGTAAAATAATAAAACGAATTAAATTATGCTTAATCCATTCTGGAATTATCATTTAAGTTATTAAATTATCCCATATATTACTCAGCATAGCGTGCACAAAAAATTAAGCTACGCCTTCAGTGTCTTTTTGCCGAGTGAGACCAAAAGTAAACTTTAAGTTTTGTGCACCGAAAAATTTGCCTTTTTGCCATTTGTAAAAATTTTTTAAAAATTGTTTTAACAGTATTTGGTGTCTTATGTTGTTTTATATCTTTCAATTTTTAATATACATATTTTGAGTTTTTATATATTTTTGCCTTGTCGCGAAGTGAGAAATGAATTAATTGAATGAGAAATACGGGTGTTTATAAATTCCCGGACCCATTTTGATGTTTAATAACTCATAAAATAATGAAGATATAAACAAACTTATGACATTTATTGATGGAATAACTTATATATTTTCCTTTTCAGGTTTGAATATCTTTACTTTTGTAAATATCGTCTGCGCGTGTGGTTAATTTCAGATAATTTCATTTTCCAGTCTAAAAAATATCTGTACTTTTCTAAATATCGTCTGCTTATTAATTGCATTTTTCTCTCTTTTGTTTTTGGCAACTATTGCAATGTTATGTTTACTTTTGATGTGTTTGTTCTAGTACTTCTGTATGTGATGTTTTATTCGACTGGATATTAAGGAGAATGCATACACCACAAGAGAAAGCGCAGATTTTATGGTGGTTCATAGAAACGAAATCCGTAATACAAACACAGAGAAGTTGCAGAAGAATTTACCAAAAAGATCCTCCATCCAAAAGCAGCATCTTGCGGTGGGAAAAGAATTTTCTAGAAACTGGAAGTATCGCAGATAAGAAACGTTTCCGGACGTCCCTGCACAAGTGATTTTGATGTTGAGCGTGTCAGAGAGACATTTTTACACAATCCTAGAAGATCTGTGAGATCAGCGGCAAGAGAATTGGATACGCCAATTTCGATGGTGTACAAGGTTATTAAGAAAAAATTAAGACTGCATGCATACAAAGTTCAAGTTGTTCAAGTTTTGGAACCGGACGGTAGGCCTAGGAGGATGGCCTTTGCAACAGATATGCTAAGGAGGATAGAAGATGATGCTGAATTTCTGAAGCACATAATGTTCTCCGACGAAGCATCTTTTCATCTTCCTGGCATTGTTAATCGCCATAATGTGCGCATATGGGGATCTGAAAGCCCCCATGAATGTCGTAAGGCACAAAGGTATTCCCCAAAGGTTAATGTGTGGTGTGAACTAATGCACGTCCGAGTCATTGGGCCTTTCTTTTTTACAGAAAAGACGGTCTCATCAGTCGTATACCTGGACATGTTGGAAAACTTCGTATTTCCACAACTAGAAGAGCTTCATCCACATGTCTTTTTGCAACAAGATGGTGCACCACCTCATTGGGGTACCATCGTTTGTAGTTTTTTGAATGACCATTTTACAAGAAGATGGATTGGGTGAGGACGTCTAATTCCTTGGCCACCCAGATCACCTGATATAACGCTGCTGGACTTTTTCCTTTGGGGATTTGTAAAGAACAACGTTTATAGGAGGAGAGTGTCGAACATGGATGACCTAAAAGCCAGAATGACAACCGCAATAGCCTTTGTGGATGCCGACATGCTTGCCGGTACCTGGCGTGAAATTGATTATCGACTTAATATTCTCCGTGCGACGAAGGGGGCACACGTGGAAGTTCATTGACAAGGGTCATGAAACTTTTTGAGTCTATCTAACCATTTATGTTATTAATTTTAATCTATCTTTATTATTTTATGAGTTATTAAACATCAAAATGGGTCCGGGACTTTATAAACACCCTGTATATCTCTAATGAAATTCGAGGAAATAAGTTTAAATGAAAGGCAAGAAAAAATGCGCATAATTTAATATTCCGTGCAAGGATGTCATGTGGTATACACATCAGATTTTTTTGTTTTAGAAATAGAATGAGGTATTAATCGAAATAATGTTTGAAGAAAGTGGCAATCAATTTTTCAGAAGCGGGTAATTTTCCAACCCAAAGTTTCTTCGTACAGTAACTCAGGATATAAAGTACTTGTTTCTATATCATTCGTACGTAATAACATCAGGGGGACCAAAATGGCGGTAATAGATATTTTGGTATTTCACTTCAGCGCTTAATGTTAAAATGTTTTTAATGTATGCAAGACTATGGTATGGAACTTCCTTGCGATCACCGTCTACCATCTGTTGACATAAATGATTTCTCTATTCCTCCTTTGTCTCAAAGGCTTTTGTTCGCTGTGTGTCAGATAAATAATAATAATAATAATAAATGTTACCGGAAAAAAATTTAATGCTGAGCCATTTAGAAACCTTTCAAAACTTAATCTTTTTCCTATGTCGCATTATCAATGCACAGTCTGCACATCTTCTACTGCTTCCTCCCTCTTCTCTTGCTATTATTTTACGGTTCGTATACAAGTGGCTTACGTCATCATAGTAGCATTTTTTAAAGATAACTTCCAAGAAATATCCAGGGAATATTCAAATGCAAGCTGTATAATGTTAATATTACTTTATCTAGAAATAATATAAAATGTAGTAGACTTTTCAATTATTCGGGCTGCAGTTATCATCGGGTTAGTTTTTTTTTTTTTTTTTTTCCCTTCCTCTCTAATCTTGTTGTCTTTTCGAAATAAAACTAAACTTATGCAACATGGAAGAAAATTTCCTCTCATAGTAATGACTCGTCAAATATTTGCTTCAGAAGCATAAAACTGTTACAAAGACGTGGATTACAGATGGGGTGGATTACATATCCTTATGCCGTAATGGCTCAATAATCAGAACGGCTTTCGAAACGCGATTTAACATTGTTTCACTTTTCATTCGAGTCTGTTGCTGTTCGGATGAACGTAAGATATTATTCTTTCATATTTAAACTTTTTGTTATTAACTAACAAATTAAACTTCTTAAAAGCAATAGATGTATATTTTAAAAATATTTCTCTTTTTACCTTCTAATCTGTTTGACTTAAATAAAAATGCAATTAATTCGTGATATATCTAATTAAAAACATTGAAAATTTTTATAGAATTACATTACATATTTTTTTTCATTTTTTAAATATATAGAAGATCGTAGCTTTCCCATATTAATCTAAATGCGCATTCCTCTAATATTTTACAAAATGGTTCTCCATTTCACCTGGGCCATCTCGGTTGATAATCCCTACTAATAAACCGTATTAAACTTTAAAAGAATCCTTTTGAGCTATCGTTAAAATCTGAATCCTTTCAGGTTTCCCTTCTCTTCCTATCTTGTTGTCTTTACTAAATAAAATTAAACTTGTGCAACATGAACGAAAATTTCCTCGAATCCACAAGTAACTTTAAAATATTCAATTGAAAAATATAACATGAAACAGGTTAAAAAGATCAGAAACTACAAATGACGTAGACTACATATTTTTATGCCATAGACGATGCAAAGTCACTGCATAGTTTTCGTTTTTTACTTTCTTGTAAGAAGTAAAGGAAGTATTGTAATCGTGAAAAATTTTTGGGTATCATATTTCAACGGAAATATCCATTTTCGGTGTTTGCTCCAGAATCCAGACGACTTTTTGCGTGTCAACTGTACGTACGGACAGAATAAAGGATGTTTTTCAAAACGAAATGTAAAATGGATTCAGAAGAAGGAATTTCTTCGTGACGCCTGTACGTACGTACGTTTAATTGTAGAATTATCAACAGTTTAAAAGCGTAAGTGGAGCTAAGCCTAGCGAGGCAGAGTTTGTTTACATATGGGCGTAGTGAATTTAATCAGTTGCTGTTGCACCAGCTTCAGGGTCTTTCCGCCTAGTGGAGCCAAAAGCTAATTTTGAATTTTGCTTCACCAGAAATTGTTGTCCTTCTGCCCATTGACTCAAATCATTGTATTTCCGTAGAAACTCTAATTTTAATTTAAAAAATATTTTAACTGTTTTTAATTTTATTTGGCGTTTTAGGTTTTTCTGTATGTTACGATTTTTAATGAAGATGTTTTGAATTTATATGTATTTTTGTCTTGCCGCGGAGTGAAAACTGAACTGATTAAATAAGAAATATGTCTCTAATGAAATTCGAGGGAATAAGTTGAAATAGAGTGCAGCAAAAAAATGTGTATAATTTAATAATACAAGGAAGTCATGTGGTATCCACATCAGATATTTATTTATTTATTTTTAATGGGCAACCGCGGCCAAGTCCAAGTTCAAAACTTAGGGGAGGGAGAGAACTTCCGATTAACCCAACTCCCGAATAAGGGGAGAAACTTGCATAGTTTTTAGTCCAAAGGAACTTTGTCCTGAAGGACTATTGTTTTCGTTTTGCGATTTTGCGTTGAATCACTCTGAATTTCCGTTTAACTTTTCAAATTCTTGCCACGAAATATCATTGCCCTGTATTATATTTAAAGAAATTAAATAATTAAGAATCTGCATAAATGTATGTATGTTGCACGCATTATGGTAAAACAACGGTACCTCGAGCCATCCAATTTTGAATGATATAATCCTACTGAGAATACGGGCATCTGGAAGACCAAATTTGAAATTGGAATTTGTTTTATTATCGATTTCATATTTTGTCAAACGTTAGCGAATTTTTAATTAACAAACTCAAGGATTTCAAAGCGAGTAACGGCAACGTTGTACAGAAAAAACACATTTTTATTCCCAGCGCGTGAGTTTGTGTATCGGAAGTTCTAAAGATATACTGAATTAAAAATTATTTTGCGATATTTCTCTTGAATTGAATTTTATGGTTTAAGTGCGGAGAACATGATATTTAATAAATAAACGTAACTCACAAAATGTTAAAAAAAACGCGCCTTGGACGTAATTTAAAATCTGAAAGCTTTCAGATTTTTTCTTTTTATTATTATTATTATTATTATTATTTTGAGGGGAAGGCTTATTATTTGTGTGTTTTTAAGCTTTTGTGATTTTAGTTATAGGGGAAAAAGTGTAACTTTAGTATTACAGTAGTATTTTCAAAAGATGATTAAACTGATTTAGAATAGTGGGTTCCAAAGTATGCTCCTTGTAACTCTGAGGCTCATTAGGGGTTTCACGAGTTAAAAATCACAGTTTGAAAGAATTTCGGAATACATGCGTTTCGTTAGGCTTAACCCGTCACTTCAAGTTTTAAATTGTTGATAATTCTAGAACAATTGCATGGAGATTAACTAAGGCATAAAAACCTTGACCGGAACATAAAAAATGCATAATTCAATCATTTTTAAAGCAAAAAATGCAAAATTTACCAACATATAAGACTAAAAAAAATCAAGATCACGGAGCCAGGTTACTGAGGGGCTATATATATACATAAATTTGTATACGATCGGTGCAGCCGATTACAACGAAAAAGGTAGGTGCATAGCTACATGTTAATAGCAGTTCCATATACAAGAGTTAAACGTTCTACGGCTACTCGTTCTTCAGTTATGCGAGGTACATATATATGTACGTATGTACAGACGTTAAGGAAAAAATCTCTTCTGAATGCATCTTACAATTCTTTTTGGCAAAAATAGTCCTTTATTCTGTCCGTACGTACAGATGTCTCGCCAAAACACCGTTCAAATGGTTTCGATAGAGACTGGAATGATTTTTAGTCCAAAGGGATTTAGTCCCGAAGGACTATTACTTTCGTTTTGCGATTTTGCGTCGATTCACTCTGAATGCCCGTTTCACTTTTCAAATTGTTGCCACTAAATGTTATCGCTCTGCATTAAATTTTAAAAAATGAAAAATCTGCATAAATGTATGCATGTTTCTCGCATTGTGATAAAACCTAGAGCCATCGAATTTTGAATGACGTAATCCTACTGCGAATATGGGCATCTGGAAGCCCTAATTTTGAATTTGAAATTTGCTTTATTATCGATTTTATGTTTTGTAACATTTCAACGAATTTCTGATTAACAAACTAAATGATTTCAAAGCGAGCAATGGCAACACTGTACGGAAAAAGAAAAACATTTTTATCTCCAGCGCACGAGACTTACGGAAATTCTAAAGATATGTTCATTTTAAAATGATTTTGCGATATTGATTTTGAACTGAATTTTATGGTTTGAGTACGTAGTACATGATATTTAATAAAAAAAGGTAGCACACGAAACGTTAAAAAAACGCGCCTTTGGACGAAATTTAAAATCTGAAATCTTTCAGATTTTTTTTTTTTGAACTACCATCAGAACTACTCACTTTCGGATACACATAAATTTAGGCCATTTTTTTTTTTTTTAATATGATACCCGAAATTATCGCCCTTAGTATACTAATATTTACTTCGTACAAGGGAGTAAAAATCTGATGTCGGCAAACGTATTTTCTCGATTTATTCTAACTTAATTAACCGATCCCTCAAGACAAGCTAAAAAACATCAAAAACTGCAAATCTGGAAATTAAATATTCTGGTTAATTTTTTTCGTAATGGGTGTCAAACTTGTTGTAATTTTATTTCTTCATAAAGCGTGTAAAATTTTCTCAGATATAAGTTTAGGAACCGGGAGACCACATTAAAAGTTAGATTTCGTTATTTCTTGAAAAATAATTTTTGTTTTAAACTTCACATTGCCAAAACATAAATATTTCCGTCATTTATAAACACTTCCATAATTAGAAGTATATGGCTACGTCGAATGATTGTTAAAATAAAGGCCGAGTAAGGGGATGGGTCTGTATATAGTAAATAAATGTTTAGTACTTCCGCTTGTATTAAAAACAGAGGTGTACAGCTAGATGTTATAGCAATCCCATAAACAAAATTTCAATATTCTAGAGCTAGTCGTTTTTGAGTTACGCAATATACATACATACGTACGTAGAGATCTCTTTTGAATTCATTTTAAATCCATTTTCAATTCGTTTCGGGAAAAAACAGTCCTCCTTTTTTTTGTCTGTACGTACGTCTGTACGTCAAGCAAAAAAAATCCTTCATGTGGATTCGAGAACGGTGAAAGTCACGAAGAACGGGGATGTCACGAAGAAATTCCTTTTGAATTCATTTTAAACCCATTTTCAGTTCGTTTCGAGAAAAAACAATTCTCTATTTTGTCTATACGTACGTCTGCACGTCAAGCAAAAAAAAAATCCTTCATATGGATTCGAGAACGGTGAAAATATATATTTCCATTGACATATGATAGCTGAAATTTTTCGTGACTGCAATATTTTCCTTACTTCGCACAAGGAAGTAAAAAGCACAAATTCATGTCCTCAGAAATGTACATTCATATAAATTTAACAGAAATTGCTAACAACTACGCAGATTTAAACTCAATATGCTATTGATACCAATAACTATTACACTAATTGCAAATGCAATAACAAAATTCTAAACGCCGATTACTTACATATATACAATCGCAATCTGGTGGGGGGGTAGAGAAATTGGTTTAAAATAACTACTTGTGATCCGTAATAAATTTATTTTAATAAAAAATAATACGTAAGACAACGAATTCGTTCAGCTTTCTATTTCTATCGTTAAGCAACTTTCGTGTTCGCTTTCACCTCAAGTTATCAATTGAATGGCGCCTACATTTCTTTGAAACTCGAGACGCAAATTTAAAAGCAAAATTCGAGCCATCGCCTGAATCGGGAGCTCGGAAAAACTGGGAATGGAGGGGGGGGAGGGATACCTCGAGGTTTAATATTGGAAAATCGTGGACCTCTTAAGCTTCTCCCTCACCCTTCGATTTAATAAGACGAGACTGGACAAAATTAAAACTCACCGCATGTGTTTAGCGACCGCTTATGCACCCTTGGTTCAAACCCAACAGTGGGTGAGTCTCTTCAAGAGGTACACGAGAGAAGAATTGCTTCATCCTATTCTTTTTTTCACCCTCCCTTCTTTTTACGCAAATGCGAACATCCCACCCGGTCCCCACTCCAATATTAAGTTGGGCATGTGATGCCAGAAGTGCACTTGAAATTCTCTGCATGCTAGTCACCGACAATTTCGGTGGTTTCGTCTTCTCACGGTTCTGCAGGAAATATCTCGTGCATACGGCCATGCCCAGAACGCGATGGGGGTGTCGTCTGGACCAAAAGGAACCCCGACTGACATCCAGAATGTCCCATTGTGAAGCGACAAATAAAACAGGGCATACTTTCAAGGTGGTGGAATAATTGCCAACAAGCGTGGATTCAATGGTTTTGAAATTATCCATTTTCAAGTAAATCCAGAGACATGAGTGTGACAATGCAACGTGGTTGATAGCGTTAAAAGAAACAATGATGATATTGTGAAAATATAAACTTGCGCGTCAACTACCATAGAAATAGCGGTTTAGATTTCAGGTGCTTAAGAAATATATACTTTGATTTCCACCTCATAGAACCGAAATGCAGATAAACAGATCGGCTAAACAGAGAAAACTGAACAGATCGGCGAAATAAATTTAATTCTGCCAGCCCATAAGGTGGTTGAAAAAGTAGCACACATTCTTATTTATAATTGCATTTTATTACTTTTATTGCATTTACAAAAACCAAAAAGCTCTGTAATTATCAAGAGAAATTAATACAGGTTTAAGAAATGTATTTTTAACCCAAAGGACGTTAACCCAGAAGGGCTATTAATTTCGTTTTGGCATTTTTACGTTAGTTCATTTCAAAAGTCTGAATCACGTTCCAAGTTGTTGCCACCAAATATCAGAGGCCAGCCTTATATTTAAAGGAATTAAATAAGGAAGAATCTGCATGAATGTATGTATGTTTCTTTCATTGTGAAAAAACAACAGTACCTAGAGACAGCAAATTTTGAATAACGTAGTCCTCCATTCGAATATGGGCATCTGGCAGGCCAAATTTAGAATTTGGAATTTGTTCTATTATGTGTTTCATATTTTGTAAAACTTTAACAAATTTTTGACTAATAAACTCAACAAGCAATGGTAACACTGTACAAAAAAAAAAAAAAAAAAAAAAAAAAAAAAAAAAAAAAAAAAAAAAAAAAAAAAAAACGCTTTTTCCTGTTTTCAATACGGATTGTCATAACTTGTAGAATGCTGTCATGTGAGTAAAAACATTAATCATTTACCATTCTTATCCGGATGTTTTTCATTCACTGAAACCTGGTTAAAAAAGGAAAATTTAATATAAATAAAAAAATAATTAATTAATTAAACGGTATAATGTCAAGTGAGAAAGGTTTCAGATTTTTTTAGTCGAAAGGGGCTTTGTCTCTGAGGGATTATTGTTTTCGTTTTGCGATTTTGCGTCGAATCACTCTGAATGTCCGTTTCACTTTTCAAATTGTTGCCATCAATTAGTATCGTCCTGTATTATATTTGAAGAAATTAAATAATGAAGAAACTGCATTCTGTATGTATGAATAATTTAACCGCATTTAAACCACATAAAATTCAACTCAACAGCAATATCACAAAATATTTAAAAATAGCATGTCTTTAGAATTTCCGATAAACAGTCTCGCACGCTGGAGATAAAAATGTTTTTCTTGTTCATAAAGTGTTGCCATTGCTCGTTTGAAATCGTTGAGTTTGTTAATCAAAAATTCGTGAGTATTACAAAATATGAAATAGATAATAAAACAAATTCGAAATTCAAAATTGGGGATTTCAGATGCCCATGTTCGTACCGTCGTTTTTGCACAACACGAGAAACATATATACATTCATGCAGATTATTCATTATTTAATTTCTTTAAATGTAATACAGGGCGATAATATTTGGTGCCAACAATCTGAAAAGTGATTCAGATTTTTGTAGTGAAAAACACAAAATCCCCTTTTGAGACTAATAACCCTCCTGTGCTAATGCTCCTTTGGAATTAAAAAAAAATTATTTTCTGTCGAAGGTATTTGCCATCTTTGAAAGGAAGCAGAAGGCTAGTGCACGTATCTTCAGAAAACGACCTTTTCTAGATTCTTGCAGAGATAATAATTTATTAGGTAATAATTCTGAGACGTAATAATTTAAGGTTCGAATTTCTGGTCATTCTTTTTGGAATAAATTCTAGTAGAAGGTAAAATTAAAATTATTAAAATTCGTAAAATAATCTTAAGAATTCAAATAAAAATTTTAAAATGTTAAGAAATTTCGAATTTCGTCTCTATATCCCACATTCGGGGAAAATTCTGATATTCGCAAATTCGCAGGAAATCCCGCGAAAATAATAGTATAAATTAGCACAGCTTTGCTGTTCTCCCTGTACGGTAACATGAATCGTGCATTTATATTTTAAGACTTATAGAAAAATTCTAGGTACGTAAAACTGATTAACGAATGGACTTAAGCAATTATTTCCATGTTCTAAGCTTTTTAAAATTTTACGCATGAAAATACAAAAGCCTTAGCTTAAATGACTGTTCTAAGAACGCAATTAGATCACAATGAAGTGCCTTTTAAAAAAAGCAGAGCTAAAAATTTCAAGAATGGGAGGCAGACTCAGCAAGCTGCTAGGCTAGCAAATTGTCCATTTCAGTCTGTCGCCTTTTTATAATAAATAACGAATCGTTATAAAAAGATTGAATAGATTTAAAAAAAGGAGTTCTTGGTAAGGGGAGGAAAGAGACGGTATATTGGGAAGTTTTCGCGGCGCGAGCCCTTCTGCATCGCTAAACCTATTGGTATATTACCGCAACCTTTCGGGGTGAGGAGTTTATATATATACCTCAGGGCGTCAATGGGTCCCTTTCTATAGCGATCACCGCTTCTTTTGACTAACTTCTGTGCTAAATAGAAAAGAGAGTTTGTTAATGGTTTACAAATGGGCTTAGGATAATGCAACTCGGGGACAAATTTTCTTCCCTCCCCTGCAACTTCCATTTTATTTGGTTCATCTTTGTCGCTTTAATGCTCCCTCCCCCACTCAGTCGAATTTAAAATGCTTTTCACGCTTGTATTTTAAATTTTTTTTTATTATTATTATTACTATTAACAGAGCGTGAGGTGTCAACGGAATGGGAAGTACAGTCGTTGATTTCACGCAACTTCTTTGGGTTACTGATGCGAAAATACACTGCAACCGCTATAACGGGAGGGGGGGAGGTTCAATCACGTAATGCCTCTAGATATAACAGAAGAAACGTATCCTGTATTATAGCTATAAATGCAGCTGTTTTAAATTTTTGGAATAACTCATTCATGAATGCAGAGTTTCAAAGTCTGGATGTTTACACATTCTTCTAACGATTTTGATTTTCTCCGTGAATTTAAATATTAATTTTAAAATACAAACGCAACCAGCATCAAATTGGAACAAGGTTTGATTTTCGTCTGCAGTATTAAAATTATTCTTTTCGTTAAAATGTCGCTGAAAAATAAACAATAGATCGAAGGTTATATTTGTGCTGCCATACTTCAATTATTAAAAAAAGAAGTGAAAAAAACATGGTTTTAATTTTTCGACGCATAAAATAAGTGACATAATTAATATGCAAGGCAATGAACTTCAACGTTTGTATCTGACTGGAAAAAAGGCAAAAAAATGCACACCCAACAAAACTATGTACAGCTCTTATTAAATCTAAAGTCGTATCCCATGTTTTAAAGAAAAATCCCGCCATCAAAGAGCTATTGCAAAATCTTTATCATTATAAATATCTCCGTAGAAACTGTGAACAAAATTATGAAACCTGATTTAAAGCTAATCAAAAAAAAAAATTAAAAAGCACTAAAAACATCTAATCTAAAGCAAAACTAATCTAAAACAAAACAAAACAAATATGATTTTCATCACCTAACGTCGAAAGATGTTTCTCAGCGTAAGACTATGTACAGATTGCTGTATGAAAATTATTTGTATAGTTCCAATCGATGAGGTTTGGATATACTTATCTGATTGCAATAGAATAAGTTTGATTAACTGCCGAAAAAGAGGAGAAAAAGATTTATTATATTGGTTCAGAGAAAACAAGGAAAGTTTTTCTAAAGGTTTAGTGGTTATTAGATTCTCTTACAACGGAAAACTTAAAATAAGGAAAGTAGAAAAAAAAATTCAAAATTAATTCGGAGTGTGATCCGAAATATGTTTTAACGCCTATTTTTGAAGAAGTTTCATCTCTTTATTCAAACAATCTTCACTATGATAAGTTCCAAGGCTCCAAGCCATAACTCTAAATCTACTGCTCAATTTTTTGTAAAAATGAGAAATGAAAGCAGAATTGAAGCTATTACTTTTAATTGCACCCCACCCCAAGTCTCCTGATGTGTCTCCTATGTATTACTGTGCATATGAACTTTTAAAACAAGCTCTTTATAAGCAGCATCCCAAAACATTGGACGGACTCTGGAAGATTTTGAAGGAAGAGTTAAATAAAATCAACCTTGGTGTTTTAAGAAAGGGATTTTTATCTTGGAAATCAAGATGTAATATGATAGTTCAACAAAAGGGCTATCATACTGAATGTATTAGAAAATAAAATTCTAACGTTTGTTTATATATAAACCTTTGTAAAATCTTTACAAAAGTGTGTGAATATCTTCTGTAGTGCATGCTCGTTCATGAATTCAGTTGCATTAAGGTCACTTATGAACAGATTTAAAGTTTAAGGTATTTCTCCCGCCTTCTTGACATGCCTTCGTGATGCAGTGGTCAGCACGCTCGGCGTGTATTTGAGAGGTCCATGGTTCGAGTCCCGGCGAGGGCACTGCTCATTTCACATCTCTCCTGCTTTCAAAAAATACTTAATGTCTCTGCAAAGGTACACATGCGTCTTCAAAATTAGCTTACCGAACTTACAATTTTTGGAAGTTTAACTACAATTTTAACACATCATATTGCATTTAAATATTTAAGTACATAAATAAGATATCCCCGTCTCCTGTGCTTTGTAATTTGTGAATATGTTTCGCCACATTGTGGTAAAAATATTTAAAACAACATATCTCTTTAGAATTTCCGATAGACAGTCTCGTGCTCTGGAGATAAAAATGTTTTATTCCTTAGAGTGTTGCCACTGCTTGTTTTGAAATTGTTCAGTATTTTAATCAGAAATTCGTTAAAGTTTTAAAATAATGAAATAGACAATAAAACAAATTCGAAAATGTAAATTCGAGCTTCCAGGTGCCCATGTTCGGATGGAGGACTACGTTATTCAGAATATTATGACTCTAGTTACCTTTGCTTTTTCAATGCAAGAAACATGCATACATTCATGTAGCTTCTTCATAATTTAGTTTCTTTAAATATAATACAGAACGATTATATTTGATGGCAACAATTTGAAAAGTGATTCGGACATTTAAAGCGATTCGATGCGAAATGCCATTTTGAGACTAACAACCCTTCTGGGATAACAGGCTTATTTAGCCTGAAAAAAAATATTAATTTAATAATGATTTTTAACAGTTTATATTTAAGTTTAAAATTATACTAACTGTTAGACGTATAGGTAATTTGTGCTCATTTTCCAATGTTCAATGCTTATTTCCTTCTTGACTTTTCAGCTAAAAAATTATCGATTTATTCAAAAAATCTGAAAAGATATAGCTAAAAATATATCAGATTTCTTCTCGCATTCCAATACGAAAATGCTAACATCAAGCGATATTTAGTAAGATGTTTTTCTTTTTACTATGAAATTTTGTATAATAATGGCTTGCCCTCTAGCAATATTTAAAAACTGCAAAATTTCGTCATTGCTTTTCCTTACCACACTTTTTTAGACCTGCGATGTTTTCTCCTTGCTTTCTTTCTTGTCTCAATGTTTTGTACGATGATGTTTTTGTTTTTTTTGGGGGGGAGGGGGGTTCGCGAGAATTAAGCTGCTATGCTGTCGATAGACATTATCTTAAATGACGTCACAAACGAAATATGAATCAGGCAAAACTTGTGAAGAGTTGTCTTTCTCATATAAGGCTATTTATTTTGCGATGTTCTGCTAAACATGACATTTGTGAGGAGATCTATTTATTATTTCTACTACGCATAAAGAATCAGTTAACCCTAAATATGCATTTATTTATAACATTATAATAGTTACCTGTAAGGTATGCATCTTTATATGTAGCTGTTAAATGTATTGTTTGCATTCGAGATGAGTACAAATAAGTGAAGTTTAAATTTATCAATAATTGTGAAAGTTAAAACAGACGCTAGCTTTAAGTAGCATGTTTGCATTTAGAAAAATTCCGAATTAGATGACATTCCAATTGCATTACGCAATTAGATGACCTTCCCAATTCCAAAAAGTTGTAATGATTTTTACTGAAATTCTCAAAAGCCTTTTGCTTCTTGTGAGCGCAAACTGTATGTGGTCTCCAAATTTCTCTTCAGATTAAGAGACAAGAGAAGCACGCCAAAGTAAAACATAAAAGTAGACAAAGCAGCAACCTTGTTTTTGGTGTTGATTTTTTAATTAAGCCTATAGACTCATTAGGTATTTATTTGGAAGCAGAAGATATGAAAAATGAGCAATGCCCTCGCCGGGACTCGAACCACTGACATCTCGAATATACGTCGAGCGTGCTGACCACTGCACTACGAAGGCGGGAGAAATACCTTATATACTCCCCATTTTAAAGGACGACTGGGGATTAGGACACCCAATCACCAAATCCCGGTGGTGGAAAATCATCATCCACCACCCTTTTTAGTTCGGGCGCCACTTGTAGAGTCATTACGTATTTATTTGGAAGCAGAAGAGATGAAAAATGCGCAATGCCCTCGCCGTGTCTCGAACCACGGATCTCTCGAATACGCGTCGAGCTTGCGGACCACTACACCACGAAGGTATGCGAAGAAGGCGAGAGAAATACCTTGTAAGCCTTTATCGATTTCGACAGGTCTCTCATCCCCCCGAGCAAAGAAATTCATCTAATTTTTAATGGGACCCAAATTAAAAGCATTTGTAGTTTGTTTCTGTTTTTGATTTCACGTTTTCCTTTCTTAAACTTTTCGCAGTCGAGTGTTACAGACTTTCAAACGTTATAATATCATCGTCAAGATTCAAACCACGGATCTTCCACTTCTTAGCTGAATGTACTAGCCAATGGAACAATAAGACGGGGTATGAGAGAAGGCCATATTTCGTTATAAAGTTACGACAACAGTAGAAACCTGACAGCTATTTTACAGAAGAAATTCACTTCTTTTTTGAAAACGAGTGAATGAGTGGAAACCATTCCTCTACCATTGTGGTTAATCGGTTTAGTGCCACGTCCGCCGTTCCCTTAAGTTGTACATAATACTTGAAACAATACTTGACATAATACTTGTTAACACCTGACATAATTTAATACTTAATACATACTTGACATGGTATAATACTTCACCTAATACAATACTTAATACTTTTTGAAAACGATAAATTAAGTTCAATAAGTACTTCATGTAAAACACGTACTTGAAAATCTGAGTAGGTTACACAGTAAGAATTTTCACTCGCGTGGCGACATAAACACTTTATTCTTGGCGATTTGGATCATTTAAATACTGCCAGCGTGAAGATCCGTAAGTAGGCACTAACTATTTATACCTTACAGCAGCCGTATCAGCTAAGCTGTGTGCGACATATAATACCTGCCATTATCCGGAGCTGCTTTTCCGGGTCGGCAATTTGAAGTAGGCTTGGGCGACCCTGGAGAGCATCAAGTCCGGGCGCAATGGGCTCTCAGAGATCCTCCAATTGCGCTGAAGTAACTCTCATGCTCCCACTTTTGAAACGGGACGAGGGCTCTTCTTCGGCGGGCTCAAGAGGTAAAAAGAACTCATTGCTATGGTGCAGTCCAAGGCAATCGTTGGTGTGCAGGCATGAGGACGAGTGAGTAATAAAAAAACGTGCTTCCTTTTCAGAAGTGGAGTAAACGGTTCGATTGCTGATTCGTGTGCGCAGCACGTGGTAGGTAAGATACGATGCCTTTCATTCATGTCTTTTTCGAAGTGATTGAAGAAAGGAGTAAAACTTGGCTCACTACAAGATCTCTTCAGCAGTTGTCATGTTTGTGTCTTTCGACGCTGGAGTTGCAAAGAACGCTGGTATCTTCAGAACTCTATGTGGAGCAGTAATTATTAGTGAAATATTTTACTTTAAGCTACCTAGTTTAAACCAATTTAAAAAAGAAAATGTGAAAGCTTTCAGATTTTATATTAGGCCCAAAGGGGCTTTTTTTTTTTTTAACGTTTTGTGTGTTACCTTTATTTATTAAATATCACGTTCTTCACACTTAAATAATAAAATTCAATTCAACAGCAATATCACAAAATAATTTATTTAAAGAGCATATCTTTAGAATTTCCGATACGCAGTCTCGCGCTTATTGATCCTTAATAATTTAACTATAATACCTTTTTTTATATATAATAATAATTGTTTTTTTTTTTTTTGTTGTTGTTGTTGTTTCTTTTTGGTTCTTCTTTCTTTCCTTTTGTGTTGTCCTGCCAGATTATTATCAGCTGCAACCTATGCAACCTATAACCTGTATATTTATTATTTCATTTAGTTATTTTTACTAACTTTTTAGTTACTCGGTATTCTGAGTTTGGTTTCTCTGAATATTTAAAGAATTTTGTTAGACTATTAGTTTTTCCGGCTATATTTTTGTCTTGGGGAACCGGTTGGGTCGTTGGATGTCTTCGTTTGTGGTTTGGATTGAGGCATCTCTTAATACCATAGGGCACAATGTGGCCAGGCGGGGGAGATGTACTCTGGATCGTACGCAGTCTCGCACGCTGGAGATAAAAATGCTCTTTTGTTTTTCGTACAGTGTTGCCATTGCTCGCTTTGAAATGGTTGAGTTTGTTAATCAAAAATTCGTTAAAGTTTTTGCGAAATATGAAAAAGATAATAAAGCAAGCTCCAAACTTGGGCTTCCAAATGCCCATATTCGAGTGGAGATGTTATTCAAAATTTTTTTATTGCAAATTTGAAATCACCAAATTTTGAAAAGCTATTCAAAATTTGATGTCGCTAGGTACCGTTGTTTTTTCACAGTGCGAGAAACACAGATTCTTCATCAGTTAATTTCTTTAAATATAATGCAGGGCTCTAGTATTTGATGACAACAGTTTGAAAAGGGAAAGGCTGTTTATAGTGAAAGAATGAAAAATGCTAAAACGAAATTAATAGCTCTTCTGAGCAAATTGAACAAATATTGAAAGAACCGATTGTTTGATTTTCTGGTTTGGAAATTTTAATACCTTATAAGGCTTCTTCGCATGCCGTCGTGGTGTAGTAGCCAGCACGCTAGCCGCGTATTCCAGAGGCCCGTGGTTCGAGTCTCGACGAAGGCGTTGCTCATTTTTCACATCTCTGGCTTCAAAAACAACTAATGTCTCTACAGCCTAAAGCATCGAAATATTTTGCTTTAAGATGGAGACAATTTCTGCGATATAAGTGAAATGGATAAACATAATTATTCAGTAAAAACTGTTTGTAGAATATGTATTAATAATTAATTTTTCGTTTGATATTTGTTACACCATACTTCGATGTATAAATGAAGTCCAGTTTTTGTATACCTCGTCATTCAAGCCGAACATATTTTACGACAGTTTGACTCATATTTTGAATAAGGAAGGATTTTTAAAAGGATTGCCTTCATATCTTCATTTTCAGTAGCTTTTGCTTTCAGTTGCACTCACTTAATTTAATGGACATCTGAAAATATGCACAATTTATTTTTAAAATATTGAATAAATCTGTATGAAATTTTCTCTTCTTTTAAAGCGTAATGCAACTGGAAGCATGTCCGGCCTTCAATCCTGAAATTCGGAATTCGAATCCCTGCAGAGGCATTCCAGAATTTAAAAGAATTCTAAATAAATTTAAATAAACTTTAGTTTACTTAGAATTCTTTTAAATTCGGGAATTTCGGGAACGATGTCGCAGACAACAATTTGTCACCATTTCTGTTTGTCGAATGGATCTCGTCCTCCTAACTTTCCTTTAAGTAGGGAAGAATACAAGTAATTAATCCTTTAATCCTTATCGCATGATTTCGTGGTGTAATTGGAACCACGTCTGGCTGGCTGCTGGGAAGTCCGGAGTTCGAATTCCAGCTGGGATATTGTTGATTTTCTTTCTCTTTTGCTCCATAAATTTAATGACTCTACAAATTAAGAAATAAAATTAAGCAAATAAATAAGTAAGACACAAAGTCCTAAATAATTCTGACCAACACGAATATTTTGTTCCATATACATTCCTTCTGCAAATGCTTCTTTAAGACGACTTCAATGACCTTCGTTACGGCGGAAAGTATGGTTTTTAATATCAACATTGTACAGAGACTTTCATCACTATTTTAATTTTAAGGAAATAGAAAATTGGAGCATAGATATATAAGGAATTATCGCATTTCCCCGTGCATGCTCTCATAGTGTAAGCGGTTAATACATTCAACTAAAATGTGGAAGAACCATGGGGCTAATTCCGGGTAGAAGACAGCTCACTTCTCGTGTTCCTGGTTTTTAGACACTAATAGTTTCTACACTGGATTTGGACTAAAATGTGGACGACAATAATTCGACTTTACCTGAATTTGGTTAAAAACGTTTTGTGCCTCTCCTTAGTCACTTTTTAAGTAGGAGAGAATGTAAGGAATTACCTGATTCCAGTGCATGCTGTCATGATGGAGTGATTAGCAAGTCCAACTGACATGTAAAAGCAGATCTGTGGCTCGAACCCCAGCGATATGACAGTTGATTTTTCTCATTTCCAAATTTTAAAATTCTCGTCTAGCATCTTAATACTAAATCTAGCGATGAAAGGAAAGAGAATGGTGGATATTTTTTCCATTCAAATGTTTACGTAACGATGATAAATATTGTCATTGCTATCATGCCCTAAAACCAATATTCTAGTTTTTATATATATATATCTAATATATATATATATATATATA
>KK115336.1:891404-904707 GCA_000611955.2 Stegodyphus mimosarum
TTTTTAAAAATTAGCTCTAAAAATTTCAGCTCCTCCATGTTAATTGAATTTGGTATATATTTATTCATATCTCTTTTTTATTAAACTTATTTAATTCTTTCTTTAACATTTCGAAATTTAGGTTCATTCCAAATTAAATTTGCCCATTTTTTGTGATTTATTTTTTAAATAATTTTATATAATTTTTTCGAAAAACATTTTGAATTATAACCTATAAAATTTTTAACGTCATCTTAAAGTAGATGTATTTCTAAGTAAACCTGCAAAAAACTAGAGTTTTTTTATACAAAACTTCCTAAGATGTACGTGAATTTACATTTTGGCTCTT
This sequence comes from Stegodyphus mimosarum, assembly GCA_000611955.2. Classification (NCBI taxonomy): domain Eukaryota; kingdom Metazoa; phylum Arthropoda; class Arachnida; order Araneae; family Eresidae; genus Stegodyphus; species Stegodyphus mimosarum. The sequence goes on from KK115336.1 coordinate 891,733, forward strand.
TTTGAAGTTTGGCCTGTTCGTTATGAGCAATAATAAAGCCAAATGTGCTTTACGCACTCTGTTAAAATTATTTGAAAGTATGAAAGATGGACATTTTTTTCCGCTCGTGCACAAAGATAAAAGGGGGAAACTTGGTCTGTCTTGGAGCAAACTGAAAAAAAGTGCGCCAAGATAAATTTTTGAATTTCTCTGTAAATTTTCCACCAAATTTTACAAAATTTAATATTTAGGTATAATTTGAGTCGCAGAATCGAAATATGGGAAAAAATTGGCATGTCATTGCAGAAAAGTCCCATTTTGTATCAAAATACCTACATTAGAACAATGCTATATATAATCTTATATATAGCCTAAGTCGTGCTTTGGAAACATGACAACGCAATTTAAATTTCGTCAATCGGCCCAGTAGAACGGGAGATACGGAATTGTACTTTTTTTTTTTCGCAATGTGCTGTTCGTTTTACGTTCAATAGTTTATTTATACGCATATTGTTACTTAAGCTTTTTCCTATTTTTGCATATATCGTAATATGTTTTAATAATAAAGTATGATTTAAAAACGTAACAAAAATATTTTTCTTCAACATTCACCATCAGCGCAAGACGAATGTCGACATTTGTCGGTTAAGTGACAAATAAGGATACTTAGCAAGCATTTCGGACATAAACCAAGAGACTCGGTGAATGTTGACATACTGAAGAATGTCGACATTCTCCAGATTTCGATCTTTCACAGTAACATACTCACTTAAAAGAGCGATTTTCAGAAAGCAATCACTAATATTTAACAGGAAAGGCACAGGAATTCAACAGGAATGATTGGTTACATGTGATACTTTATATAATGCAGCTGAGATCAAATGGAAAAACTGAGATTGTAAAAATTAAAACTGTCTTTCTAAATGCAAGATCTATGTAAGATGATAATCACCAGCTAAAAAATTAAACAAAGAGGAAAATCTAAACAAGTTAACAGCATAATGCAGAAAATATTACCTACTATTTATCACTATTCTTCAGAGGCACCATGCAGCAGACATTAGAACAATCTAACATAAACTTCCGTCACTTATCCCGCAAGTGATAGTTTATATGGTTTTGTTTTAACTAACACATTTTTGCTCATGTATAAAATCTCCCCGATGCTCCTAAATGAATGTAGCCATTAATGTTAGACAATGAAAAAATGTGGCAAAGAAAATAGCGATTACTGGTTTTCGGAATCGTTAATGGCTCAAATCGTTTCCTGAAAAGCGACGAGTTTTCAACAATGCGAAAAGCGACGACAATGTTACATTTTCCCAACATATTGGTTAAACGAGTTTCGGTTAGGCTATATTCAGCTATTAGAAAGAATTTACTGTACAGCAATGGAAACATAATAACGTTCAATCGTTTTGTTTTTGTCCGTCCGTGTCGAAGAAAATGGAAACGAAAGAAACCCCTCCCCCCTGCTACCACCCGTTCCCAGTTCTTTCAATCTCAGTCAATTAGCCTCACGTGTTCTGCGAATCAAGGCGCACGTTCGGTATTAAATTATTCCATCCACCCCATGCAGCCTCCTTCCTGGCAGTGGAAGAGGAAGTGAGTTAAAAGGCCCTCTTTGAGGTATCTCTCTACCCGCTTTCAGCGCCAGAAATCGAATGATACAGACGGACGAGGGATGCAATGCGATCTGACGAGAACACGCTTTCCAGCCCCCTCTCTTTGATAGCCTATTCAATAGTAAGGCGGCGGTGTCAGCTACAGAGAGAAGGGCAGACAGCCCCCTTTGTGGCCGTCAACTGGCCGTGGCAGAATCCGTCGGAAGTGGCGGTTTTGATACCCAGTTTGTTTGCCCCACCGGAGATCACACTCCTTTTCAGGCAAAAAGTATAGACTGAAGACACCTTTCGTGGTGGATATCGAATTCTCCCGTCTTTACGCCATCTCTGCATGTCGGGGAGGGTTACAATGGAAAGGAGTTTGTGCAGTCATATAATGACAGCAATGTAATTTTCCAAATATTTGAATTGACAATAAATTCCAGATTATCCTGCTTATTAATGCTCAGATTTACAGACCACATTGACAGTAAAAAATAAATAAATAAATAAGTAAAAGACCTATTTGTAATTAGTATACATAATAAGCGGTAAAATTTCAATTATTGTACAGATTTCTTTAAAAACGGATTTTTACGAGTTTTAAATGAATGACAATTAATAAACTGTTTAAAAATAAGGTTTATATCACACGTACATATTACTTTCTATTTTTGAAGTTGATCTGTTCCATTCCTTCTCCACCACGAGATTTTGTTGGCGTTTCTTCAAACACTGCGGACCAACCAGGGCTTAAATTCAGACGTTCAATAACTCCATATAGTATTTCAAGTTGTAGCTTACCAAAGGCATATTTCGTAAGTGCACATCTGTATCGCCACCGAGGGAGTCGCTTCTAGAATGGACCAATGGGCTTCCAGTAACATTTCTTCTTCTTCTTATATGTTGGTATATTGTACATATTTTGTCATTTCACATGACTTTTGCCGCTCTTTAAGCAGGGTGGTTGAGAATGTTTTGCCACGTAATTTCCTGTACAAAATAATTAAAGCATCGTGGATTTCTTGTCAAAATTTTCAGTGCGAACTTAGATCAAATATAAGCATATTTATGTATGCAAATATTGGAAGTCTCAGCAATTTTTACTTCAGTCTGTATGAAAAAGATGCTTTATTATAATAACCAATGCAGAGTTTTATTCAAAATGAACTTTCCTAATTGGCATTCCTACACATTCAGCGTGTTAAATTTCACATCAGTAATTGTTCGCTTTTAAATGCATTTCTTGCACAAGAAAATACTCTTCAAACAGAATGAATTTATCTTATTCTTAAAGAACATACTTAATTTATTCATATAGATCTTTTAAGATCAACAATAGATATAATCAGATCATTCACGATATATATTTTGAATCCTACACTTTTAAAATTAAAGGCATGTAGGCATTAAGATAAGAAAATACTAGATTCAGTATAACACTTCCAGTTATTCTCAGCTCAATTAAAAATTTATACAGTTGAATTCTCTTAAACCACAGGTGTTACTAAATGTATAATGTTCGAGGCTAATTGTAGCTTGAGTCATTTTCCCGATATAAAGAGCGATAATATACCAAGAACATTAATCTGAATATCAGTGCTTGATCAGTTTCTGGAAGGTGAAGTTTTGAGGATTAAATAAACTCATAAAATGAAAGCACTACGAGATTTTCTACTAAAATGATAGCGGGATATATACGCCATACATTTATAACTACGAAACAAACACAAAATAAAATGTTAACGATAACATGCGCTCATATGCATAGTTTCAAAGATGCAGCGTCACAAGAACAACAGAAGCACATTTGTCAATTTTTGAAACCCCTCCCTCAATTGCGATACAGATGTGCACTTTTAGATTATGCTTACCGGAACCATAAATAAAAGGAAGTGTAGTACATTTTGGGATCAACTGGCAGTATATTATTAATTCAGTATTTTGCTTAGCAGATGAATAAATTTGAAGCTGATACTAGATATTGATGTACTCTTGGGAGGGTCCTCGTTTCAGATGTTCCTCGTTCCTTTCCAAGAACTGCAAAAATTTTCTTTGAAAATGTAATGCTAAATTCTACGCCTTCGAAAGTTTCGTCGAAATTACAACACCTCTTTGCAAACTTACTTTTTTCTTTCCCATACATTTAATTTCATAAAATTATTTTCCTAATTATAAGGCACTTATTTAAACTCGAAGTCTAGACACAGTTTTAACGAAATATTATGTCATAGGTATCTGCAACAGTTATTCTGGAGGATCTTACAGTAACTTGCGTATTGCTGTGAATCTTAATTTTTATTCCCAATATCGAGCTGATAAATTAAGGTAGGAATTAAAATAAGTTAAATAATACATTTTATTCTGCAAAATGTTTTTGCTTCCGAAGAGCAAGGACCTGATGACCATCAAAATCTATAGAATATTAATCAAAATCTGCACCAACCTTAGTTTGCTTTTGTTTTTGTCAAATTTTAAATCCTGCATTGGTATGTTTCTGCTGCCATTATGGAATACCACATTTGAATCAATCCAAAGACAAAAACTTCATTAAGAAAACTGTGTTCCATAACTAAACTGATGCTAAAAACTCAAGAGTGTTTTTCTTTCATTTGACAAATACCAGTAAATATAATTCAAAATAGTTTCAGAATTACGCTCTTTTGCAGTCTGGTCGATCAGCTTGACTTTGCGAAGGATTTCTACCACATTTATTTTGGTCCAACTTAACAGAATTTGCCTAATTTTATACACATGGAAATTGGCATTATCTGGTCAGGTGAGATCCATATTCATTTATGGAAATTCCATACTTCTCCAGTAAATCTGATGTCTGAGCAGAAATTCATTGAATTTTTGTATCGTTACGTTATATAAGCTTCATTAGCTGTAAATTCTTTGAGCCATAAAATTCTTGAATGGTGAAAGAGAGAGTTTTTAACTCCTCACAACTCAAACATCCTTGTTAACATATCTTTCATTCCTCGTTAACCATTTTAGGTATATTTCCCACATTTTTCATTTTGACTCAGTGGAGGATGATAGCAATGACAGAGAGAATTCGAATATCATTTCTAGCAATTTTTTTGTAAGAGTTTTATGTATCCTATTTATAATTAAATTCTTTTTTAAAATGAAACTGTTGGATTTCTAATAAATACAGTTCCAACTGTATAAATTTACAGATGGACATTCAGATTTTCGAATTCCACGAGCGTTGGGGAGGGGGAAAAGAAACGCGAAAACGTATAAACATATGGAAACGCGTATGGACATAAAATCTACTTTTAAAATTTTATTTTTAAACGTACCTTTCATTAGCAACAGTTTCAAATTTTTTTTTAAATTAAAAACTTTTAATACTAAATAAAAGTTTCTTTTTGTCGTCTTATTATTTTTACCTCCTTGTAAGTAGTAAAGGAAGTATTATAATCGCGAAAAATTTCGAGCATTATATTTCAACGAAAATATCCATTTTGACCGCTCTCGAATCTATTTAAGCGTTTTTTTTTTTTTTTTTTTTGACATCTGCAAGTGCAGACAGAAGAAAGGCCTCTTTTTCTTCAAAACGAATTATAAAATAGATTCAGAAGAGACTTTTTTGTGACGTCTGTTTTTACGTATGTATCTCGCGTAACTCGAAAACGAATGGCCGTAGAAAGTTGAAATTTTGTACATAGTACTGCTCTAACATTTAGTTTTGCTCCTTCCTTTTTTGTTGCAATCGGTCGCACCAAACATATGTATATATATATATCTCACCGTTCTCGGTGATCTCAGTTTTTTGTTCTTATATGTTGATAAATTATGCATTTTTTGCTATCAGAGTGATTGAATCATGTTGTTCTTATGTTCCTGTTAAGGTTTTTATGCCTTTAGTCAATGTCAATGCAATAGTTGTAGAATTATCAAGAAATTAAAAGTTGTTTAAGTGGTACTATGCATAAAGAAAATTTACATTTGAAACATTGTTTACATTTATTTACATTTGAAACTGTTAGTAGAATAGTAAATTAAGTCACTTGGTGCACCAACTTCAGTGTCTTTTTGCACAGTGGGACCAAAACTTAACTTTCAGTTTTGTGCACCGAAAATTTGTTCTTCCTGTTGGCCGACTGGCTGTTTTTGCAAACAAACTCTAATTTTAATTGTAAAAGGTTTTTTAACTGTTTTAACTGTATTTGGTGTTTTAGATTTTTCTGTATTTTACAATTTTTAAGGAAGATAGCTTGAGTTTTATCTTTTTATTCATGCCGAAGTGAGAACTGAACTTTTTGAATGAGAAATATATCTTTCGAGGAAATAAGTTTAAATGAAGTGCAGCAAAAAATACGCACAATTTAATAGACCACGCAAGGAAATCACATCAAATATTTATATAAAGGCTATGAGATCCGACAAATTCGACATATTCATATACCAGAAAATTTAGGATTCATCTCATTTTTAATGCAAATTGTCCTAACGAAAAGCGATTTAGTATATTCCATTAACAGAACATCGTTTTTTTAAATTATGAAATTTGTTTTTCCGAAATCATTTAGAGAAGAATAAAAAATAGTATTTGTATATGTAAAACAAAATGATATAATAAAATTAAAATTTTTATATAAAAGATACATGAATCTAATTTGAATTTGCTCTAGTTTTTAATTTCAGGCTGGGAAGGTTATCTTACAGGGAAGGTTATCTTTCTTTGCAATGATATTATTGGAAAGAAACATCAAATATCACATTTGCAACATGAATGGTATGCAAGGTGTATCAGAAAGACTATGCGCTGCCAAATATCTCTAAGAAATGTAAAAAAAAATAGGAATATGAAAAAAAAATTACTCAAAATTCTATATTTGACTGAAAGATGCAAATATAGAAATTTAAACAAAAAATTTTGGAGGACAGTTATTTTGCGTAAAAAGATGCAAGTTTTATTTTAATTCTTTTAGTAGAAATTCCGTATTAGTTTTCTTTTTGTAACTTGTATTCTTGTAATAATCTGTTTGTCTTTTAGAATTCTTTGACTGAACCTTTTAAAATAAAAAAAGTTTCGTTTAAAGGACTTTTATTATTCTTTTAATCTGAATTTGTAAATATTTTTAAATTTGTAAATTTTCATAGCACAGTATTCATTTAGCAGTTTCTGTAAGAGTATTTTTAAGCAATTTTTAAAATATTTCAAGTTAAATTTACTTTATAACAGAGTTTTTATTCGAACCACATTTAAAAAAAAGAACTTAGCATGAAAATGTTTTTATAAATAAATAAATCAATTTTGCTTTAATTAAAATCTTTTAATGTTTAATACTATTTTTATTTCCTTTTCCACTTCTTCTTATTTGTTGGATTCCAGAACATTTTAAGATTAAAAAATTTAGGATGTTACTGAACTACATCTTTTATCTGTATACCTGCTTTAATTTTAAAATGATCCGAAAAAAATTAAAAAAAAAAAACTACTTTTCATCTATTCCTTGCCATATTATGTTGAGAATAGGACTTAAGATTTAATAGTTTTAAATATGTACATCATTTATTAAATTTAATTTGTAGTGCCTTAGTAAATATAGGAATATTTTTGTGTTCATTCAATTCAAATTTTACTTTAATTGATAACTTTTATATCAAATAAAAGTTGCCCCTTTTTAATTCCTTCTCCTTTATATTCTTGTTCTAGGATTCGAAAAAATTTAGAGCTAGTCTTTTCTCTAAGATAAGAGCCTGAGTTTTTTCGAATAAAAGAGTAAGTAACATTGTTGTTTTATTTATTTATTTATCTCGAATAGAGAGTTAATAAATATGAACTATTGTTAAAATAGCCCTTTGTTAGCTTTTGGAGGAAAAAAAAGGGGGTATTGAATTAATAGTTACGAATTTTTACACACCAGTCTTTATCTAAAATGCACCTTTATTAGCTTTTGAAAACAAACATATTACCATTAAATGAAACGAATAATTACGCTCTTTGAGAGAGTTATCTTTATTTCTATATAAACTCATGTCCATAAATTAAGGATAATTCGGATTCACGCGGAAATCGAACTCTAAAATAAATATATCACATGTAAAATCACTACACACATCTTCAAGAATCATATGCAAATTTCAGGAAGTAACCAGATGACACCGATAGTACGTCACAATGACGAGAGTGTAAGAGAGAGATATATAAGGAGTAAAATTGTTCGCAGGCGCTTTATAAGCATTTCAGTGCAATAACCGAATAGTTGTGACACAAAGGACGCATTTGGATGATTTTTTACGTGGTAGAATTAATCGGCCGTCTGGAATGTGGGCGTACCCAACTGGAAGTATCACACGAACTTGGAATTGCCCAGAGTGTCATCTCCAGACTTTGGCAACGATTCCAAGATGATGATAATGTGAGTAGACGTTACAGCACAGGTCGCTCCAGAGTTACAACGCCGAATGAGGACCGGTATTTGGCAGTTTCTGCCAAAAGAAACAGGCAGAGCACAACCTCAGACCTGTCTCGTCAGCTCTCTTCAGCCACTGGTACGATAATGTCAAGGCAGATCACGCTTAGAGCAGATTGGTCTATATGCTCGTAGACCGTTCAGATGCGTTCCACATACTGCAACTCACTGTCGCCTGCGGTTAGCCTGGAGTAGAGAGCATGCATTGTGGACACTGCAACGGTGGGCTTGTGTGATGTTTTCCGACGAGTCCAGGTTTAGCTTCCAGTCTGATTCTCGCCGGACTTTCATATGGAGAGCTCCAGATTGCAGCATATGGAGAGCTCCAGGTACCCGTTACCACCAAGAAAACATCATTGAACGACACCGTAACGGTGGTGCAGGAGTGCTCGTTTGGGGTGGAATTATTCTGGGTTCCAGAACCGACCTGCATGTTCAAATTGGAACCATGACAAGCCAAATCTTTCGGGACGTCATTCTGGAACAACATGTACTTTTGTTCGGGGCGCCATGGGCGCAAAATTTGTGTTTATGGATGACAACGCTCGTCTTCACCGTGCAAACATCGTAAGCGAATGCCTTCAGTCGGAGGATATCACCCGTGTGGACTGGCTAGCATTCTCACCGGACTTGAATCCAGTAGAGCACGTGTGGGACATGCTTGGCCGACGAGTTGCAGCCCGTCAACCTCCTCCTACATGTCTACCGGAACTTCGGAGAGCATTGCTTTTTGAGTGGTGTAATGTACCCCAAGATCAGATCGATAATTTGATACTCAGCATGCCTAGGCGTTGTACGGACTGTATTGCATCGTGTGGGAGACATAAACAATCATAACCATATAATATTAGTTTTTTGTAAATAGATATTTTCTGTAATTTGCTCCAGGGAGAAAAAATCGCTAATTTTTTAATAATATCAAACATATAGCATCTTTTTTTGCTCTTTACGTTTTGTTTAATAAATAAGCTTTACAAATAAGTCAAATTTGTTTTGCTTCTAACTCTTCCTTTGCCTGATTTTGCATTATCCTTAATTTATGGACATGAGTGTAAATAAATCACTTGAAAATAGAGCTGTTACTGAACATTAAGCAATAGTTACGCTGTTTGACATATTTATCTTCAGTTCTATCTAAAATGCGTCTTTGTTAGCTTTTGGAAAAGGAAATAAAAAGTATATTAAAGAAATAGTTACTCATTTTGATATATTTATCTTTATTTCTAAATAAAATGCGTTTTTGTTAGCATTTGAAAATAAAGATATTACCGGATGTTGAATAAAACTAATAGATATGCATGTTGACCTAGATATTATTTCTACATAAATGTAAAATAAAATAAGGATATTAGGAGCATTAAGTAGAAGCAATGGTTATGCTGCTTGACACATTTATCTTCAGTTTTATATAAAATACGCCTTTGTTAGCTTTTGGAAAAAAAAAAAAATTCTGAAATGTTTTATATTTTAATGGTCGCCCAAAAGGGTTTGTTATGGTTAAGGGCGCCCTGTGTTATATTTAAAGAAATGAAATAATGAAGAATCTGCATAAATGTAGGTATGTTTCTCGCACTGTGATAAACCAACCGTACCTAGAGCCATCAAATTTAGAATATTGAACTCTTCCACCCGAATATGGGGATCTAGAAGTCCGAAGTCGTAATTTGGAATTTTTTTTTTTATCTATTTCATATTTGGTAAAACTTTAACGAATTTTTGATGAACAAACTCAAATGACTTAAAAGCAGCAATGACAACACTGTACGAAAAAAAAAAATAAATAAAAATTGTCTTCAACGCGCGAGTTTGTGTATCGGAAATTCTAAAGATATGCTCATTTTAAAATTAATTTGCGATATTACTATTGAATTGAATTTTACGGTTTAAGTGCGAAGAACATGATATTTAATAAACAAAGGTAACACACGAAATGTTAAAAAAAAAACACCCCTTTGGACGTAATTTAATTTTTTTTTAAACATTATTAGTAAGTGTCATTTTCTTCGTACTTAACGCCATATAAAGTTTAACAGCAAAAAACAAAATTATAAAAATTTTAACATAACAACATACGTTTAGAATTCCCGATGCAGCGTTAAATGTTAGAATACATGTTCTTTTTTAGTCCAAAGGGATGTAGTCTCGAAGGACTATTACTTTCGTTTGGGCGTTTTGCGTCGTTTCACAAAAATGTCCGATTCACTTTTCAATTTAGTGCTTATGTTTCTTTGTTGGTAACTGAAGTTGCATTGGGTTGGCTATTAGAATTTTTGGAATTGTACTGTGTTGGTTATTGGGTCTGCACTAGATGGATTAATGGAATTGTATTGGGTTCACTATTGGAATTATATTGGGTTGGTTTTTGTGTTCGTATTGGGTTTAGTTTAATGTTTGTTTCGTTCGGCAAGTTATTATATTATTAAGCAAGATCCCTTTGCACGTAATCTAAAATCTGAATCCTTCCAGATTTTTTTTTTTTTTTTAAGTCAAAAGGGACAATTATTTGTTCAGAAGGACTATTAATTTCGTTTTGGCATTTTGAGTTGATTTACTATAAACTTTGAATCATTTTTCAAACTCTTGCCACCAAATATTACAACCCTGTATTACATTTAAAGAAATTAAATAATGAAAAATCTGCATTAATGTATGTATGTTTCTCGCTTTTTAATAAAACAACGGTACCTAGAGCCATCAAATTTTCAATAACATAATCCTCCACCGAACATGGGTATCCGGAAGCACTAATTTGGAATTTGTTTTATTATGTATTTCAGATTTTATCAAACTTTAACAATTTTTTTCCAGTCTTTTCTCAGTTCATCATATCAATATTCAGTTTTCTTACTAAGATGGCTTTACAAAACTTTTTTTTTTGCCTTTTTTATTATTAACGTTTTTCGTGTTTATTTTATTTATTAAATATCATGTTCTTGGAGCTTACGCCACATAAAATTCGATTGAACAGCAAAATCACAAATATTTAAAAACAGCATATCTTCGGAATTTTCGATAGGTAGTCTCGCGCGCTGGATATAAAAATACTTTTTCTCGTAGAGTGTTGCCACTGCTCGCTCTAAAATCATTGAAATTGTTAATCAGTGTTTCATTAAAGTTTTACAAAATGTGAAATAGGTAATAAAACAAATTCAAACTTTAAAATTTGGGATTCCAGGTGGCCATGTTCGGGTGGAGGACTGTGTTATTCAAAATTTGATGTCTCTAGATACCGTTGTTTTTTCATAACACGAGATGTATACATACATTCATACAGATTCTTCATTATTTAATTTATTTAAATATAATTCGAGACTCTAATATTTGGTGGCAAGAATCTGAAAAGTGAATCGACGTTTATAGTGAACCAGCGGAAAATGCCAAAACGAAATTAAGAGCCCTTTGGTCTAAAAATAGGTTGGCATAAATTAAGAAGTTCGCCAAGTTGGTTTGTTATCTATTTCATACTTTGTCAGACATTAAAGAATTGTGGAATGAAAAACTCAGCGATTTCAAAGCGAGCAGTAGTAACACTATACGGAGGAAAACATTTTTATCTTCAACACGCGAGAATGTGCATCAGAAATTCTAAAGATAAGCTGTTTTTAAATATTTTGTGATACTGGCTTTGAATTGAATTTTATGTGGTTTAAATGCGAAGAACATGACATTCAAGAAATAAAGGTAACACACAAAACGTTATAAAACGCCCTTCTGGGCGTAATATAAACTCTGAAAGCTTTCAGATTTTCTTTTTTATTATTTCAATTCATTTTGAAAAGTATTATAAAATTAAACATGGTGGTTAATGATATGTGATCCGGATAAGTGTACATCATACAGGAGGATTTTTAGAAATGATAAATTTTAGAAACCGCTAATGTATATGTTTATTTGTTTAATAACATATAATTAATGTAAATTAGAATACATTTAATTTATAGAACACACAAATTATAATATTTATTTTGTTATTAACTCAAAAAATATTTATAACGCCTACAAGGTATTTCTCCCTTTTTCTTATCATGCCTTCATGGTGTAATGGTCAGCAGACTCGGCGCGATAATAATTGATGGCAACAATTTGGAAAGTAAAACGACATTTATAGTGAACCAACGCAAAATGGCAAAACGAAATTAACAGCCCATTCGGGACTAACGTACCTTTTGGGTTAAAAAAAAGGGGGCGATATTAAATAAATACTTTCCCACTTGTATCTTTATTTCTAGCTAAATACTTCTTTATTAGCTTTTGAAAATAAAGAAAGTGTTTCTGGATGGATATTCAAGAAACTTGATCTCGCACATTCATTCTTCTTACTTAGCGTACTATCAATGTCATATCTAGAAACGCATTGTGCGAAGTAAAAAATCCACTTGCCTAGCCCTCGATGATAACCTTCTAGTGAGAGCAAAGAGACCGTTTAAGAGAATTTCTAACAAAAGCATGCGGATCCATTTTTCTTCCATTCTGTGGATTCATCATCGCTTTCATCATCGTTCAGACGCGCTCTCTACACATACTACTGTTTCCCTCGTCGCTCTAGTGACAATTCGTCATTGATGAATTCAGCCTTGTTGAACATCCCATTCAGTTACATTAGGAAGCCACTCAGCTTACATTTATTATGAGCACTTCCTTCAGCACGCTTAGTGGTACGAGGATACTTGGTGGACAAATAAAAAAGATAAAAAGAAGAGACTCTTTAATAACCGCTCGTGTGGAGGGCTTTGAAACAGCGTCGAAAGCGTGAGAAATGCGAGAGATAAAACATAAGAATGCAAGGAGATGATACGCTGAGTCTCCTTGCTTCAGAGTGTTCGAAGATGTTCAATTTTTTTATATTTGTAATTTTTTAAAATTTTTTTAGGAGACTGGAGAGTGTAACGTTGAGAGGTAGGATGAAATAGTTTCGTGTAAGCGTGGAAGGTGAAATCCAAAAAAAAAAAAAAAAAAAA
>KK115336.1:904725-943179 GCA_000611955.2 Stegodyphus mimosarum
AAAAAAATCTATTATTCAGTGCGCTATATTTGAGAGTTTTTATTGGCTCTTCGCACTGAACAGGTGTTTAAAGAAAGTATTGTTCTTGTGCAAAAGAAAGTGAAAGATAGAGATTCTCAGTGAAAGGAGAGGGATCTAGGATGAGAATTTTCAAAATCTGCAGTTGCAGTGTTCTTAAACCACCATTTCTCAAGCTTTTTCCACCATAAAAAGATTTTTTAAATACATATATATATATAAAGAAAAGGAAAGAAATCACAACTCTCAGAAAACCCGTTGTAAAGCTTTAAAGCAGCGATTCTCAACTGGTAACACTCGCACCACTAGAACAGAAAAATAGGTGGTACGCAAAAAAACAAAGTATTTTTAACTATTAAATTCAAACATTCAATACCTCAACATACTGTTTACGTTTTTTCTCTAACATTCACAAATTTACGCCATCTGAGTTTTGTTCAAGATCAATAGCCGCTCGTAGACTTAAGCAAAATAATCCGTTTATATTTTCACAAATATTTTAGTGTAGACATAACAGAATTTCCTATAAATGATGTGTTTAAAAAGTGTAATACAAATGAATGTTGTACTTAGTAGGAAATAAAAATAGTTCCTAAAAAACTAAAATAGTAACTCATTAATTCTTTTAGAGTTGATCCATGTATTAAGCATGTCTACACTTTATGTCGCCACCATTACCGGACTCATATTGCTCTATTTTTAATTGGAATAATTTTAACGTCGATTTGCTCTCTCTAAGAGCAGGTATTTTGTCGTCTTGTTGCGATGTATTCTTTATTTTTTACACGGTTTGAGAACATAATCGTTTGTTTTGGAAAATCTCGTAATATATTGTGCATTCGTGAAAAAATAACAAAACAAGCCTAGATTCTCTAAATGGAAAAATGGCTAGGATTGACTAATCAGAAAAGTGATGATTCAAATATGATGGAGCCACGATAATCTACTAGCACTAAGAATATTGGGGGGAAAATAATAATAATAATAATAATAATAATAATAAATCTGAAATGTTTCAGATTTTAAATTACGTCCAAAGGGACGTTTATTTAACATTCTGTGTGTTACCTTTATTTGTTAAATACCATGTTCTTTGCACTTAAACCATAAAATTCAGTTCAACAGCAATATCGCAAAATAATTTTAAATTGAGCATATCTTTAGAAATTTCGGTACACGCTCTCACGCGCTGGAGATAAAAATGTTTTTCTGTACAACGTTGGTATTGCTGGCTTTGAAATCTTTGAGTTTGTTAATGAAAAATTCGTTAAAGTTTTAGAGAATATTGTTACGAATTTCACATTTATTTGGCTATTTATTTAGAAAACTGCTTGTTTAAATCGGTTAAAAACAAAGGTTATCTGTCTATGGGAAGAGGTGCCATCTCATTCGTGGAGGACTTTCAAAGGGAAACTTGTCTGTTTACCTTATACGCAAAGAAAATCATAAACGCTCGTTCAACTCGTTTTTTTTATTCTACTTAAAATCTCTTAATTTATACTTTTTTTAATCGGTATTTATCGGATTATTTGTTCCCAAATACAAAGGCACGCAAAATAAAGAAAGAAATCTGAAAGCTTTCAGATTTTAAATTACGTCCAAAGGGGCGTTTTTTAAACATTTTGTATGTTACTTTTATTTATTGAATATCATGTTCTTCGTATTTAAACCATAAAATTCAGTTAAAGAACAATATCGCAAAATAATTTTAAACTGAGCATATCTTTAGAATTTCCTACACACAGTCTCGCGCGCTGCAGATAAAAACGTTTTTTTTTCTGTACAATGTTGCCATGACCCGCTTTGAAATCCTTGAGTTTCTTAATCAAAAATTCGTTAAAGTTTTACAAAATATGAAATCGTTAATAAAACAAATTCCAAATTTCAAATTTGGGCTTCCAGATGCCTATATTCGCAGCAGGATTACGGCATTCAAAATTGGATGGCTTTAGGTACCGTCGTTTTATCACAATGCGAGAAACATACATACATTTATGCACTTTCTTCATTATTTAATTTCTTTAAATATAATACAGGGCTGCAATATTTTGTGACAACAGTTTGAAAAGTGATACAGACTTTTAATGTTTCCGACGCAAAATCGCAAAACGGAAACAATAGTCCTTCAGGGACGAAGCCCCTTTGGACTAAAAAGGAAAATTGTTTATAGAAAATGTAATGAAAGTTATTTATCCTTTGAGTTTACTTGGAATGGAGATAAAATGTTATCCTCAACCTCAGTGTTATTTGCGGTGAATTGTTATCCAATCAAAGTACGAAACCGTCGTTTCTTAAAAGACATTTTGAATTCAAGCATGTCAATTTGAAGGATAAAGCTGAAAAATATTTTTAAGAGGAAATTATCGGAGTTCAAAAAAAGTAAACAAGTAATGAAAGGTTGTGTTACTTCAAGTGAAAAAGCTTTGGTAGCAAGTTACCTAGTAAGCCTACGAATTGCCAAGACTAGGCAGACTCACACTACTTGAGAAAACTTTATATTACCAGCAGCTAAAGATATGGTTTTAGCATTATTCAACCAAAAAGCAGCTATTGAACTTGATAATATTCCATTAACAAATGATGCAGTAAGTCGACGAATTCATGAAATGTCAGATTCCATAAAAGTAACGTTATTCAAAAAACGAAACACAGTAAGTATTTCCCATTGCAATTGGATGAAAATACTGATATAATGAACTTTGTTCAATTATTAGTTTACATACGTTTCGAAGAAGATAAACGAATTGCGGTAAACGAAGAGTGTTTATTTCGTGAATCTCTTAATGATAGAATTCTACTTGAGATAGAATTCTAATTGAAATTCTACTGTAGCTTCCTGTCTGTGGCGTTAGTTATTTTTGCAGATAGTGCTTTTCTTGCAGGTTTAGGTTTGAGCTAATTTGCGGGTTAATCAGTAAGTTAGTCTTTGACTAACTAAAGAGCCTTTCTTGCAGGTTTAGGTTTGAGCTAATTTGCGGATTAATCAGTAAGTTAGTCTTTGACTAACTAAAGAGCCTTTCTTGCAGGTTTAGGTTTGAGCTAATTTGCGGATTAATCAGTAAGTTAGTCTTTGACTAACTAAAGAGCCTTTCTTGCAGGTTTAGGTTTGAGCTAATTTGCGGATTAATCAGTAAGTTAGTCTTTGACTAACTTACGAGGATACGATAAGTAACTTACGACGATAGGCTAGTCTTTGAGTAACTTTACTTTCACCTTTGACTAACTTTAATTTCACCTTTGACTAACTTACGACTTAACTTAGTTTTAATTTGAATTCACTAATTTTTGAGTTACGCCATAAAGGCTGGCTGGTTTCCAAGCACACGGAGTGCCTTGTGTTAACTTTTCGTGTTATTAATAAAAGGGTCTTTAACACTCTCCTTACGTTTCTGTGTTTTCTTACTGGACATAGCGATCAGTTGTTTAGGCCCATCCTGATTAATAGATTCTCGGTTTAATAGATAATAACTAATGAAATACTAAATGCTAATTGCATTAATAGTAGTAGGGTAAAGTACATATATATATATATATATATTACACAAAAATGAGGATTAGAAAAATATATAATGTTGTTATTTTTGGGTGCTGCAAGACCGCAAACGAAACTGTTTCATCCCAGCTCTCAACTCGGAAAGTCTTGTGCAGTGTCAAGTAATTTCAATCCTCCGCCCTCCAATATTGAGAGACAGAATGGACTGAAAGCTGTGGGCACTTCACTTGTGAATAAAAAAATACTTTTCTTGCGGTCAGGCCCGGGGAAACTACAAATACAGAAGAAATAGTAGGAACAGTGTGATTGGCAGTTGTCAAATGCCACATTCCCCCTACCAAGTGAAGCAGATATGAAATCTGGGAGATATTTTTCCTTGCGCAAACATTGGAACGCAACATATGTGCCCTGGTCCTAGGGGAGTGAGTAAAAATCTAGACGGAAAAAAAAAATTCTTCTCCTCTCTCATAATTACGTTTCCGGTATTGTCCTTAAAAACTGTGATCTTGCACTTGAAACTGTGTAAAGAATTTTACAACTGTCTCTCCACACGCTGTCCTGATTATTTAAAACTAAAGACAGTTTGTAAATTTTCTTATAACAACTAGCTTCAAATGGCAATAGAATCAAATGCTGATAAACTGAGCTGCATATTAACCGGACCGTCTTTAAGTTAAATTGTTTACTGTGGAACGATGAAAAAAATTGCAGTCACAAGCCATCATCATCTTCATAATAATGATAATAAAATCGATTGAGTAATTTCGTTCATAACATGTTATTGAGACAAGAAACATACAAAATAAACTAAAAACTAAAAAAAGATTTTTAAAGAAAGGTTTTAGATTGTTTAGTCAGAACATGTTCCGCCTGCTGATGACCACGTTACTAGTTGATATTCTACGAAAAAGCTGAAGGCCATGTTGCAAAATAAATGCTAGTTTTTAGTTTATTTTGCATGTCTTTCTTTAAAAATCTGAAAACTTTGAGATTTTATATTACGCCCAAAGAGGCGTTTTAAAGTTTTGTGTGTTACGCCTTTATTTATTAAATATCATGTTCTTCGCAGTTAAACCATATAAAATTCAATTCAACAGCAATATCGCAACATATTTAAAAACAGCATATCTTTACAATTTCCGATAGGCAGTCTCGCGCTGGAGATGAAAATATTATTTTCTGTACAGTGTTGTCATTGCTTGCTTTGAAATCGTTGAGTTTCTTAATCAAAAATTTGTTCAGGTTTTATAGAATATGAAGTAGATGATAAAACAAATTCGAAGTTCTTGCTATTAGGTGCCCGTGTTCGGGTGGAGAACTATGTTATTCAGAATTTGATGAGTCTTAAGCCCCGTTTTTTCATAATTCGAGAAACACACGTGTAGTCATGCAGATTCTTCATTATTTAATTTCTTTTTTACAGGGCGATGCTATTTGTTGGCAACAATTTGAAAAGTGAAACTCTGTTTTATAGTGAAACAACGCAAAATGCCGTTTCGAAACCAATAGCCCTTCTGGGCTACTGCCTTTTGGGGCTAAAAGAAAAAAAATATGGAGTGAGTAGTAACGGTAGTGACAGCAGTTCTATCGGATGATGTCATAGTACTTTAGAATAGTTTTTATTCGAAACAGTATAATATTTAGTTGGACGTTCAGTAATCTGGAATATATAAATAAACACTGTGCAATAAAAAAAAGTTCTAACTGATTTTTTGTGCTAATTTGAACTCAATGACTTCATTCAAGTTCTCTAAAAAAGTGCTCTTTAATGCCATTTATAACCTAGTTTCTTCATTTCTAATAATGTTTACTCTGCTTTAATTTATAATGCATTCTTTTTTTTATTCAAATCCTTACTTAATTTACATAACCAAATAAACTTATTTTATAAATTAAACTGCTTTGAAACGCGTTTAAATTTTTATTCAGAAAAGAGTTATAGTTCAGGAAAGTCTCATCAAAACCCTATTCTAATAACATATAAATAATTGACGTAGTGTGTTATCTATATGTTATTAAAATGATATTTACTCTGTTTTTATTTACAATGTATTCTTTTTTTTATCAAATCCTTACTTAATTTACATAAATAAACTTATTTTCTAAATTAAAAGGCTTTAAAATGCGTTTAAATTGTTATTCAGAAAAAAATAATAATTCAGGAACGTCTCATTAAAACCCTATTCTAATAACATATAGATAATTAATGTAGTGTTCTTACAATAGGGTTTATATTAATTAATAGAAATCCGATCGGCAATTAATATAAACCCTATTGTAAAAACAATATTGAAATTATAATCAATATTAAAATTAATCCCTATAATAATCAACAGAAAAACACTAATTTTTTTACCGATTATAATGAGAATTATTACTGTTTCCTGAATTAAACTGTGGTTAACAGTGGTTAAAATTAACTGCAGTTTGAGCTAACTGTAGACATCGTCAGCGAGCCTACTCCAGCAAGTCAAGAGTTGACTGTAGTCCGTAAAGTTATCTTCATAACGGTGAGATGCTGTCCTAAATATTTAGATCATTGATTTTGTGTATGTTTTAAAAATTTTGTGGAAACTACAGTACATAACAAAGTAATATGAAAAATATCTGAAAGCTTTCAGATTTTACATTACACCTAAAGGGGCGTTTCTTTAACGTTTTGTGCGCTACCTTTATTTATTAAATATCATGTTCTTCGCACTTAAATTAACCAAAAAATTCAATTCAACAGTAATATCGCAAAATACTTTTAAAATGAACATATGTTTAGAATTTCCGATACACAGTCTCACGCGCTGGTTACAAAAATGTTTTTTTTCTTTCGTACAGTGTTGCCATTCCTCGCTTTGAAATTGCTGAGTTTGTTAAGCAAAAATTCTTTAAAGTCTGTCAAAATATGAAATAGAAAATAAAACAAATTCCAAATTAGGGCTTTCAGATGCCCATATTTGGTGGAGGATTACATTATTCAAAATTTGATGTCTCTAGGTACCGTTGTTTTATCACAATGCGAGAAACATATACTCATTTATACAGATGGTTCATTATTTAATTTCTTTAAATATAATACAGGGTGTAATATTTGGTGGCAACAGTTTGAAAAGTGAGTCAACGCAGAAAGTGAATCAACGCAAAATACCAAAACGAAATTAATAGCCTTTTTAGGCTAACAACCTTTGGGCTAATAATAATTGTTCTAATACGTATTTTAAATATTAACGTTATAATAACTATAATTCATTGCAATGAAATAACTAAATGTACTCAGTAATTGAAAAAGCAATAGAATTTTAGATCTGCTCATGCAGCACATTATAAATATCTGTGGTGTTCGGAAATTTAAAAAAAAAAGAAAAAAAAGAGACGTGAACAAATTAGGAAGTTCTACACACAGGCGTACATATTAGAGAATAAGACATATTTTAAAAATAGCCCAGTATTATTGATCGGCCATATTTTGTCTGGGATAAATTTTAGCCTTTTTCTGGCATTGATACTGTCAAGGGTTTCAAATATTTGTTGTATGTCATAAAAATTCTATTTTCGAAAATGGTTATTTTGAATTCTCCTTCTGTATTGCACTGCTTGTACAAAGCTTGAAATCCCCCGATGATTAATCACTGTACACTTTCTTGAGGAAAATTCTCCTCTCGTTGCAGAGCATCTCATTGTATCCTTGGAATAATTTTAAAGCGGCAAAACATAATGCATGACAGTTTAACTTACTGGAAAACTTAATTAAGCCAAACAGTATGTGGGCGAAACAGAAGTAGGTGTTTAGACAGCAGTTCTTAGTCTTTTAATGAATTATGATTACTTGAAATTACTGTTAAATCTGCATTACGACTGTCAGCAAAAATTCTTTACATCAGAACTCCTGCTGGTAACCTTTTTATTTTAATCTGAATTTCGACTTTTGAATAAAATTTTTATGCTGTATACTTATAACTTAAGCTTTTAAAATACAATAAAAATGCATTTTTATGCAAAGATTCTTCCGTACAGTCATAAGCATATTTAAGCCATCTGTTTGTTAAGTTGATTTTTCCTAGATATTTAGATAATATTCTTCAAATCTCGACAACTTATTTTCTACCATTATTTAACACCGTTAAAGATAATGAACTCTCTGGTAATGAGCACCTTCCTAAAATGATCGTCTGTGAAAATGACCAGCATTTTGTGGAATATAAGTAAACATCAGTATAAAAAATCTACTAATACAGTTACATCCCAAAGATATTAAAATCAACTTAAACTATAAGTGACCGTCTAAGAGAGAAATCACTGCTTTTGAAACAATATGCAAACTTGTTATTTCAGAAAACTAGTAATTTTTTTTTCCAGATAACAGTACATGTAGTCATGTTATTGTTACGGATTTCATATTTATTTGGCTATTTATTTAGAATTGTAATTAAAATTGCTTTATTTTCCCGTGCAACGCAAAAGATTTTTGAAGAGAAAGCTACGTCGGAAAAATAAAAATAAAAGAGCGCGTGCGTTTAATATTTAATAAATAAATATCTCGTAATTACTGTTGCCATCCAGAAAAATCTAGAAAAATCGAGATTGTTCTAGTGATAATTAAAAAGCTTATAAAAGCCGAATTGAAACACCTCATCTCAGTTGTTGTTGTAGTTGTAGCTGTTTAAAGCGAACTGTTGTTTGTTTACTTAATGCTGTAATTGATTGTAGCGATTTCGCTGTGAGTTAGAATTACTTTATCTGTTTTAAAGTGAATTCTGTTTAACGTTCGAGATATTGTGATACTGTACTAATATCACTGAAGAAATATTTCAGCATTCTGATTTATTTCTTGTGGAAAGAATAGATTTTTGTTAACTTTTTAACGGCTTGTGCATTCAATACATAACGAACCCGTACGCACGCAACATTATACCATCTGTAATCAAATTTCGCTTTCTTGTGCTAATATGTATACATAGGATCAATAGCTAGATAAGGTTAAGCTCTTCCCAACGATGGAGTTCGTTGACGTCATTAACTTCCAGAAGCGGGAGAAGCGAAGACACGGTTACATTCAATTCTCCAAGGCGGAAGTTTCTTTAGCTTACACTACGAGCCAGTGACGTCACGCTTTCAAAGATTTCTGGCGAGAAGAGCAAACCTTGTAGTATACTGCTACGTGGCGTACGGGTTCGTAATATATTGAATGCACAAGTCTGATAAAAAGTTAATAAAATTTATTCATTAACATTGCTTCAGAGATCTCTAATTAAAATAGCTTGTGTTACGCAATACAACTTGGTAGAAGAACCAAGTCCACTAAAAATTATGACGCAAAATAGGCTCGACAGTCCATGTAAGGTAAGGTACCCTATTTTAAGGTTTGGGCTTTTTGGTTTGATTATGGCAAAGCACACTAGAGCTATTTAACTAAGGATTTGGATACCTTCGTGGAGGATTTACACATGGGAAAACTCTCATGCAGCCAGTTCGTTCGCTTGGGATCGAACCTAGGTCGGAAATACCGGTATTCAGCGATTTTACCGTTCGGAGGCTTGTGAATCTTGTCGTTTTAAGATCGTCTTAATTCAAGAAATTATGATTTATAGAAAAAAAAAATTGCTTTGAACCAAAGCAGTAAATTTAAAATAATTATAAATAATGACTGATTTCGGTTACATTTAAATAATTTTTCAGGATTATGATAATAATATTGTTTGGAGTTAATTACATATTTATTAAGTGAAAATATGCATTCGAAGAAGCTCTTCCAGTAACACCCTTTGCTTCTGTCTTTAAGTTTGTAAGGTTATTACACAGTCCAGTCACATTAATGTGACCACCACGTACTTTCCATGTCAGAGTTAAATAACCAATCACAGAAGGCAGGTGGCAGCACAGTGCAGTTGAGCGTATATAAAGGGTGTGTGAGGGCTTCGGAAAACATTTCAATCGTTGGCGTAATGCAGAAACGAAGCGATTTATCCGACTTCCAAAAGGGCATGATCATTGGCTTTCGGGCCAAGGGTGGAAGCATTTCCGAAACGGCTGAGTTTGTGAACTGTTCGCGTGCCGCCGTGGTAAAAGTGTACCGTGCATGGCAAAATGGGACTGTCCAAAATCAGCGACGTGGCAAATGTGGTGCACCACGGGCCATAGATGACAGAGGCGAACGACGGTTGCGGAGATGCGTTCGGGCAGATAGACGGGCTACCGTTGAGCAACTGACCACCAAAATGAACCAAGGGGCTACCAAAAGTGTCTCCCAAAGTACTATTCAGCGAACATTGCTGCGTCTGGGCCTCCGAAGCAGACGCCTGGTTCGTGCACCTATGCTGACTGCTGTTCATCGACGGCGAAGGCTAGAATTTGCACGCCAGTACAGCAGCTGGACGTCCACTGAGTGGCGACAGGTTGCGTTTTCGGATGAATCGCGTTTTATGCTCCATCGGACAGATGGACGTTGGCGTATAAGGCGTGAAACCTCTGAAAGGAACCACCCTGCAACCATTGCCGGAACGGTCCAAGCTGGAGGCGGGAGCATTATGGTCTGGGGAATGTTTTCCTGGCATTCTCTAGGTTCACTGATCATTGTGGAAGGCACAATGGATCAATACAAGTACGCATCTGTCCTTGCGGACCATGTTCACCCCTACATGCGCATTGTTTTTCCTCAGGATGATGGCATCTTCCAGCAGGACAATGCGAGGTGCCATACAGCTGCCAGTGTACGTGCGTGGTTCGAAGAGCACCAGGATGAGTTTACCGTCCTCCCCTGGCCAGCAAACTCACCTGACTTAAACCCAATCGAGCATCTGTGGGACCATCTCGATCGAGTTGTTCGCGCCATGGATCCTCAACCGCGTAATCTAGCGCAGCTGGCCACGGCATTAGAGTCGGCATGGCTCAACATCCCAGAGAACACCTTCAGGGACCTATGTGACTCTCTTCCTGCACGTCTCGCAGCAGTCCGCTCTGCGAAACTTGGTTATTCTGGCTTTTGACAGATGGTCACATTAATGTGACTGGACTGTGTATTTAAAGTAACCAGTTATTTATAATGTCACACTTTACTATAACTTCTCCTTTCCGTTTTTACCATCGAATGTAAATTAGTTAGCTATTATTTAAGCTGAAGTTTCTGTATTTAAAGACAGAACGTGTTTCTGGCCTGCGTGTGCACGCTACGTTTAGTTTCTTGCCTGCTCTGATAGTTGTAAGTATTCGTCTTTGCTGTATTCAGCTACCGACAAGCTGATTTTGACGCTCCAGTTAGAATTACTGAGCCAGCTTAGAGTAAGATTTAAATTGGGTGGTCTTTGATTACAATTGCCACATTTTAACTTGAATTTGACTGTTCCTTAATTTGTATCACCACGAGCTGTGGTTGATTTTGTTAGCACAAGAAAATGCGTTTATATTCTAATTTCCTTGTAAAAGAAAAGGTTACTAAAACATTTGTAGTTATTCCGCATTGCGTTATTTCGCGTTACATCTGTTGGGGGTTATTGGTCTAAGTTAAAAATCAAGTAATATATCATAAGTTTAGGATAAATTATTTTGGTTTTGGAAAAATATACGAAGGTTAAGGAAAGGGATGCGTTCATGGAGGATATTTTATGGGAAATTGGTTCATATTCATGTTACATTCGGGAAACAAAACCACAAAAGATCATACTCAGGCAACCCAATCGCCCAGATTTGGACCGGGGTCGAACTACCAGTGTCCATTCAGCCGTTGGAAACCTTTCCTGTGTTTAAGAGAATAGAGACTAATAATTAGTTTCTACAGTTTGGATACAGATTATATGAGTCACATATCTTTAACATCTGTTTAAATTGGTTTTATTCGGAAATAACAATTTTTTCCCCCAACTAAGGATGAATTATGGATTATTATACATTATTTTAAATTTCTGCTTTGATTTATCACCCTCTTATTGAGAATAAAGTCAATAGTTTAACACACGAAATGCTCTGTGATCGTCCTAAGATAACCGTTTAGGACTTGCTTACTGTACGATATTACTGAATATTTTTTTCGAAAGCTTTGTTCGCGCCTACCACCGGCCGAACGGTAAAATCGCTGAGTATTGGTAATTCCAATCTGGGTTCGATTCCAGGGGAACAGCCTGGCTGGAGGGGTGTTTTCGTAGTTTTCCTCGCGTGTAGCATGTATACGAGCCAATTTTCATTAGAAAGTGCTCCACGAAGGCATCCCTTCCCTTAGGCTGATAGCCCTTGCATGCTTTGCCGTAATAAAATAATCAAATAAACGAAAGCTGTGTTTGTAAGGTTTTAGTTAAACTAACAATGTTTTATTTTAATTTAAATCTTTCTATCTCTTCTCATTTTCAACTTCCCGTTAGAAGAAGCGCGCGTTTTCAGCTTATGCTAATTTGAAGTGGAGCCAAGTTCTATTTAAGCAAGAGGTAGAAACCTCTCAGTGTGAGAGAGCTGTTAGTCTCAGACCACGATCATTCTATTCGACGTTCGCCTGACCAGCTAGCAGTTAAATTCTAAGCCATAGTGCTTTTTACGTGATTGCTCATTGAAATAAATCCAAGTGCGTCAGTATTAGTAAATCTTGCTATGCACCATTTAGTTAGAGGCCAACCTCGCGTATAGCTCTGCGAGCAATGACTATTTAAGTTCTATTTAGCTTTAGTTTAAATATTATTTAATTGTTCATTTTAGACCCAAGTGTGGTCTTTACTTTCTGTATCCGTCCCGAGTTAGGAAGTGGTTGTACATAATTGTGATTTAATAAAAGAGGATTTTAAATCCCTTTCAAGTGCCGTTATTCTATAACTTAATCACAGTATCCTACCACCGAACATAGCTGCATTCAGCTCCCTGTTCCAGATCAGGACTTAAGGAATTCACGAAGATGTTTGCCAAGAATATGCACCGAACACTCAGTCCTGACATGTTTACTGTATAATATTTCATTGATAATATCTCTAAAATGTTTCTGTAAACTTACAGGTTAAATAAAAATAATAATGATAAAAGTAAAATTTGCCGAACAGTTACAAAATAAGCAGCGAAGATTCATAAAAGTTCCGTGGCTTGTGAATCGTAATCACAAGAATGCAAAATTCCTTTTCTCATTACTTCAGAAGTCCAATAAAACTTTCGAAAAATTGGTTCATATTAGTCTTGTAGTTTGAATTTTGGAAAATTATCACTTTGCATAGAATTTTTGCGGAAATTCCTAAGGAAAATGGCATAAAAATGAACTCCAAGCTAGCAATTGCAACAGGGAAAAAAAATTAACTGATAACTTTCAACGTTGGTGGTAAAATTTACTTTTGCGAATCTTAGAAAATTACCTAAAATTTGCGGAATTTTACCGAGCAATAAAATTACTGCCCTATTCATAACTAAAATAAATTTATTAAATTCCTTAAAATTGTATATTTTAAAGGAAGCGAAATAATATTAAAATTACGAGTATATTGTTAAATTACTCTGCTTGCAAAAGGAAATGGCTAAGTTAGGAAAATCTATGCCGAGTCTACATAGTGCAGTTTTCAATATGGGACTCACCCATCTACTACTGACAGCTCAAGTATCGAAGGCATACAGGGAGGATTTCTTGAGATTTAGGCGCTGTCCGGTTGTAAGACAGCTGGGATTTGCTGGACTGCCATTTGTTAGCTGATGGTGACTTTCGAAATCTCTCCATCCCCTTTCTCTTATTCGCACATTATTCTATATTCTTTCGAATGGAGCTCTTTCGAATAGATATATTTTCTTCGAGAAGTAAGCCTATACGTATCAGTGTCTTTGGCAAATGTAATCTTCATTTATAAATGAGAAATGTAGTATCCAAAATCTACCACAGGATTTCTGAGACTTTTATGAGCATTAAAATCTACTTTTCTTATTATCATTTAGACATCACGTTTTATAGTTAAGTTTGTGTATATGTACTCCATGCAATTTGTATAAATAAATGTATCACGACATGCTACATTTTATATTTATATTATTAGTCCAAAGGGATTTAATCCCGAAGGACTATTACTTTCGTTTTGCGATTTTGCGTCGATTCACTCTGAATGCCCGATTCACTTTTCAAATTGTTGCCACTAAATGTTATCGCTCTGCATTAAAGTTTAAAAAATGAAAAATCTGCATAAATGTATGCATGTTTCTCGCATTGTGATAAAACCTAGAGCCATCGAATTTTGAATGACGTCATCCTACTGCGAATATGGGCATCTGGAAGCCCTAATTTTGAATTTGAAATTTGCTTTCTTATCGATTTTATGTTTTGTAACATTTCAACGAATTTCTGATTAACAAACTAAATGATTTCAAAGCGAGCAATGGCAACACTGTACGGAAAAAAAAACACATTTTTATCTCCAGCGCACGAGACTTACGGAAATTCTAAAGATATGTTCATTTTAAAATGATTTTGCGATATTGATTTTGAACTGAATTTTATGGTTTGAGTACGTAGTACATGATATTTAATAAAAAAAAGGTAGCACACGAAACGTTAAAAAAACGCGCCTTTGGACGTAATTTAAAATCTGAAATCTTTCAGATTTTTTTTTCTCAGTTTTATGGTGAAGTATATGAAATTTAATAATAAAGATAACATACAAAACGTTAAAAGAAATGCCCCTTTGGACGTAATGTAAAATTTGAAAGCTTTACGTTTTTTTTTATTTAATTATTTTTATTTAATTTCGTTTACATTCCCCTTTACAGTGCTGTTGGATAGGTTTGCTTCTTTATTTTGATAGTTCTATAACTTACTTGAGTAAGTGTTGTGGTATGCTTTGTGAAACACGAGGAAACAGAATTAGAGTTAACTAAGAAAAATCTGAAAGCTTTCAGATTTATATTTTCTAAAGTTTTTTTAATTTAATTATTTTTATTTAATTTCGTTTACATTCATTCCCCTTTACAGTGCTGTTGGATACGTTTGCTTCTCTATAAGTGTCGTGGTATGCTTTGTGAAACGCGAGGAAACAGAATTAGAGTTAACTAAAAAAAAAAAAAAAAAAAAAAAAAAAAAAAAAAAAAAACTGAAAACCTTCAGATTTTATATTTCGACCAAATAGACATTTTTATCCTTTACAATCACATACACGTTTTTGGAGCATTTGGACTAAAGCACATTGGGCTAAAAATATTTAAAAATAGCACATCTTTAGAATTTCCAATAGACAGTCTTGCGCGCTGGAGATAAAAATATTTTGTTCCGAACAGTGTGTCGCCAATGTTCGTTTTGAAATTGTTGAGTTTCTCAATCAAAAATTATTTAAAGTTTAAAAAGAAATAAAGAAAATCTGAAAGATTTTATATTAAGCCAAAAGGGGCATTTTTTTAACATTTTGTGTGTTATCTTTATTTATTAAATATCAGGTTCTTCGCACTTAAGCAGTGAAATTAACAGTAATATCATAAAATACTTAAAAACAGCATAACTCCAGACTTTTTCGATACACAGTCTAAATATAAAAATATTGGATAAATAAAATGGATATAAAAATGTATTTTTCCGTACAGTGTCGCTACTGCTGGCTTTGAAATCTTTGAATCTGTTAATAAAAAAATTGTTAAGGATTTACAAAATATGTATAACTAATAAAACAAATTCTAAATTCAAAATTTTGATTTCCAGGTGCCCTTGTTCGGGTGGAGGATTGCGTTATTCAGCATTTGATGCGTCTAGGTACCGTTATTTTTTTCCAGTGAGAGAAAAATACATACATTCACACGGATTCTTCATTATTTAATTTCTTTAAATATATATCACAGGCTGATAATACAGGGTGTTTATGAAGTCCCGGACCCATTTTGATGTTTAATAACTCATAAAATAATAAAGATAAATTAAAATTAATAACATAAATGGTTAGATAAAATCAAAAAGTTTCATGACCCTTGTCAATGAACTTCCACGTGTGCCCCTTTCGTCGCACGGAGGATATCAAGTCGATATTCAATTTCACGCCAGGTACCGCCAAGCATGTCGGCATCCACAGAGGCTGTTGTGGTTTTAATTCTGGCTTTTAGGTCATCCATGTTCGACACTCTCCTCCTGTAAACGTTGTCCTTTACAAATCCCCAAAGGAAAAAGTCCAGCGGCGTTATATCAGGTGATCTGGGTGGCCAAGGAATTGGACCTACTCGTCCAATCCATCTTCCTGTAAAATGGTCAGTCAAAGAATTACGAACGATGGTACCCCAATGAGGTGGTGCACCATCTTGTTGCAAAAAGACATGTGGCTGAAGCTCTTCTAGTTGTGAAATAAGAAGTTTTCCAACATGTCTAAGTATACGACTGATGAGACCGTCTTTTCTGTAAAAAAGAAAGGCCCAATGACTCGGTCGTGCATTAGTCCACACCACACATTAACCTTTGGGGAATCCCTTGTGCCTCACGGTATTCATGGGGGTTTTCAGATCCCCATATGCGCACATTATGGCGATTAATAGTTGCCAAAGACAAAAGAGAGAAAATGCAATTAATAAGCACACGATATTTAGAAAAGTACAGATAATTAGACTGGAAAATGAAATTATCTGAAATTAACCATAAACACAGACGATATTTACAAAAGTAAAGATATTCAAACCTGAAAAGGAAAATATATAAGTCATTCCATCAATAAATGCCATAAGTTTGTTTATATCTTCATTATTTTATGAGTTATTAAACATCAAAATGGGTCCGGGACTTTATAAACACCCTGTATTTGGTGGCAACAAAATAAAAAATGATTCGCCGTTTACAGAGAAACGACGGCGTTTCGAGGCTAATTGTCCTTCTGGGCTAACGCCTTTTTTTTTTAGCAGGGTAGTGTTGGGCTCAAGTATCAGATTTTCTCGTATATTTTAAATCAAATGCGTCCAAAAACCTTAATATCAAATTCCATGTTGCAATGTTTTTAGTAAGTCATTAGAATTTAAATGAATGAATTTCTTTTCAAAAGAAAACCTTCAATGTGTTCAGCGCAATTTGGGCTACAGTTAACCCTCGAATTCACGAAATTAAAATAGCAGCTGGACCGATATCCAGACGAATGGTTTCTCCTTCGATTTGCCCAAGCGTTTAAAATCGCGAGGCGTGGTTGAAGCGGCATTCGAGAATATTTTGGATTATTGCCCAGGGCTTTTAACAGAATGACCCTTGAGGACTCACTCGCTCTTGAAGATTAACGAAAGTTACTAATCGTGGGAGTTCCAGCAACCGCGGGAACGAGGAACAAGCCTCCTTTATTCTTTGATTCCGGATGATTCTAAAAGCTGTCGAGTATGAAATCCACGCAGAATATCTCATCGTTTCTTCTTCTCGGAATGGGTTTATGAATGGAAGATCTGAAGCATAATTTGTGAAAGAATTTCCGCATTTTCTGAGCGAAGTGAGTGTAACGCAAGCCTGAAAATTTGGGTTAAATCTTCTACATTGGAACTCTTTTCATTTGTTTGGTTTTGCAAACGATTCACTTGCGTTTCTCTTCCCGCTCTTGAGATCTTATTTTGTCAAATGTAGAAACCGGTTCCTTTCAAATTAGTTTCAGAAATGGGCTAATAAGACATTGATATTAGGCATGTAAGTGAAAATTCTGGGATATTATTTCGATAATATTTATCAGCTCTTTCAAAGAATATAGAATTATCGAATTCTCTGATAGGTATTCCTTTCTGAAAATAAGATTAAATTAATTTTTCCGCAGTTGTGAATATTGAAGTTAGTACTAATCTAGAAAGTTCTTCATATAGAAAAGTATTGAATAAATTTAAGACGTTGTATCAAAACTTCCTCTAGCCGCGATATCTTCCTGTGTACTCAGAAAAGCACTTAACTTTGCCATATAAGCAGCACTGGCTTTCGAACTCCTCATTGTGAGAATTTATATTAATGCATCTCTTTCTGTTAATGCCTCAGTTTTATATTTTTTCGTAAAATGAACTGACATGCTTTATATCTTCAACTTTCAATTAAATTAATTTTAAACTACTGTAGGCACCGTTTAATCTGATCTCGGTTAATGTTATCATCCGGATACTGATATTGAATTTTTGAAGTCCCGTTTCTGTACGAAAACTTGGAAAATTCTTCGCTTATTGTGATCAACAACTCGGTTTATGTTATCAGTCAGATATTATTATCAATTCGAAGTGCCGTTTTTGTGCAAAAATTTTGAAAATTATTCGGTTATTGTGATCAATAATTCGGTTTATGTTACCATTCGGATATTGTTATTGATTCGCATGGCCGCGTTTCTATAAGAAGAAATGGAAAATTCTTCGCTTATTGTGACCAATAACTCGGTTAATGTTATCATTGAGATATTGTTATTGAATTTTGGAAGTCTCGTTTCTATATGAAAACTTGGAGAATTCTTCACTTATTGTGCTCAACAGCTCCGTTAACGTTATCAATCCGATATTGCTATTGAATTTTCAAATTTCCGTTTCTATGTGGAAACTTGGAGAATTCTTCACTTATTGTAATCAACAACTCGGTTAATGCTATCATCCGGATACTGATATCGAATTTTTGAAATCCCGTTTCTGTACGAAAACTTGGAAAATTCTTCGCTTATTGTGATCAGCAGCTCGGTTTATGTTATCATTCGGACATTGTTATCGATTCGAAGTGCCGTTTCTGGGCAAAAATTTTGAAAATTATTCGGTTATTGTGATCAATAATTCAGTTTATGTTACCATTCGGATATTGTTATCGTTTCGAATGGCCGGGTTTCTATAAGAACTGGAAAATTCGTGACCAATAACTCGGTTATTGTGTAAATTACTGTGACCAATAACTCGGTTAATGTTATCACTGGGATACTGTTATTGAATTTTTGAAGTCCCGTTTCTGTACGAAAACTTAAAAAATTCTTCGCTTATTGTGATCAGCAACTCGGTTTATGTTATCATTCGGATATTGTTATCGATTCGAAGTGCCGTTTCTGTGCAAAAATTTTGAAAATTATTCGGTTATTGTGATCAATAATTCAGTTTATGTTACCATTCGGATATTGTTATCGTTTCGAATGGCCGGGTTTCTATAAGAACTGGAAAATTTGTGACCAATAACTCGGTTATTGTGTAAATTACTGTGACCAATAACTCGGTTAATGTTATCATTGGGATACTGTTATTGAATTTTTGAAGTCCCGTTTCTGTACGAAAACTTAAAAAATTCTTCGCTGATCAACAACTCGGTTTATGTTATCATTCGGATATTGTTATCGATTCGAATTGCCGTTTTTGTGCAAAAATTTTGAAAATTATTCGGTTATTGTGATCAAAAATTCGGTTTATGTTATCATTCGGATATTGTTATGGAATTTTCGAAGTCCCTTTTCTATAAGAAGAATTGGAAAATTATTCGCTTATTATGATCAACAATTCGGTTAATGTTATGATTGGGATATTGTTATCGAATTTTCGAAGTCCCGTCTCTATACGGACACTTGGAAAATTCTTCGCTTATTGCGATCAACAACTCGGTTAATGTTATCATTCAGATATTGTTATTGAATTTTTTTAACTGAAATGAAGATGCCAAATGAAGAAGAAAATCCTTTTTGCAGTTAAAAAAGGGGGGAGGAGGTATTATTAGCAAACATTTAAAAAGAAAGATTCTGAATTTTTTAAGGAGTTAAGTGTTTACCACTGGACTGTAAGTGTAATTCAAAAGCATGGATGTGGGCAGAAATTTTTATTGAATGGCTTTTGAAATGGAATAATGAACTGAAGAATATCATTCCTATTTTTGGCAATTGCACAGCGCATAGCGAAAATGTCGCTTTTAGACATACTGAAGTTGCATTTGCTGACAAATACCACAGCCATAATTTAGACATGTAATCAGGTAATCAGTAGAACGATGAATGAACTTCATCGCCGTGAAGTGAGTGTTAAGCTGCGTTCAGACGGTGGCATAAATATCATATGGGTTTAATCATAAGCCATAAAATGTGGGAGTTCCGTTCACAGCTGCGAGACAGGGTCTAAGCCGTAGCCAATCAGAGAAGATAAATTTACGCATACACGGATATGCCTACAGTTTTCTCGCTATGTTTTCCCTTTCAGGTTTCAAGCGCTCCCTCTGACAGGTCGACTCTTATTTAAAGTCGTCATTCGGCCCCTAGCAGCCTGATAATTAACAGCCATTTCATTGCTGTTCTTAAAAGAACATTTCTTCGTTACGTAGCCCACCAGCGGCCGAGCGGTAAAGACGCTGAACACTGGTAGTTCGGTCCGAGGTTCGAATCCCGCGAACGGGCTGGCTGCATGGGCGTTTTCGTGTTTTTCCCCATGTGTAACGTGTATACGAGCTAGTTTCCCTTAGAAAGTCCTCCACGAAGGCATGCCTCCCTTTAGGCAGATAGCCCTCGTGTGCTTTGCCATAATTGAATAACATAACCTAACCTAACCTTCGTTACGTAAATAATGTACATAGCAATTTCTGAATATTTCATGTAATTATTTTGAAGTATGTGCATATATCTTTTCAATTACTGCAGTAGTTTGCGAGCCACGCACCTTCATTTACCTCTAGATTTACTGCTTTAGGCCACGTAATCAACTAAAGAGCCTCTTCTATAGCTCCATCCAGTCTTGGCATTTTCTGCTGGAAGCAATGGGCTTCAAAGTTTTTCCCACCTCGACTTATATCTCATCTGGAGAATACTATTTACGGACTTCCTCAGCCATCAGGCCCAAGTCAGGATTCAGTCAGGAATCTGGAAAGAACAGGGATAAGAATTCCCCGCTGCATGCCAGAATAATAGCAATAGTATCAAAGTATCAAAGAGAGCCTTCGAACTTTATGCCAAAGTCCTTAAACCAGTTTTTGTGACGTAGCAAGTAGGCCCCGTTCAGACGGTGGCATAAATGTTATAACTGGTTTAAGCGGAGCTTTGTTGCTTGGTAACAGACCTTGCTACAACTTGTTTTTTGGCATAAAGTTCGAAGTTTCCAGCTTTACGCCGACTTGGCGTAAGAATTGACCAATCAGAGCGAACGTGCGAAACCTGAACTGGGAACAGAGCGGGAAAGCTTAGACACATCCGCGCATGCGCAAATTTAGTTTCTCTAATTGGCTACGGCTTAGACTCCGTCTCGCAAGCGTGAACGGAACTCCCGCATGTTATGCCTTGTAACTAAGCCTCTATGACATTTATACCACCATCTGAGCGAAGCTTTAGAATCATTTATAACACAGAAGGCCCAGAGGCAAATTCAAATTAATCAGCAAGGAAATAAATTAGGTTTCTCTGTGCGCAGCATTTGCTAAACATGTCAGAAATGAAAATTATTTTATGCACCCAACCTTTTATGAAGCAGAGGATGGTAAAAATAATGTTTCTATTTTACACGAATTGTAAGGAATTTAACGCTTAGGTGGATACTGGATGAAAAAGCTCAAGTTGCAGCATCAATAAGAAAAGAAGATATCTTCCAGTCGCTTTCTGAATTCCAGGAACATCATGAGTAGGAAGAGTTCCATAAATTTATAAGCTATTTTCTATTTCCTTCATCCTTTCCATGTGCCCCTTCGGGGTGTAAGTGAATGGTATGTCCGGCTAACAATCCAGTTGGCTTGGTGTTCAAACCCCGGAGAGGACATTGCATATTTTCCCCATTTCCTGCATCTATAAACTTAATGAATTTATAAATGGCATCCAAACTAAAAGGTGTGGACAATATTTCGTCACACCTCATGTTAATGAGCACTAAGCTGCGTTCAGCCGATGGCATAAATGTCATAGATGCTTAGTCATAAGGCATAAAATCCGAGAGTTCCTTTCTCACTTGCGAGACAGGGTCTAAGCCGTAGCCAATTACAGAAAATAAATTTGCACATACGTGGGTATGCCTATAGCTTTCTCGCTCTGTTTTTCCGTTCAGGTTTCGAGCGGTTGTTCTGATTGGTCTGGTGATTAAAATGCCTTGATTTGGCGATCATGTCCCGTCATTCCCATTCGCAAAAGGTGAAGTATATAAGGTATTTCTCCCTTATATCCGCCTGCCCTTGTGATGTAACGAGATAGCACGCCCAACTAGCAACAAGGAGATCCGGTGTTCGAATCCTAGCAAGGGCACTGCACATTTTTCACGTCTCTTGGAATTGGCAAACCTAATGACTCTACAAATTACCGTAATATATGCAAGCAATCATCTGTTGATGCTTTTTTTCTTAACTAAAATGACCTGAAAATAAGTATTTACATATTTCTAGCTAGATTTCTATTAAAAGTTTATTTTTTTCATCGCTTAATACTATCATTCGATTAATGTTATCAAAACAGTCGTGGATAAAGGCGATTACATTAAGCGGCACATACTGTGTCATAAATTCAATCAGTAAATTATAATAGCCGGCAAAATATACGTTTCTACGTACAGAATATCCCGTAAATTTGCACATATTTTATAAAATCATACTATCATACCAGACTGTGATGTGCACCTAAAGACCTAAAAATCACGTAACACAAGCGAATATTTTGGGAAATGGAAACTTTTACTTTACAAGTGAAAAGAAATTTTCTACTTGACGACAAAGTAAAAATTTAAAAACTCTTGCAGCAACCAAACGACATTCAAAATTAAACCACTTTTCTGATTCCAGCAAAATGAAATTAATGTTGTACATTTTTAGTCCAAAGGGGCTTTGTCTCTGAAGGACTATTGTTTTCGTTTTGCGATTTTGCGTCGGAAACATTAAAAGTCTGTATCAATTTTCAAACTGTTGCCACAAAATATTGCAGCCCTGTGTTATATTTAAAGAAATTAAATAATGAAGAATGTGCATAAATGTATGTATGTTTCTCGCATTGTGATAAAACGACGGTACCTAAAGCCATCGAATTTTGAATGCCGTAATCCTGCTGCGAATATAGGCACCTGGAAGCCCAAATTTGAAATTTGGAATTTGTTTTATTAACGATTTCATATTTTGTAAAACTTTAACGAATTTTTCATTAACAACTCATGGATTTCAAAGCGTGCCACGGCAACGTCGTACAGAAAAAAAACATTTTTATCTGCAGCGCGTGAGACTGTGTGTAGGAAATTCTAAAGATATGCTCAGTTTAAAATTATTTTGCGATATTGTTCTTTAACTGAATTTTATGGTTTAAATGCGAAGAACATGATATTCAATAAATAAAAGTAACGTACAAAATGTTTAAAAAATGCCCCTTTGGACGTAATTTAAAATCTGAAACCTTTCAGATTTTATTTTTTTTTTTTTTTTTTTCAAAATTCATTGGAAGAACTAGCATTGCTCTAAAGCGGCGGGAAATGAAAAACTATGCGGCTGAAGCCGAATGAGGAATACTGCATATCTCAAAGGAGCCAATCCTGAGACCTCCGTCTTTTAAAATTTGAAAAAGAATATGGCAGTAATTAACAATACCTGAGATTTCTTAAAACTGCAAAAGAAATTGATTCCGTTATTTGATTGCTGAAGGAGTTCACTGTTGATACTGGATATTTATGTTCTAATTAACCCAGATGCTTTGAAGATGATTCGCGCTTATTTGTTTTGAAAATCTCGCAATCTTTCTGGATTTTTCTTGGGAGTGCATGTTCAAAATTAGAGCTGGAGCAGAAATATCAACCTAAACACAGAAGGATAAAATTAAATGCGCTAAAATATTACCTTGAGGATACTCACAAAGCAATTACGTAAGATGTGGTGGATTGTCTTTCATTTAGCTTACATTTTGTACCATTATTTACATTAATTTACTCAATCCCTGTTTTAATCTAGAGCCTTCTGAGTCCCGGATGACGTTTCTGCCAACACCACCCCTCACCTTATTCGTGCTCCATTCGGCTTCTGAGCCGACAATTAACCCTCCGATCAACCCTCCCCTAGCGTCTTCATTTGCACTGTTTGCTCTGCCATTCACGCACGTGCATATGTTTCCCCCCCAGCTAACACCACCCCCGCCATCAGTGGCAGCGACTCCCTTTTTGCGGCCGGAAAAATATGTAAATGAGAATCTTCGAGAGCCGCGGTGCAACAAGGGTTGGGCAGAAAATACGACGCTTAGTTTGGCCTTCTAGAATCGCGGAAGTTCGCGGGGTCCAGTGGCAATACACGCATCTAGTTTAAATGTCGCTTGCAAAGAAAGCACTTACTGAATGGATAGCACCGTTTTATCAATAATTGCCATCTGACACAGCAGAATATTTCTCTCTCAAAAATAGGTTTGCTTTTCGGAATTATATTTTAAAGTATATTTTGTATGAAATATCGGACATCGCGCAGTTATTCAAAATGATGAATCCGATTTTATATGGCTTTCATATGGCTCATAAGAATCAAGGCATGAAATACAAGCAGAGGTGTCGTCTCATAACGTTGAGAGACAATAAAGGGCAGGTAATTTAATACAAGTTGGCCACAGAAAGACCTTCATAACGTTGTCCCAGCATAAAGCTGGCCACACTCTTATGAAATCATTTTCTAGTTTGTAAGAAGTAACCTTAAAAACTGTGCCCGAACTCTCATACAAAGGTACCATATTTGGTAAGTAGAGTTTTAGTTTGCAATTATGATTAGCAAAGCAAATGAAAATTTCACTAATGATAAATCGGTTTGGTGCTTAATAATCCCTAATTTCGCCAATGGTACGTAATTGTGTCCCGGCATAAGATGCGCCTACTTTTACAAAGATTTCTTTTGTTCAAATTAGAAACTGATCTGCGTAATAGTGTGGGTGCTTTTCTTCGAGAACATTTTTGAGGTTTCTGTCTTTCCAAATAGCGACCGATTTACATAAAGGTACACCATCCCGTGGGGAGAAAAAAAAAAAAAAAAACTGATTCGGATTTTAAATTGCGTCCAAAGAAGCGTTTTTTTAGCGTATTGTCTGTTACCTTTATTTATTAAATATCATGTTCTTCTCACTTAAACCACAAAATTCAGTTCAACAGCAATACCGCAAAATAATTTTAAAATGAGCATATCTTTAGAATTTCCTATACATAGTTCCGCGCGCTGGAGTAAAAAATGTTTTTCTTTTCCCCCCGTAGAGTGTTGCCATTGCCCGCTTTTAAATCGTTGAGGTTTTTCATCAAAATTTCGTTAAAGCTTTACAAAATACGAAATAGATAATAAAACAAATTCCAAATTCCAAATTTGGGCTTCCAGATGCGCATATTCGGGTGGAAACGTTCGTTATTCAAAATTGGATGGCTTTAGGTACCGTTGCTTTATCACATTTGGAGAAATATACATACATTTATCCAGATTCTTCATTATTTAATTTCTTTAAATATAATACAGGGCGGTAACATTTGGTGGCAACAATTTGAAAAGTAATGCAGCAGTTTATAGTGATTCAACGCAAAATCGCAAAACGAAGAAAATAGTCCTTCAGGGACAAAGCCCTTTTGGACGAACAAAAGAAATAATGACAGTACATACTAAAAAACCACCGCTTTCATAAGCACTGCGGAAAGTACTTCTTATCTTTGCTCTCCAAAAGATGGCGTGCCTGAGTAAACGAAAAATGCCCTCCAGCGCTTAACCACTTAACATGCGACCATGTATTCTATAACGAAATTTGCTTATTTGGTGTGTTCTGTCATACCTTAATGTTTGTTTCATTGATTTTAAAAAATCCTATATACGTCTGTAATATGTACTATGCTAGAAAGAATAGGATATATGCTATGTGTACTACAGTGTGCAAATTAATTGGGGAAAAGTGATTTTTTTCCATAGAATTTTAAGTTGGTTACCAGCTAGCACCAGCAGAACAATCAAAGAAGATTTATCTGTGTTAATGTCTTCTGGGTCACTGTTTTCGACTACTTAGAGCTGGTTTACAGAATAAATCAGGATTATTTCGCCATTTTTAAGCGCATTTTTATGAGAAGAGGAAGTTACTTTTTGCATACTTTTTAAATACGTTTTGCATTCGTTTATTTTAGTGTACGAAAAATG
The DNA here is from genome assembly GCA_000611955.2 of Stegodyphus mimosarum. Lineage (NCBI taxonomy): Eukaryota > Metazoa > Arthropoda > Arachnida > Araneae > Eresidae > Stegodyphus > Stegodyphus mimosarum. The sequence goes on from KK115336.1 coordinate 930,162, forward strand.
GGAAAAACGCCTAGAGAGAAAGCAAAGATTATCGCACTTAATAGTGACATAATCTCTGACGGTAAGAAATATTGCTTCCACGGTTGGTGTTGGAAAATCGAGGTTTCTTGAGATCTGAGGAAACGCAATGAAGCTGGATAATTTTCTCCAGAAAAGAAGAGCAAATGTTGAAAAAAAAAAGGAAACTAATCCAAAATCTACTCAATTCCTACTCAGAAAAAGTATTAATTGTCTAAAAAAATTAGCAAAGACCTAAAAAGACATCTGTTGTCTACTGCAGTGATTCTCAACCACTGTGCCGCGGCACTTTTGTGTGCCGCCAAGTTCTTAAACTGTGCCACCAAATTTTAGAAATGCATATAAAAATTACAATGGGTTTAATCCTATTATACGGTACACATGAGAATTGGCGAAATTCGGTTTTTAAGACATTAATTAGCGCGCCAATTGTTTTATCCAAGCCAATTTTGGTGCTCTGGAGGAGAACGCATTTCAGAGCATTTTCGCGCATGTTCAGTACATAATTTAAATTGAGAAGTTCTGATTGGTGCAGATGGGAGACTAGCTTACTTATCAGACATTTTTATTATTTTTAATAACATAAATTCAAGTATTCAAGGGCCAAAAGAAAATGTATTAAACTCAAACAGATAAGCTGACGGGGTTCCAAAAGCAAATAACTTTATGGAAGAATAAAGCTCAGGAAGGAAATTTGGAAAGTTTGAGTCAGTTCAAATAGATTTCAGTAAAATTATTCATAAAATTGTTATTGACCATTTGACAACATTAGAGGAGAGAAGTATTCATTATTTTCTGAATTTAGATATAAAAAGATTTTATTGGATTCGTAATCCATTTATGATAACGTAACATGTTTTTGAATTAAGTTTGAACGAAGAAGAACTAATTTCGCTTTCTAATATGGGACATATTTAATTTTGAAACATTCGGAAGAATCAATTAATTCATTTTGGATTAACATGAGATGCGATTATCCCATGATGCCCAGAAAAATTTTTAAAATATTATTACAGTTTTCTACATCTTATTTGTGTGAATTCGGATTTTCAGTATTAACCAACATTAAAGCGAATGAAAGATCGAGACTGTTAAATGTAGAGGACGATATGAGAGTAGCATCGTCATTTTCACCACCAAATATAAATGAAATTATCAAAAAACATCAGGCTCAAATTTCTCATTAAAAGTATTCTTATTAATTTGTAATTAATCTCTAATAAACGTACTGCTGTTTTTGTAGTATATATTATTTTATTTTACATTCAAAATCATTATCATAAACTATTTTACACAGTGTATTATAAGCAAATAACTTTTAAACTAACCAACTTTTAAACTTTTGTCGCCAAATTTTGAAATCGTTAAAAGTGTGCCGCTACAAAAGAAAAAAAAAAAAAAAAGTTGGGAATCACTAGTCTACTGATATTGACACTCGCACTTCAAATATGCTTCGTAGATTTCTCAACACTGCACGGAAGGTGAGAAATCCAATTAAAAAACAATTTTTGATATGTCAAATTAAGCAAAAATATATATTGTAGGCCAAAATATGCAAATCTTAGACCATAAACTAGTGAGAAAATGTCATTTTCAGCGATAAGACTCATTTATTTAGTTATCGTTACACATCTAACATTATAAGACGAAGCAAAGATGAATCAATAAGAAATCAACGATTCAACAAACCTTAAAATATCTTCAAAACAAATGTTTTGTGGCTTTTTCACTGCAGATGGCTTTGGAAGTCTAGTTTCTATTGACGCAAAAGAATTCATCGAAATATATAGAAAGTTTAAAACGTGCGATTGTGCCATTAATTCTTGAAAAACTTCAGGGATATTCCAACACGACTTGGCTTTATGCTGTAATTCGAAATCTCTCGGAAGGTTCACATTGGAAAATAAAATAATCTGGTCTGGAGATTCACCAAACTTAAATCCGATTGAAAACTTGTGGCACATTCTCAAGAAACACCTTAGCAAAACAAATTGTGAGGCAAAAGAGTGCTATAAAAGTGTGGTTCCATGGTAAAGAAGTAAAAAATACATGCTCAAGATTAGTGGAGTCACTCCCTTAAGAGCGTTTTCTTTTTTTTTTTTTAAATTTATTTTTGTTAATCCAGTGGCGGACATTTGCCTATTCAGTATTGTCCACTTCTAAGGCCAAAACGGGTGACCATTTTACTATGGAGGTGCCTAATAGGCGACCACCATTGCCTCCTATGAAGGCACGGACAGTTACAACCGTGCATTCTTTGGGATTCGAACCCCGGCCCTCCGGTACCGCAGTCGGCTCTCCTAACCACTATATACTATCTGGGCGGTCTTAAGCGCATTCTAGAGGTCATTTTTGCTAAAGGAGGACATATTCCTATTAATTTTATTATTATTACTGCATATGATGGTATGTGCATAAATTATCAAAAATTCGCTTTGTCCCAATTAACTGGAACACAGTATGCACATGGCATGCACATAGCATATATGCATAATGTAGATAATAATGCTCATTTATTTATCCATTAGATAATTACATTAGATAGTAATACTCCATATAAAGAAAGTTATTAAAATATTGTTATGGCGCATTTTAAAATTTGATTTTAATCCTATTTTTGTTGTTACCAATCTCACTTGTTTCGAAATGGTCAGCGCAAGTCCACGACATTCATCGTGGCAATGAGTCAAATGTGCCTATCGTTAGCAAGAGCTTTTTCCTTCTCTCTCTCTCTCTATGTATATAAAATATATTTCCTCGTGCACCGCAAAGTACGAAGGCTTTCAAAAACGCAACTAGAAGAAGACGCATCAACTTCAAATAATTCAATTAATTCAAATATCTTTCACTAAAAGGAACACACACGCACAATAACAACAACAGAAAATAAATAAATAAATAAATAAATTTTAAAAAATCTGAAAGGTTTCAGATTTTAAATTACATCGAAAGGGGTGTTTTTTTAACATTTTGTGTGTTACCTTTATTTAGTAAATACCATGTTCTTCGCACTTAAACCATAAAATTCACTTAAACAACAATATCGCAAAATATTTTTAAACTGAGCATATCTTTAGAATTTCCTACTCACACGCTGAAGACAAAAATGTTTTTTCTGTACAACGTTGCCATTGCTCGCTTTGAAATCCTTGAGCTTGTTAATCAAAAATTCGCTAAAGTTTTACAAAATATGAAATCGATAATAAAACAAATTCCAAATTTCAAATTTGTGTTTCCAGATGCCCATATTCGCAGCAGAATTACGTCATTCAAAATCGGTGGCTCTATATACCGTCGTTTTATCACAACGCGAGAAACATACATACATTTATGCACATTCTTCATTATTTAATTACTTTAAATATAATACAGGGCTGCAATATTTGGTGGAAACAGTTTGAAAAGTGAACCGACATTTAATGTTTCAGACGCAAAATCGCAAAATGGAAACAATAGTCCTTTCAGGGATAAAGCCCCTTTGGAAAAAAAAAAAAAAAAAAAAAAAGTTTCCTTGTGCACGACAAAGCACGAAGGTTTACAAAAACGTAAATAGAAGAAGACCCATTAACTTTAAATAATTGAATTAATTCAAATATCTTTGACTAAAAAGAACACACACACAATAATAATAATATACAAAGAAAATCATTTACAGCGTTCAAAATAAACATCGATAAACTCATTAAAAGCATAGTAGGTCGAGGGTAAAGAAACAAAATCATGACATTTCGGTGGCCAATTAATTTCAATTAATTTTACTCTACATTTCAGTGCATTTCTTGCATAATTAAACAAAAGGCAGTCAAAAAGTATGTGGAAAATTACTTTGCTGAACGCCGAGATCACAATAACATAAATTGGAAGAGGTCCCCAGCTTTAACCGTTCAAGATAAATATTAAACTTGCCATGCCCAGACAGAATTTGCGTAACGTTAAAATTGGGCAAACAATTCTTATTTTTCAATCTTTCAAAGGTAGTCGGGAAGAATTTTTTTGTAATATCTCCTTTATCAAAAGCGATATAATCATAATTTCGTTGTTCAATCATTTTATCTTTGAATATTTTTTAAACACATTTTGGAATATTTACTTCAATATTAATACCTTCTTTAGTTGCATTTTTAGCAAGCCAATCAGCTCTGTCGTTTCCATAAATTCCGGTATGACCACGAACAAATATAGAGAACACTGATGGCAAGAGGGCCTTGACCACCGCTTAGGCGACAGCTCGCCTTTAGCTCAGGTCCGCCTCCAGTTTTGAGAGAGAGAACCCCGGAGGGATGGGTCCGAGGTCTCCCACCCCTCTTCCCCTTCCAACAGCTTCTCGAGAGGACTTTTGACTCACCGCATATTTAGAGTGCCCTCATGCCGCACAGACACTATACAATTACAAACATCGATTCCTTCTCCAGGATTCGAACCCGGGTCCTTCGGTACGGCAGTCAAAGTCATTGACCACTATCCCGGCTGGCGGCTTGATTTTAATTCTTCCGTCTCAGAGTAAAATATATTCCGTTCATATAAAAGGAGGATACCTTTCAATCAATTGATCCTGCTTTTACTTAAAAATGAAATGCAAAGCGAAGGCTGTTTAATATTTAGTAAATTCTGTAAGATGCTTAGTAATAATATACTGCACTATGCTTGATTATTATTTTAAATAAATTTTACTTTTATATTTCAGGCATGAATTTTTTTGAAGCAATAGATTGATATAAGGAAAGCGCTATGAGATTCTTTAAAGTTGTATTTTAGAAGGAAAACTCTTTTTTTTTTTTTTTAAATTCTAATAAATGCAAACATAGTGAACGACTAAACCAAATGTATTTTTGGGGGAACTTGCAAATGTTTGATTTTTTTTTCTCCTCCATCTAAGGCGACTTTTGCCTATTCAGCATTGGCCACTCCTAAGGCTAGAAACGATGGTCATTTTATCGTAGAGGCACCTAATAGGCGACCACCGTTGCCTCCTATGAAGGGGATGGACAGTCACAACCATGCCTTCTCCGCGATTCGAACCCATGCCTTTTGGTACCGCACTAGGCTCTCCTAACCACTATACCGTCTGGGCGGATTGCCTATATAACCATGACCTCTTCGCTATTCGAACCCGTGCCTTTTGGTACCGCAGTAGGCTCTCCTAACCACTATACCGCCTGGGCGGCTTGCCTATATAACCATGCCTTCTTCGCTATTCGAACTCGTGCCTTTTGGTACCGCAGTAGGCTCTCCTAACCACTATACCGTCTGGGCGGCTTGTTTGATTTCATATACAGCCTTTTGATTGCGTTAATCAATTTTACAGTCAAGAAAAAATTTTGACGTTAAAAACGTAGTCAAATATCGAATCCTTTACATTTTATTTTAGAATTTCTGTTTTAGTTTTGACATAAAATCCATGTATTAAAATTTCTTACACCAGTTTCTACTTTTTTATGATTTTTATATATACATTCTTGTGACACGAAGATAATTATATTCCAAATTCAGTACTCAATCATACAAGAAAAAAGATAAAAATTATATTCCAAAATTCAGCACTCGTTCATGCAAGAAAAAATACAGTCTTAGGCGGAGAGAAATAATATAGTGTTAATTTCCCACTATAAAATTTTTCTTATAGAAGACAATTCCAGTTTAATTAATTAAAAAAATGTTTAATTTGAATACTATACCATACTGCTAGAATTTCCATTTCTTACTCATTCAAAAGCAAGTAAAGACTAATTAATTTATGAGGAAATAATAGCAAAGCAAACTGCCACGATTTATACTCATCAAATACAATTTGCAATTTGTGCTGCCACCCCTTATGTTCAAGACTTGCGGTTAACCCAAAGATTAAGCAAGGCAAGCGGCGTCGGCAGCTTTCATAATGTGCTGCATTTCATTACTGTCTCCATTAATGAGACGAGTGGCAAGTCCGCTTAGTCCAGTCCCTGACACGGTATTATTGTGATTGCCAGATTCAAGGACCGCTCGATGAATGGTTAAAAAAGCGAATTTCATGGGCACAACGGATCTGTCAAAGAAGGTGTGTGCAGAAACATTTATGTTAAATGACTGCTGCTTTTCGGTGTGTTTATTTTTCGGAAAGACAGGTTATAACTTGAGGAAAAATATCACACGAATTGATTCACTTAGACATACCTCATTTCCCAACGGTTAAGTCCATGTTTCAGGTAAAAAAAGTGTGCTCTAAAAGGTTTAATCAACAAAGCTTAAAATACTGCTATGAATTCTATTTGCATTTTAATAACGAATTAATGGTTAATGATTCTGTTGAATAATAATAGTTAATTGTATTCTAGATATTGCAAAGAAAATATTAAATTAAAGAAAAATATTTGACTTATAAAAAATTAGAAAAGAAAAGTTATTATTGTATGGATGTTGTGAAGGGAGAAAAGAAAAATAACATCGGCTTTCTTTGCTGTCGCTACGTTTGAAAATCTTTTGTCTCAATTTTCATATTATTGTATCTTTTTAGTCCAAAGGGACTTTGCCCCTGGAGGACTATTGTTTTCGTTTTGCGATTTTGCATGGGAAATGTTAAATGTCGGTTCACGTTTCAAACTGTTGCCACCAAATATTGTAGCCCTGTATTATATTTAAAGAAATTAAATAATGAAGAATGTGCATAAATGTACGTTTGTTTCTCGCATTGTGATAAAACAACGGTACCTAGAGCCATCGAATTTTGAATGACGGAATCCTGCTGCGAATATGGGCATGTGGAAACCCAAATTTGAAATTTGTTCTATTATCGATTTCATATTTTGTCAAACTTTAACGAATTTTTGATTAACAAACTCATGGATTTCAAAGCGAGCAATGGCAACGTTGTAGAGAAAAAACATTTTTATCTCCAGCGCGTTAGACTGTGTATAGGAAATTCTAAAGATACTCTCAGTTTAAAATTATTTTGCGATATTGTTCTTTAACTGAATTTTGTGGTTTAAGTGCGAAGAACATGGTATTTACTAAATAAAGATAGCACACAAATTGTTAAAAAAAACGCCCCTTTGGAATTAATTTAAAATCTAAAACATTTCAGATTTTCTTTTTTTGGAGGGGGGGTGTAAATCGGCTGAATAAAATAGCAGTACTTTTAAAATCTTTCTCTCTAGATTCAGAATGTTTAAGAACATAAGCGTGGCAACATATTCATCTGTCGATTTTTAGCCCAGAAGGGCTACTAGTCTCTAAACTGCATTTTTTCTTCGTTTTATGTATAAATCGAAATCGTTTCTGTATAAAAATCCGTTTCACTTTTCAAATTGTTGCCACCAGATGATATCGCCCTGTATTATATTTAAAGAAATTAAATAATGAACAATCTGCAGGGAACTATGTATGTTTTTCACGTTGTGAAAAAACAACGGTATTTAGAGCCATCATATTTTGAATAACGTAATCTTTCACCCGAATACGGGCACCTGGAAGCCCGAATTTGGAATCTCGAATTTGTTTTATTTTCTATTTCATATTTTTAAAAAATTTAAAGAACTTTGGATTAACAAACTCTCATATTCCAAAGCCAGCAATGGCAACCCTGCATGGTGTTGCTATTGCTAGCTTTGAAATAATTTCATAATAGTTTTTATCTCGCGAGAAAAATAAATATTTTTAAGAGGATAAAAAGTGTTACCTGGAAATTAAAAATATTTTTATCTCAAGCGCGCGAGACTGTCTATCAGAAATTCTAAAGATATGCTGTTTTTAAATATTTTTATCCCAAAGGGGCATTAGCCCAAATGTTTTCGAAACGTGTCTGTGAGTGTACATATCAAAACACCCCTTTGGGCGAAATATAAAAGCTGAAAGCCTTCAGATTTTCATTTACGCAATTTTTATTTATTTTAATTCTCTATTTATTTTTTAAAATTCCTTTATCCACAATATTTTCACATTCTGGCCTCTCCTGGCACTTACTTATTTTAAAGTTATTTTAGTTTCTGTATACCTTCCGTATCTTCTAATTCTTTTTTGCACAAAAGCACTATTAGTTCTCGAAGCACGATTTTGTGTTATCTCACTTGTTTTCATTCGAGTCTGTTGCTATTTGGAAAAACGTAAGACACAATTTTTCATATTTAATCTGTATGTTATTAATTAATAAACTAAACTATTTAGAAGCACTAGATGCATATCTTTAAAATATAATTTTTTATGTTTTTTATCCGATTGATTTGAATAAAAATGCGTTTGATTCACGATATGTGTCTATTAAAAATATTAAATATTTTTATAGAATTGCATCACATACTTTCACTTTTTAAATGTGCAGAAGATACCTAACTTTCCAGTGTTATTATAAATGCATTTTCAGCTAATATCCCATAAAATGCTTCATTAGTCCACTTGGTCCATTTCTAGAGGTAATCTTTACTGACAAACCATATTAAATTTAAAGAAAAACCTTTTTTGGGCGACGTTTTAATCTGAGCATTTTAAAATCCTCCTCCCCCCTTTTTACTTCCTTGTACGAAGTAAAGGAAATATTGTAATCACAACAAAAATTCTACGAAATCATATTTCAACAAAAATAGCCATTTTTACCGCCCTCGAATCCATTTCAATGATTTTTTCTTTTTTTTTTTCTTCGTGACATCTGTACGTACGGACAGAATAAAGGACTCTTTTTCCAAAAACGGATTGTAGAATAGATTTAAAATGGCTTCAGGAGGTACTTTTCGTAACATCTATATGTAGATACATATGTATGTACATACGTATGTATCTACATATAGTACAATGTACATACGTATGTATCTACGTATAGTACATACGTATGTATGTATCTCACATAACTCAAAAACAAGTAGCCTTTAGAATGTTGAAATTTTGTATATGGGACTGCTATAATGTATAGTTCTGTACCTCTTTTTAGTTTAATCGGCCATACCAAATACGTACATTTATACCCGCTCTGTTACCCGGTTCGATGAGCTTGATTTTTGTTATTCTTATATGTTGGTAGATTGTGCATTTTTTGCTTTAAAAGTGACCGAATTATGTTGTTCTAATATTCCGGTTAAGATTTTTTTGCTTTTAGTTAATCTGCAATAGTTGTAGAATTCTCAACAATTTAAAAGTTGTTTAAATGCTGCTAAGTCTAACGAAGCCGCCATTTGTTTACGTTTGAAACTCTTAGTAGAGTAGTGAAACCAGCCATTCTTTGTACCAACTCTGTTTTTGCCAAGTGAGATCAAAAGTAAAATGCCACTTTTGTGCACCGAAAAATCTGTCCTCCTGCTCGCTGGCTGTATTGCTTGTTTTAACATAGAAACTTTAATTTTTAATTGTAAAAATTGTTTTTAACTGTATCTGATGTTTTATATTTTTCTGCACTGAACAATTTTTAGTGAAGATGTTTGAGTTTTTATGTATTTTTGCCTTGCTGAGAAGTGAGAAGTGAGAACGGAACTAATTGAATGAGAAATATATCTTTAATGAAATTCTAGGAAATAAATTTAAGTGAAATACAGCAAGAAATGAGTATGATTTAATAAACCGTACAAGGAAGTCATGCGGCGTCTACATCAGATTTTATACTTTCATTTTAACACCAGAGGGACTATTAATCTCGACCCTCACTCTCGTATTCATATCGCTTTTCATATTAACACTGGATATATATCTATATGTAAGATAAAAAATATGTCCGTGGTTCGAGCCCCGGCGAGGGCCTTGCACATTTTTCATATCTCTTGCTTCCAAATAAATTCCAATGACTCTACAACCTAAACTCACAATTTTGAGAACTGAAATCTTTCTAACCAAAACTAAAACCTTTTGTTGGTATGCCCCTATACTGGATTGTTGCGCACTTCAGCTTCTACCTCTCTTTCCACTTGGACGCTATTTCGCGATGCTCTATTCCTGTGGTAACAGTATCAAAAATATAAATGTTTTTGAGTGGGCACGATTAGAATATCAAGTATATTGTGACTAAAAATGTCACTTGAAATAAAAATGAATACATCATCTTACTCTGCTGTTAAGTTTCCTGGTCACTAGCAGTCTACGTAATCAGAATTCCTCCTCTTCAATATGGATGTATGTTCTCTGCTATCTACATGCTACGCCATCGCTATCTCTGCGTTTCTACGTTTCAGTGTTCCTATACCAGTACTTCTAAATTTGTGTTTATCACATATAGCCATAACTTTCAGTCTTATTTGATGTATCTTCTGATGTAGATACGCGGGGGCAGAAGACAATACCACCTAACCTCTTGCAGTATGATGTAATCTTCGTCTCCCTCCAGCTCTCAACTGCTAGAGTAGTTTTCTCAAAAAACGAATGGTCAGCTGAGGAAATCTGCTGCAAAGCCACGCCAAACAGTGACTTTTGAGGAATGCAGTGGGATTTCCTGAATTGCATGGAATTGTAGGATGCCCAAATTTTAGAACTGTGGGTGTTAACAGTCCGTTTTAGTTGAAACTTTGCCTCATCTCCACAGAGAACTCTCCACGGCCAAGCATCATCGACCTCTAGCCTGGTAAGAAATGTCAGAGCAAATGTCGCCTCTTTAGCATAACTTTTGTGTTTTGATTCCTGCACGCTACTTAACTTGTATGGGCAGAAGTGAAGAACTTTTCTAAAGATTTACCATTCCATTGGCAGATTCAAATCTAGTTGTGCTACTGCTACTACCAGCAAGGGTCATCTAAAGACATTAGGTTATTTCGATGCAGGAGACAGGTACATGTAGAAGCTAAGCCAGCACCTCCGTAGTACCACAGGTAATCGAGGTATGGCTGAACTTAGCTAACTGCTAAGCTTTCCACCCCAATTTTGAGGGAAAACACCCCGGGGAGGTGGTCCGAGGATCTCCCGCCTCTCTTTCTCTACCATCAACCGCTTGAGAAGACTTTCTGAGATCACTGATTTCTGGTATTATTAGTGTACACAAATCATACTGAGAATTAACTGTCCTTGAAAAGTTAAACAACTGACCTTCCAAAAGTCTAAATACATGTGTTCTTTCTAAGGCGGAAGGTGTAACAAGCAAGTACTTGGAACTCCCGCCCATCAGCAAGCAGGAGACATGAAAAATGAGCAATGCCCTCACCGGGACTCAAACCTCGGACTTCTCGAATACGCGCCGAGGATGCTGACTATTACACTAGAAAGGCATGCTAAGAAAGCTGGAGAAATACCTTATATACACCCCCTTACAAACAGCGACTGGGTATTAGGGGACCCCAATCGCCAAATCCTGGTGGTGGAGAATCATCATCCAACACCTCTCAGTTCGGTCGCCAATGTAGAGACATTAGGTTATTTCGAAGCAAGAGACATGAAAAATGAGCAGTGCCCCCGCCGGAACTCGAACCTCGGACCTCTCGAATACGCGCCGAGCGTGCTCACCATTACACCACAAAGGCAGGCTGAGAAGGCGGGAGAAATACCTTATATATACCCCTTTATAAAGAGCGATTGGGGATTAAGGGACCCCAATTTTCTAATCTTCGTGGTGGAGAATCATCATCCACCAGCTTTCACTTCGGGTGCCATTGCATCACGAAGGCATGCTAAGAAGGCGGGAAAAATACATTATAGTTCCACGCGTGAGGTCAACGACTGCAGTCGCGACATCAATAAATATCTCTTCTGATACAGGTTTCCGTTCTTTCTGAAACTAAGTTTCTAAAAGGATCCTGTTTCTTCAAACTTCTGAATCATGCCTTTCTATGCGTATTGTTACAACATCTAAAGGCAAGAAGACCGGCGGTTATGTTCGACGGATGAAGGCAAAATGACTTCACGAGTAACGTGTGCTAAGCGAAACGCATGTTGAACCTAGCTTACATTCGGAATGTTTTTCAGTGGTTTTACCCTTAACTTTATAGAATGGCTGAATTTACTGACGTTACTGTCGTTCGTGTAACCCAGTATTTTCAATTTTCAAATTTTACCTGCCTTTCATGCAATTCTCATTTGTGTAAACTAAAACATCACCACATTTTTTCCTATCGACAATTTTCGGAACTAATTTTTTTTTTTTCTTGGAATCTTTTTCTGATGTCCTTATTAGTGCCCGTACCAAATTCGGTAGCATTCCAGCTGATAAATCGAGCCACAGTTGGCTGAGTTATCTCAGTAAAAAAGTATATATGTATATATACAGGGTGTCCCAAAACGACCGCATAAACTCTGCACAACTAGACTCCTCGTTGGGAGTACATAAAAACTGCCAAAGAAGCGTTTCTGTACGATTCATAGTTTACGAGAAAAATATGAAAAACGAAGTAGGACGTCACTTCGGGTGCAAGAAAAAAACACTTTATTGGACATATCAACAACAGTATTGGCATATCCTTCCACACGATAATGTTTAAAACGTTCGCCGCGTATATCTGGAACTGGTGTATCGAAACGTAGTGACAACACCAATGGACTTAGTTGCTCGTCTGCATACTGCTTGTACTTCCGTGGACCCCGCGATGCTGCAACGCCATTCCACGGCGTGCTCAAGCCAGCCCCGACATGCACGGCAGACACTTTGGATATCAGCTTTAAATTGCGCATATACTGCCGTTGATATGTTTAATGAAGTGTTTTTTCTTGCAACGGCAGTGACGTCACACTTTGTTTTTCCTATTTTTCTCGTAAACTATGGATCGTACAGGAATGCTTCTTTGGGCAGTTTTTATGTACTCCCAACGAGGAATCTAGCTGTGCAGAGTTTATGCGGTCGTTTTGGGACACCCTGTATATGTATATAAGTGTATATATGTTTGGTACCAGTGATGGCAATATGGAAGCAAGGTGAAGGACTAGATACTAAAGCAGTCCCATATGCAAAATTTCAATGTTCTACGACTAATAGTTTCTGAATAATGCGAGATACAGGCGTCACGAAAATAATCCCTCTTGAGACCATTTTAAATCCATTCTGAAATTGGGTTTTAGAAAAAAAGAATCCTTTATTCTGTCCATGCCTATAAATGTGCGGGCACACACACACACAAAAAAAAAAAAAAACAAA